>OY744515.1:150868865-150878865 GCA_963556195.1 Sepiola atlantica | reverse complement strand
GATTCAGTTATATACGGATTCAAACTCCTTGCAGACCGTAGACTAGTAGGTTGATACTACCGCTGTCATCGCTAGAAATATTTAAAAGTGCGATGCTTTTGTAGTGCATATTATTATTTATTTTTAATATATATATATATACATATATATATATATATATATCTATATATCGTGTTATTTTCTCCATGTATATGTGCGTAAAAGAGTTTTTAAATATATATATATATATATATATATATATATATATATATATATATACAGTATCTACAATAAGTGAGTACACCCAACGAATTTTTTACTTTTTACTTCATAGAACTTTAATTTTTCGTAGGATTTAAATGAAACTCGATGTGAACATAGCCATGTAGTTGTTTAATAGCTTTATAAACTATGAAGGAACAAATATCTTTTCAATGCAAAAAAATTGAACAAAAACATTTGGAACAAGTAACAAAAAGTGAGTACATATGAGCATTTTAAACAAATAATCTTATTTTTAATACTTTGTATGGCCTCCATTGTTATCAATAACAGCAGACAACCTCCTAGGCATTGATTAGACTAGTTTATAACATGTGTCCGCCGGAATTGCATTCCATTCACACTTGATGACCTTCTTCAGTTTGTTATTATTTCTCGGATTTTTCCCTTCAATTTTCCGTTTCAGATGCTCCCACAAATGCTCTATTGGGTTCAAATCAGGTGACATACTCGGCCATGGTAAGGTATTCACCCGTTTACTGTCTAAGAAAGCCTTCGTAGCCCGGGACGTGTGCTTAGGGTCGTTATCTTGCTGGAAAACTCCACATCTGCCAACACTTGTTAGACTTGGTAACATTTTTTCCTCCAATATCTGGCAATAGAGTTTGGAATCCGTTTTTCCTTCGATGAAAGCAAGTCGTCCAACTCCTTTGGCACTCATACACCCCCAAATCATTAATCTCCCACCTCCATGCTTTACAGTTAGCACAACACACTTATTCTTGTAAGCTTCCCCTTTTCGTCGCCACACACGTTTAATGCCATCTGATCCGAATAGATTTATTTTTGTCTCATCAGACGAAAAGATTTTGTCCCAAAACTGCATGTCTTTGTCTTTATGTTCATTAGCAAATTCATATCGCTTCTTTTTGTGAGAAGTTTTAAGCAGAGGCTTCCTCCGGGGCATGCAGCCTTTAAACCCGTCTTCATGGAGAATGTTGTGCACTGTCTGAGCACTCATAGTTACGTTTAAACTGTGCGAAATTTCTTCTGCGATGCTAGCATCACTCTGACGTCTGTTTCCCTCTATTAGTTGTTTGATGTGTCTCTTAGTTCGATTAGAAAACTTGCTTTCATCGAAGGAAAAACGGATTCCAAACTCTATTGCCAGATATTGGAGGAAAAAATGTTACCAAGTCTAACAAGTGTTGGCAGAAAGTGGACTTTTCCAGCAAGATAACGACCCTAAGCACACGTCTCGGGCTACGAAGGCTTTCTTAGACAGTAAACAGGTGAATACCTTACCTATGGCCAAGTATGTCACCTGATTTGAACCCAATAGAGCATTTATGGGAGCATCTGAAACGGAAAATTGAAGGGAAAAATCCGAGAAATGATAACGAACTGAAGGAGGTCATCAAGTGTGAATGGAACGCAATTCCGGCGGACACATGTTATAAACTAGTCTAATCAATGCCTAGGAGGTTGTCTGCTGTTATTGATAACAATGGAGGCCATACAAAGTATTAAAAATAAGATTATTTGTTTAAAATGCTCATATGTACTCACTTTTTGTTACTTGTTCCAAATGTTTTTGTTCAATTTTTTTGCATTGAAAAGATATTTGTTCCTTCATAGTTTATAAAGCTATTAAACAACTACATGGCTATGTTCACATCGAGTTTCATTTAAATCCTACGAAAAATTAAAGTTCTATGAAGTAAAAAGTAAAAAATTCGTTGGGTGTACTCACTTATTGTAGATACTGTATATAGATAGATATGGATAAATATAAATAAATGAAGCGTTTATTAGCAAAAATGGATGAATTTGTTTACAGTAGACAAATTATACAAAACATAAAAGCATGTAAAATTATAGGTGTCTTATTACACCTATAATTTCACATTCTTGTAATATTTCGAGTGGTCCTTTGCGCTTCATCAAAAAACGATTAAAAATATTAAATTGAAACGGTTGAGTGAAACTGGAATTTTTTTCTTCATGCCGCGTTCCATTTATTCTCAACAGTTTCAATTGTTCATGTATAAACATAACGAAAACTTATCTGACTATTCTCTGCTCATAAATCTTAAAGGAAACATGTCACTCTTGATAAAACAGTTGAGCGAAAGGTTTAGATAGATTCTTTAGTTTTCAATCTTCCCTTCTTCTATTTCATCTCAAATATACATGCATATAATGTTGAAATAAATGGTATAATAGATTGCCAACATAATGCTAGTACGATTTTATCTTCTGTTTTTGTTATCAAAACACCTTCTATTTTAACATTAACCAACTTTACTAAGGATCTTGAAAGAAACAAGAGTGTAAACGAATAAAAAAAAACAAAGGAAGAAAAAATACAATTGCAAGTGGTGAAATTCCATGCATTGGTTAAAAGTGATTCATTCCGGTATTTGGATAGGGAAAAGGCATAGCAAAGAGGTGTAAGTTTAATTAATATTCCATGAGAAATGCCAGTATACTGAAATCATATGCCCTAATAGGGTTAAGATGAAAATCTATATACACTAAACACTAAATGTACAAAAGCAAAGAAATTCTCAAATGTTTACAATTTTATTATCATTAAGGGTATGCTAGCAAAACATCGAACAAGAATTAATGGAACTTTATTTCGTTTCTTAATCTGTAACCTTGCCTAAGGGTTCAACACGTAGCCTACAGCTAAGGTCTAAGTTCTTACTGGATCGACCTAGGCCCAGTCGATATTAGGTAGCTTCCATAAGAACATCAGATCGATCAGAACGTTTGTCAATAAAAGAAGACGATGAGTTCCAGCCGAATTCCCTTCGGAAAAGCCCAAGAGATTTTGTATAAACGATTCATTCTTGTTCGATGTTTTGCGCTGAAGAAAAAATCCTACCAGTAAAATACATAGGCCTGTTGTGCTCGCATACCCTTAATGACAATAAAAGTGTAAAAATTTGGGAATTTCTTTGCTTTTGTACATTTATATATTATAAGAATTTTCATCTTAACCCTATTAAGGGCATATGATTTCAGTATACTGGCATTTTTCATGGAATGTCACTACTTTTGTAAAGGCTATGCCTCAATACAATTCCTTCTCATAACTAATATAATTAGTAGTTTGACTAATCAATGTTTCGTCCAATATTCACAGGTAAATATTTTTTTTTTAAATTATGATGAGTGTATATTTACTCATGATACAATTCAAACTAGAACAAATTTGTTCACAGTTAATATATATACTTATATTAACTCTGAGTTAATCAACGTTGTTTTCTCTAAGGCTTTCTTATTCCTATGCTAAAACGTAATTTAGTTATGGGATTGAGTTATCTTTAAAAAATGTTAGGTGTAATTTAGAATTATGGTTTATTCTTGTAAAATCAGTACTTTTCTGAGCAAGAAACAAAACAAGAGAAATTGACAAGAAGTTGATGAATTACCTGTATAAAACTGTTCTATGTGGCGCCCTGTATGACTGGTAAATCAAAATAGGATTTCCCCTCCCTTGAAACCGCCATATCTATATATTAATACGTTAAGGTGTACGTACGTGTGTCACGCTCTTAAAGAAATTCAATAACGAGATAAACAACAAATAAGTTAGACGGAGAGACTTGGAATCGAAGCCGTGACTTTACCACTGAGCCAATTTAGTTGAATTTGTTTAATATATCAAAATGAACTAAATTAAACCATTAACTGACCCCGCTCGCTACTGTCGCTTCAGCGTGGAAGGAGGAGGAGACGACGTTTATGCACCTTTTCTTCGGTTAAACATTTGAACGACGAGAGAGAGAGAGAAATGTGAAATATTTTCATTTTACAATGCAACATTATCAAAAATAAAGGTAACTTCTATGAATTTCTGTGCTTCAAATACCTCTACATATATAAAAAAAAATCCAATATCTGTTCTTGAAATATATCTAGAATATTTACGAATAAAACTAATGAAACTAATAAAACTCCTTACGAGCTGTGGCAACGAGAACGCTGGCAGACGATAACTTCAAACGTTAAAACCATTTATTGCCTTTCTTTTGGTTCGAGAGACAACCAGTATTATTATTTTTGTTTAACTCACATTAAGCACTGTTTGTTTTGTTTTTTCAGTGAAACACAGAAAGCGCGTACGAAAGAAAGAGAGAGTGTGTGTGTTCGTAAAAGAGTGATAGAGAGAAAATAGAGAGAGAGACTAAACGTAATTGAAAAGTGAAAATGCAAGAAAAACAAATAAATAAATCGCAAAAAGTTTTTTAAAATATGTAACAAAAACGAAAGAGACGAAAGTAACAAGTACAGTTTCGTTTTCTTTCGGTAAGCCTGCCAGTTTTTACGGTATATCAACGATGGACACTCTACTAAAAAGTAGAGTGTCCATCGTACACGCGTTATATGAATGCAAATTATTATTTTTAAAAAGTATTTCACTCTTATACGGGGGTTGCTCATGATAAAGCAAGCGTAACTTACTAACAAATTGAGGGTGCTTTGTTATATTGGGACCCGCGCTAACTTTGACCCCGGCGTATGGGTTAGGGTCAGTGGAGTATGCGTAAGCCAGTGAAAGAGTTGATGCATTGTGTCTGTGTGTGCGTTGGTGTAATTGTGTCTGTGTGTGCGTTGGTGTCTGTGTGTGCGTTGGTGTCTGTGTGTGCGTTGGTGTCTGTGTGTGCGGTGGTGTCAGTGTGTCTGTGTGTGCGTTACTCAATACAATGGTCATTTTTAAGGTTTTTGGATATTTTCTAAACAAACTAAGGTATATGGTAAACTGAAATTTAAATGCCATCAACTAGATCCTAGAGCCTCTATCTCTGCCAAAAATCAGCTGAATCCATCAAATAGTTGATGAGATACAGGGTAGCACATACGTACATACGTACACACGGATAACACAAAATCATGTCTGACCTTTCTGGATCTCTGGGTTGCCTTGACTAATGATGCTGAAATTCTACACACTTATAGAACCTATCAAAAAAAATGTGTGCAAAGTTTTAACTAATTTTGGTTCATTGGTTTTTGAGTTATGATTGATCAAAGAAATGAGATGTCTAGCATAGGCCGTTTTGAAGTCTATTAAGGATAGAGCGCTATCGCGCCTCCCTTGATTTTTTACTATTTATTTTTAGAAGAAAATGCAAAACAATTAACAAAATCAATTATATTATTCTTCGGAATTGCTGAGATAAGGATTGATAACTTATATTATGTGGATTATTCTGACTACTATTCTCATCTTAAATGTTATTCTCACAACGTTTCGGCCTATGAGATTAATTGAGTAAATATAACATAAATATATTGGAATACACTTCACAAACGCCGTGGCAATAATATCAGTTTATATCGTATAGTTTTGAAAGGATGGAAAAACCGAAGAAGGATAGCATCAACTTGACATCGACTGGAAGATACGGTTAGTAAATGATTCTTTATTGTTGTTAAACACTAAAAGAATATCACCGGCCTTAATCAACAACTAGCAGGGCTACCCGACGTTGCCCGGTGTCACTAAAAAATAGAATATAATTCATTAGTTAAAGGCTGATGAAAAACACTATTTGGGTTAGAATGATAATCAAATGGAACTCCTACCGGCCATGGCTGACGGAACAAGAGCAAGCTATCACCGTAGAGTAAATAAAGGGTTAGGTTCGAAATTCTGGATATAAATATTCACGAGTTCGACGAGACGCACCTGTAGAAGGTAGGAGGTTGCATCTGTTTAACGTTGTGAGAATAACATACAAGGTGAGAACAGTTGTCAGATTATCCAAATCATACAAATCAAAAATGTATAATCTGCCCGTGATTAGGATGAGCCAGGCGAATTTACTGCGGAATTCCTTGCAAACAAAAGGCGTCAAATTTATGAAGCGAGAGAGAAAAAAAACGATCTAAATACTCAATTAAGTAAATCACACGCACTTGTTACCAAGTTGCAATCGTACAACGATCTAAGTGAAAAATTTAAATAAAAAACAAAGTAAATGTACAATACTGTATGACAGGTCTTAATAGAAGATAAAACATCGGGAAATATCTCGGCGACAAATCATGAAATACATGCAATATGCCCACCAGCAAATTAAGATATTATCCTTATATAAAAAATAAAATAAAATCACAGACAAAAGGAATGAGCTTCTAAAGTCAAATTAAATCATGAAATATATGGAATTAGCTGAAAGTGCTAAGAAAATCACATGTAAAAGCAGGAAGATAAAAAGTACATATACAATTAAAGAAGTAACTGGAATTCTGACAATAAAAAAATAATCCTTAAATATACAACTGAAATGTAAACCTTACGGATGAAGATAGAAAAAGATCTATCGATAAAATAACATTTTTCTAAACAGATCTTAATGCTTTCGATCAGGAGATTGGAAAACGTCACGGAGGTTAAAAACATTTCCCATGAAAGAAACAGAAAAAAGTTTAAAAGAGCATGTAGAGCGACAGTAGCAAATTTGAAACCAATACAAAACGTATAAAAAGTCCCAATAAAGATTGGATTAAACCTTGAGAGAATGTAAAACTATAATTAAGAAAATGTAAGGCGATCTCTTGTAAGGTGACTATTTCGGTTGTATCATCTGTCGTTCATGCATAATGCATTTGTCATTTATACCAACGACGCCTGATCAGTATGAATTCTGTGGTTTTCTTGCATTTTTAGCTAGCGCAGAAGCTATTACCAAGGTAATATTAATGCAATCAAAGACTTTTTATGTATAAACCGTATTTGCGTATATATTTGAATTACAAACACACTCGTATGCGCGCACACGCACACGCAAACGCACACACATACACACACACACATATATATATATATATAGAGAGAGAGAGAGAGAAAGAAGAGAGAGAGAGAGTTAGAGAATAGAATATAGAAAGAATAATTCACAAACACATTGCAACTGTCAGCATTTATAATTTATTTCGACTTCCCAGTCTCTCAGAATGCTAACGAGACAGTTACATATTGGAAATGACAGAAGAAAAGAAATATTCACCAGCCCCAAAATAAATATTATAGACTAAAAGAGGGGGGATAAAATCATTAAACAGGAAGGGGAGGGACATATAAAGAGATAAGCCAATATGTATCTACAGCTAGAACAAAACAAAAATTAAAATTTAATATTACGTCTATGAAGCCAACCGAACCACGCCTGTCATGCATATGCTGACACGAAGTCAAACCCCACCGCTCCTCTCAAACCTCGAGACCAGACAGCCAAAATAGAAATAAAAGTAAAAACATAAAAACAAAAAACAAAAACAAAACAATATGAGAGAGAAGAAAAAAGAAAAACCAGACCTAACTGATACATTTATATCAGTTTGTGACAACTTTTTTTAATTTAATGTAACGATAAAAAATACTGATGTCAAAATCAGATAATAAAATAGTAATAATAATAACAACAATAATACCAATCATAATATTAATAATGATGATAAGACGAATAACAATATTAACAAATCTAATATTAATAATTTAAATAATAATAATTATAATATAATTAATAGTAATAACAATGGCAATAGTGATAATACTAAACATAAAATACTCAAGAAAATCATAATAGAAATGATAATATTCATATTGGTATTAATAATAATAACATAATATATACTAAATACTAAAGAAATATACAAATAATAAAAATTTTAAAAAACAAAAATATAATAAAATAAAAATAAATATAGATAAAATAGATAATAATAAATGTTAAAAATAAAAATAAAAATAAAAAATAAAATAAAATAAAATAAAATAATACTAAGAAGATAGAGAAATGCTATTGTAATCCCAAAATAATTAAGAGTATCCATTCTAATCCAAAACAAAACAAATATTAATAAAGATAAAAATAAATTCGAACCTGCGATACACACAAACTGACCCACATTTTAGTAGATTCACAATTCATGATTACTGTAAATCTCTAATTAAGCATTACTGATAATTTAAGTAAGTGATAAATTTATGTTAGCATTTGGCCATCAGTTCAGCTCTTCTATTGAAAACATTGCTGTGATCGTATCTAAGAATCTGTATTGTTTCTTCTAAACACAAATTACATCTCTGTCTAAATCCTCTAGGGGTACTAGAATCACAAAAAAATGACCAAGAGACCACCGGTGTAAGATTTTCGTTCTTCAGTGACCACCACTGTTTAGCCAATTCCGTTATATTCAGGGTTTACAAAAGAGTGCGTATGGTTATAAAATCGCTGTTTCCAGTCTCCCGCAGATATACTGATTTAAATTTTCTTATACATGGTATTTTCTTCCGGTAAAATAGTGGCCTTGTAAACGACGCACTTGACTTTACAATTACCATCTAGTGGGCATTTATTTTTTACTTCGCAATTACAATTATTTATTTTTATATTAGTATTATCAGGTTTATTTAATATTTTATGGCTGTGTTTTTTGTACAGGAATAACTAATTTTGACCCATTTTCTATTCAATATTTTACTTAAAAGATTATTTGTGTTAAAATGCTGATCTATTAAATTTCAGAAGTACTTGCCTATATTAATGCTTCATATATTATGTATATATATATATATATATATATATATATATATATATATATATATATATATATATAAAGAGAGGGAGAGAAAGAAAGAGGGAAGTAGATAGCAAAGCAGAGAGAGATCAATAAGTTAATAAACACCCTTAGTATAAAGTACTATTAATTATTTGATGAACTGATCAATCACTTGGGTAACGGTCGAAAGTAGAATCCCGGGGTTTGCAGTGATTTGTACGTTGATTCAGCCCATTTTCGTATGAACCGACAATATATGTCTTCTGAAATTCATGAGGATTCTAATTGTTCTTTGGCCGGTTACATACTTAAATTGCGATATATAATTGATACATTTATATCTCAAACAAAACAAATGTCAGTTTCTATAAAATATAGATATTTTACGAAACTTATTTTATTATTAGCATACGATCACAGACAAAATACTTAACACTTACTTAATACTCATTTTACTTTAATATCACTATTTGTGTTTACTTATTTAGAATATTATAGTCTGATTACCAACCTTTTAGATTATACATTTTATATGATTGGAGACAGCTATTCGACGTTGATTTAACGTACATAGAAATACTTTTTACTATTTTTCGTTGGTGTTAGAATACGGGTGATAAGTAATAACATATTTTAGTCATGTAAGGGAAGTAATGACTAAAAGACTTAAATATGTTTACCTAATTAATATATTCTCGTCAATTAACCAAAACGTTAAATCAACCCTGAAGGTTGATTTTGTATTGACAAAATTTGATTCACCATGACGAAGTTGTTTCATGAAAATGTGAAATCTTGGTATCGAGTATCTGTCAGTAGAGTAGTTTAGACAAATAACGAAGTTGGGCACGTTTTCTTTTACTCCAGAAATTGTAAGCTAAATTAAGCACATCAATGTTGCATAGCCGTCCCGGAATGGGCCGTTGCAGTTCTCGTTTTGTATACCCGTCCCGGAATAGGCCGTGGCAGTTCTCGCTTAAACAACTGGTCATTTTTAAGACCAAAAAGTATATGTTGCATACCTTTTAATTTCTCATACATTCTCTCTTTTCTCGTCGCTGGAGGGGTGTCGTCTCGATGTCGGCTAGTTTCTCATATCTTGTCTCAATGTCGTCTGCTGTGTTTGCAACAAAACCTTCCTACCACAGTTCACGAGACAAACAATCTTTTAAACTTTTGATTCTGTTTTATGCAGGCGTCAAATTTCTGTCGGCCA
>OY744515.1:150643865-150863865 GCA_963556195.1 Sepiola atlantica | reverse complement strand
ATAACTAAGTAAATACACAGAATTAGCCATAGAACTGAAAGGGATATGGAGCATGAAGAAAGTCAGTATAATACCAATAATCGTCGGAGCACTAGGAACAATCCCCCAAAACCTGTATAAAAGACTCGGAGAAATCGGAATCAAAGGGATTATCGAAACCATACAAAGGACGGCAATGATCAACGCAGCTGCAATCGTAAGGAAAATCCTCGAATGCAGAAACCAACCCGCATAAGCTACAAATGGTAACCAGTCACAAGGAATTTACAACAGGGAGAAAACAAAGCCACACGAAGAACACCACAACACGAACCAAGGAACAGAAACTGCAAGAAACATCACTGCATAATCTCCCCCAATAAATTACATCGGCCTCAGCTATCACAAAAATAAACCAAGAAACAGAAATTACAAGAAACACCATAAGCTCCCCTTTCTCTTCCCACCACACAAAAAAAAATGTTTTAATTTTAAAAAATTATAAATATTTCTTTTATTTTTTAAAATTAATTAAAAAAACATTTTTTTTAAATGGTGCCGGCTTATGCTGACACCAGCAAAATATTTGTAGAAGGTTGAGGAGGATGAGAAGACCGAGGAGGGACAGCACAGACCAGACCTCCACTGGAAAATTGCGGAGATGCTGGGACCTTGGGGAGGCTTATTGCCACCCAAATCACAAAGAAGACTAATGGTCCTTACCAGCGAAAAAGCAATGGTAAGAGGCTGTTGCGATACCGTATCGTTATCGAAAAGAGGTGAAGAATACTGGAAATCTGGGGAGGCTTGTTTTCACTCAGACTCATGGACATACCACTGGCTGTTGTTGGTGAGCAATCACTGACGATGATCTGTGTGAGAACTCCTAGTGAGTACAAATAATAATAATAACAATAATAATAATAACAATAATAATAATAAACCACAGAACCTGCTGAGATAGAACTCAACGAAAAAGAAGCAAGTGAAGTGGAGAACATTAGACGATACATGTGAGAAAACAAACCAAAACTCCCATCTCTCAGGAATGAAGTAACGAAGAAGTTAAGAGCAGCAACAGAAAGAGTAAACAGACTCCTCACACACATCCCAACAGAAACTATTACAGACCTAAACAACCGGATACATGCAGGGGCAAAATCGGTAAGTATGGAACTAAGAAACGAAGAGAATGGACAAAAGAGTGGACCGAAAAAACCTGGATGGGAAATCATACTGGAAACCCAGATCACCAAACTTCGGAAAGTAGCCAAAACCGTGAACAGAAGGAAGGAGGACATGAAACGATTAAGAAGCAAAAATCAGAAACACAAGGAAAAACTAAATGAGAAACATGAAGAAATAAAACAAAAGATAGCAGCAATAGAAGGAAGACTGAGACGATACAGGTACAAATCAGAACAGAGCAAACAGAACAGGACCTTTGAAAACAATGTAAGCCAGTTTTACAAAAACGTAAATGGGGAAAAAAACAACAACAGAGCATCCGAACCCAACAGAAACAAAACAATTCTGGAGCAAGATATGGGAAGAACTAAAATAGCACAAAAATGCCCAATGGTTGAAAAACATGAAATATGAACTGCAGGAAATCGAAGAATGGAACCGAAACAGAAATTAACAAAGAAACGATCAAGAAAACCATAAGAAAAATGACAAACTGGAGAGCACCAGGCCATGATGGAATACATGCATACTGGTTTTAAAAAATCCAAGACCCTGCATGAAAGACTAGCGCAGAAACTGAGTGGATGTATCCGCAAAACAGACGTACCAGAATGGATGACGGAAAGAAGAACAACATTAATACAAAAAGACCCCAAAAAGGGAACGACCCCCAGCAACTACAGACCGATAACATGTCTACCAATAATGTGGAAAATTTTCACAGCACAACTGAGAGAACAAATCTACCAATCCCTGGACAAACGTGGACTGCTCCCCGAGGAACAAAAAGGATGCCGGAAAGGACAAAGAGGGACACATGATCTACTATACATTGATCAAAAGATCTTGAAGGAGGTGAAGAGCAGACAAAAGAACATAACCATGGCATGGGTTGACTACAAGAAATCCTACGACAGAATCCCCCAAACATGGATAATTGAATGCTTAAAAATATACAAAATACCAGACAGGATTATTAATCTCATCCAGAAAGCAATGGAAACATGGAGACTAAAACTGACAGCCGGAGGACAACACCTGTCTGAGATAAAAATACAGAGGCATTTTTCAAGGAGACTTTCTATCACCACTATTGTTTATAATAGCCATGATGCCACTCAACTACATACTCAGAAAGTGTGATGCCGGATACAGGTTTACGGATACAGAACAAAGAATAAACCACCTGATGTACATGGATGACCTTAAACTGTTTGCAAAAACAAAAAAGAACTGGAAAAGCTGATAAATACAACCAGGATATTCAGCCAGGATATCCAAATGGAGTTTGGAATAGAAAAATGTGCACTGCTAGAGATTAAAAGAGGAAAACTGGAGACGACAGAAGGTATAGAATTCCCCAACCAAGAGGAGATGAGGGCGCTAGGAGAACAAGTAGTTATAAATACCTGGGAGTTCTGGAAGTAGACACAATAAAATATACAGAAATGAAAGAGAAGATTGGAAAAGAATATCTACGAAGAACAAGGAAACTCTTAGAAACTAAACTATATAGCAGAAACCTAGTAAAAGGGATAAATACATGGGCTGTATCACTAATAAGATACTCTGGACCATTCATAGGCTTGACCAAAGAAGAACTTAGGCACCTTGACCAGAGGACTAGAAAACTAATGACTATGCACAATGGATTGCACCCAAAAGACGATACGGACAGACTCTACATGAAAAGAAATGAAGGAGGTAGAGGACTGGTAAGTATAGAAGATTGTGTGGAAGACACCAAAAAAGATCTGGAGAAATATGTAACCCAGAAAACGGAAAGACTGATCACCACAGCAAGAGACACCAGCCCAACAAACAACTCCGGAAGCACTGAAACCAGAAACAAAAAGACAAGAAAAGAAAAGTGGGAAGAAAAACAACTACATGGACGCTCTCTAAACGGAATCTCTGCTGACAGCCGCACAGAACAATGCGATAGGACAAACTTTATTAAAGCAAATATAGATAAAACCCAGGAAAACAGTAAATGCCGATTGTGTGGACAAAGAGACGAAACGATAAATCATATAATAAGTGAATGCAGCAAGCTAGCCCAAAAGGAATACAAGAACAGACATGACAGCGTGGGGAAAGAAGTACACCGGCAAATGTGCAAACAACTGAATTTCGAATATGCAAAAAAACGGTACAAACACAAACCAGAAACTGTACTAGAAAACGAAAAACACAAAATCCTATGGGATATGAATGTACAAACAGACAACCCCATCACAGCAAGGAGACCAGATATGATAATAATCAACAAGAAAGAAAAATCCTGCAAAATCGTAGACTTTGCCGTTCCAGCGGACCACAGAGTGAAGATCAAAGAGACGGAAAAAAGAAGCAAATATACTAAACTTGCCAGAGAACTGAAAGGAATATGGAACATGAAGAAAGTCAGTATAACACTAATAATCATAGGAGCACTATGAACAGTCCCCTAAAACATGGAAAAAAGACTAGGAGAAATAGGAATCAAAAGGATAACTGAGACCATACAAAGGACAGTAATGATCAAAACGGCTACAATCCTGAGAAATGTCCTCGAATGCGGAAACCAACCCACATAAGCAACGAATGAAGAACAAACACATGGAAGCACAAGAAAACAGAACCGGGGAAAACACAACCGCACAGGAGAGGCGCAAGCATAGGCTGACACCACGAAAATTATGGACAGAGGGTCGAGGAGGGAAAGCGCAAACCAGACCTCCACTGGAAGAGCGCGGACAGCTCTGGGACCTTAGGGGAGACTTGTTGCCACTCGGGCCCCAGAGGGGACCAATGGCCCTTATCAGCGAGAAATCGGTGGTAGGTGGCTGTTGCGATACCGCAAGGTCATCAGCGGTGATGAACGAAAAGAGGTGGAGCATACTGGAAGTCTGGGGAGACTTGTTGTCACTCAGACTCCAGGGAATACCACAGGTTGTTGACAGTGGGCGATCACTGACGATGACCAGTGTGATAACTCCTAGTGAGTAAATAATAATAACAATACTACTACTACTACTACTACTACTACTACTACTAATAATAATAATAATAATAATAATAATAATAATAATAATAATAATAATAATAATAATAATCAAGGAGACCGAGTACAAGTCCGAGGAGGGATAACACAAACCAGATCTCCACTGGAAGAGTGAGGAGAGTGCTGGGACCTAGAGGAGGTTTATTGTCACCCAAATCTCAGAGAAGACCAATAGGCCTTACCAGCAAGAAATCAAGGTAAGAAGCTGTTGCCATACCGCAAGATCATTTGCGATGATTATCGAAAAAGGGGGAGAACACTAGAAATCTGGGGAGACTAGTTGTCACTTAGACTCCAGGGAACACCACCGGTAGTTTTCGATGAGCAATCACTGACGATTACCTAGTGAATAATAATAATAATAATAATAATAATAATAATAATAATAATAATAATAATAATAATAATAATAATAATAATAATAATAATAATAATAATAATAATAATAATAATACACAGTGGTATAATTAGCAAAAGTGTATTAACAAAATTCGGTTACTGAATTCTGCGGTCATAGCTTCACTTAGTAATTGCCACGACGCTTAGTCGTAACTGTATTTATTGCATCTGGGTAAGTCTATTTATTCCCGAAAAACGTACACCATAACAGAATGCCTAACAGCCTTTGTTTTAACGCCGGACTGTGGTATACGGGAATACTTTGGTGATAGTCTAACCAGTAGGTGTGATCATGAATGGGCTTTACACTCACCGGATCTTAACCGCCTATGATTTTATCTGTGGGATTATCTCAAAGATAATATCTATTAAAACAATCTGCAGTCTATTTCTGAGCTGTAGAAATCAATCCTTCTCAATAAGAGCAGTGCCAAGTGAGGAGTGCCAGAGCAATTGACAATTTGTCACATCGAACTCGCGTGTTTTTTTTTTCATTTGCAGACAATCAGATAAAGACAGTGAGAACATCATGGCTAAAACTTATTTGCCAATTAAGGCATAGAGTTTATTTGTACTAAATATAGTTGTATTGCAGAAAAGATTATGAATTGGCTTAACAGTTTCATGGATGGCTTTATATTGAGGGGCTGAGAGGTGCTCACAACGAAAATGCTAATCAAAACTTAAGCGTAAAAAAACATTAAAACGGACCGATGTTTTAGTAAACCTTTTCATGTCTGAAGTTCTATATATCTTCAAATATTTATTTAGTGATGGTGTTTTGTGTGGTTGTTTTATTTTACAGCCTCATATAAAACTTTTTCGAGTTATTTAATTACAAATACGGTCATTTTAGTAAGAGTTTTTATGTTTTTATGCTTAAAGTTCTAGTTATCTTCAAATATTTATTAATGGTTTAAGAGTGGGAGAAAATGGGGGCTTTTGTTTTTTGGCTTTGCAGAACATGATTGAGTCGTAAAAAGGGAGGTGAAAAAACAATAACATCCATATTTTGTGCATCTTTTGGTCAGTAAGCCAGTATCTTCATACAGCCTGATCTGGTAGCATCAAGATATCGATCATCGATTACTAGATATCAAAGGGCAAGATACTCGAAAACAGTGAGAAAAAGAATATTGATGCCCTATGCAACTTGTTTGAGCTGGAGGAAAAAGCACTTCTTCAAACGAAAGAAATTGGCAATGAGCTGATAGTGATTCAATCCGTGGGCACAGTTCGAATGAACATGCAAAAACGATCGGTTAAACTGAAGACCCGGGAAAGATTAAAGCCATGAACATGCCGCCAGTACTCTCCTTGACCAGGAAATTCGAAATAATATGGAATATGAAGAATGTCTGAAATGTGAAAATATAATGTATACGACTAGATTTTAGTGTGTAAAAGATGTTAATATTTTGGTGTTAATTGCTGATTAAAGAATTTTGCAGTAATCACTATTTTTTTCAAACATTAATAATAAAGATATGTTTGCATACTTATAATACAGTTATATACGGAATAATCACGTTGAAACGCCGATTCTCGTTAGATCACCAATTCTTTTTTCTATGTTTTCCAGAACTGTATTCATTGACATTACAACACACATACACACACACACACACACACACACACATATATATATATATATATATATATATATATTATAGATGATTGGTGGTGTATGAAGCATTAAGAACGATGTTGTTGTTTTTTTAATTGCTTTTATTTTGATATTTCGACCAGTCCTTTGGTCTTTGTCAGAAAATGATCTGAAATGAAGAAAACTGAGGATCGTTGAGCAAACTGTAATTTTGAACATTGCGGCGTTCGTTTTTTGTCATGACGCGTGAGATGGTCCACGCATAACGTTTCTTCGGGTTAGCAAAGAGAACCGTTGTCTTTTTTGAAAAAAACGAACTTATACGCGTCCGTTGTCTTTTTGAAAAAAAAACGAACTTATACACGTTCGTGATTTGATCACTGCAATAAATGGAATTTGAATGGCACTAAATTGGTGGAGGGGGGGTTGTGATAGGAAACGAAATAATTGAATTAAACGTGAGTTAATATATAGTATAGTAAGTAAGGTAATGCTAATGAATAAACAAATACTAATAAGACATAAATAATGAAGTTGATGAGAATAAAATAAATAAATAAAATATTGCCGGAAAAAATGAATAAATAAATAGAAAAAAATAGGGAACTAACAATAATGCGGTAAAGAGTAAGGATATAAAGTATTAAAAATAAAAATAATGTATTAAAACCTAAATAGATAGAAAATAAAAGTAAGTAAAAGGTGTGTAGCATGCCGGAAGGGCAGACACGAAACCACTATATATATGGGGAAAATAGGTAGTGAATGTGAATGAATAACGTATATTATAAAGATGTAATATGAATAACACATATTTCCTGTCGAAATTGGCTTTTATATTTGTATAATGCTAATTATAACACACTAACACCTGTTCTTTCCAGGGACTCGTTTTCTCTGGCTCTCGTAACAACACTACACTAAATCAAATAATTTACGATCAATAAGGTATAAAGGGTAGATATTGTGTTGATTTATTAAATTGGCTTTAACACAGAATTTCCTAATGATATACATAATCTATGTTCTTCATGATATAATTTTGCATTTTTCTATATTTCATAAAAGCAGGGTGAAAATAGTTTATCTTAATTCATGAAAGAAGCAGAAAAGACTTCAACAATATAGTCGGTAACCAATACATTTAAGCATGTGTGCATTTTACTTCCTGATATTCTCATTGATGGCTCTGCTCTTAAGGAGAAACCGACTATGAAACTTATTTCATTCATTTTTTAGTAAAAAGATAAATGATTTGTCGAAAATATAAGCGAAAATGTTATTTTAATTATGTTTTTTTTTTTCTGTTGAAAGCCAACCTTCTTTTGATTTTGACGCTGGTTTGTTCTTATTTGTCTTTTTCTGTATTCATGTAGTTAAGCTTTTTGAATTAGTTAAAAGGTTATCTCATAGGCAGGTGGGTAATAATCTACTTCTGCTGGGGCAGTTTAATGGGTAATGATTATGGAAAGTGGAGTTTTCGTTTAACACGACAGATAGGGGGGTATATTTTCATGTTGTGGAGATAGGAGAGTAAGATGTACACTTTGAGAAGAAGCAACCATAGTTGCTTAGCGTCCAGGGTCAACAATTCAATTAATCTATATGAGTTACATTAGAAGTTATTAGATTATTAGCAAACAATAAAGTGTCCGGAAACTCTGATATAATGTGCATTGAACTACGATCAACTCGTCATAATCATGTAACTAGTAAATTGAAATAGAGGATATCCTGTGCGGGTTAGGGTTAGGGTTAGGGATCACCTTAGGTATCTTCATGATGAACTTCAGTATATTAATTAGACTTTTTGAAGTGAAACTTTATTTAGGGGATTACAAATTTGAATATATTTTTAGTTCTGTTAGAAAGACACATTTAGGATGCAATTTCATCGGTCGCATTTCTAGTACAAATAAGTGATATGAGAAGGCTTTTTAAGAGCATTGGCTAAAGGTACGATAATATTTATTAAAACTACAATTAGAAATTTCAATATTGCAATTCTATTTATAATAGATAATATATCACTACCACTACTGAAGGGATAATGGTTGGAAGTTATTTAATGTAACTAGGTCCGGTGGGCATGCTCTTAAAATCTTAGAGGTTTTGGTATTAAGACTAATTGGTTTTCCCAGACTTAACATGTATATAAGTAATGAGTTTTTTTAGTTAACACCCATGAATAATTAATAACATTAATAACAGGCAGTTGGACACGTAAACGGGCGAATATGCACTATAGAAATTGGGATTATATTTGTCTTCTTATGTTAATAGTTAGTAGTTTATTTGGGTGAGGGTAAAATCGTTACAGTCAATTCTTTTGTACAACATTTTTTGTTGTTGTTGGGGGTTCGTTGTGAAATCATATGCTTATCGAAACGGTTGTCCCTTTTCGAGATTTTAGATTAGTAGTAAGGGTTTTTATATGTCTATATAAGTTGTGTAATTAATATTTGATCTAAGGGAAATTACTCAGGGATTCTAAAAATAAAATTATCACCCTTTCTCTGTCTGTCATAGAATCTGTGTAATGAAATCGCTTTGCTCCATGATTTTAACCTGATAAATAAGATTAATTCTTTTCTCTTAAAAATATATATTTTTTAAGTTATTATACACTTGTTTAGAAATGTTAATCCTCTGATATGTATGTATTGCAGACTCGCACCTATTTGCTGTCGAATAGTATCTCTAAATAACCGCAGTTTCGCATTAATTCTATTTGTTGTTGTTTTTTATCTTAATTAGGTAGTTTCAGCTTTTAGAATTATAATTGATAATAAATAACAGTTAATAATAATTTACTGATGGATTTTGAGGGGGTTTTTCTATTTGACCCTCTTGCAGTGGCATTGGTATTGAAGCTATCGTCCGAGGAGCTGATTCAAGTTTCGAGTGTGTTTTGGGAGAGCGGGTTTTCTTTTTTTTATTTGTCACCGCTTCACCTGTGAGTCTTTACCTTTATATTCTTCAACTTACTAAACTTCTATCAGGACACAATCTGGAACTTCACCATATTTTCCAACGTGATTGAATGCCATATATTTTTAATAATTCCACAATATATACTACTAGTCTCTGATGATTGACAAAGTTGGACAAAAAATGCATTTGTCTTAATTTGCTACGAAACACGTGTTAGAAAATTGAATATCAAATCTGAAAAAATTATGCTTGATTGTAAGATGAAAGAAGAGCAGTGAACTTTCACTGAAATACGGAAATAAAGATATCTTAATAACTAATGAAAATCATGGTTTTGGATTGATTTCTGATGGTTAGTGTAATGCAAAAATTATATATATATATATATATATATATATACATACATATTATTTTCCACATACGTATACGTTTCATCCTTGCGGAATCTTCAGTGTGGAGATAACTTGGTAAACCTGTCACACGATTCGAACCACAGGACACAAGGAATCTTCAACTCTATTCCGAGCGCTCTAACCAATTAGGCCAATTCCAACCGTCACACGGCGAAAAGAGAAATGCACCCTATTTATGTCAAATCAGGCGGACAAACAGAGTAAGTAATCTTCACGGTGTTCAACAAATAACGTAGAAAGGAAATTGCATTGTAGCTAAATAACGGTAATTATTTAAAGTGATTTGATAAAAAAAAGAGCAATTCCCAAACCCTTTCTTTTAAATATTTCATTAACCCCAATGGAGGTAGTTTAAATTAACACTTTTACGTTTTCAAATTATATATCGTATATTAAAGATATGTAATATAAGTTAAATATGTTAAAAAGAATACTTAAAGCTAGATTAATAGCCGCCATATGGCAGGTAGGTTTTCACTTGTGTTAAATGTAATATAAACCTGGGTCTAACAAGTAAACATCGTATAATTTAATGTCCGAAAGTGAATTATAAATATTCAAGCCTTCAGTTCCCTGATCTCATAAAGAGTGGTGGAGCCAGAAACAGGTTACATTAATGCTGAAAGAGTGTGAAATCTATTGGCAAAGAGCCATCAAGGAATACTTGTTTTTCCGCTCTTTTCAATCGCGTGAGACGAGATTTGGCCGAGAGCACATTGATACGAAAAAGCGCCAGCGGTAGCAGAAACATGAAATGTACAAATTGCACTTGTTCGATCTTATAACTGATTGCATTCTTACAACTACACGCTCAGATCGAATGTGAAGTCACGCAATTTGACTAGAATGTTTCTTACATTAGAATTGTTTGATTAGCTATTAACAATGCCTATAGGAGTTCAGTCTTTTGAAAGGGTGTGATGGAAAAAGGTTGTGCCTTTTTCTTACAAGTTCACTTGGAAATGTGCCATAAAAAATAAGGGAATGAAAATTCGAGAAATCGCTTGAATTCTCTTAATCAAAGTGACGCAGTAATGATACAGAAAATTATGTTGCGCTTTTTATTACTGAATTCTGAATCATACGTACTTCCGCAATAAATAGATGATATATCTAGTGAATATTTCTTTATACTAATGGTTAACCGCGTACCAAGGTCAAAAGCCACTCGAGAATAAAGGTTAGTCATAATTTCCATTGGATGATGGAACAATACTATGAAATGATTGTGAACTATGATTAATTCACAGGACAACATGACAGATATTTGGTGACTTGAACTTTAAAACCACAATGTTCTCGTCTGTAGGGAAAATTTTCCGCGATTACGTTTTCCACTAGGGAGAGGTTCTTGTAAAGAAACTTTGTTCATGGAAATTTGTTGAATTTTTTAAAGACAGAAAAAAAGAAAGAAACGGGAGTTATTTGCAGTGTTGGTCAAAGTCGAGTTCTCACTGATAATTTTTTTCGAGCACCTACCATGGAAATATTGGTAAAGTAAGGAATGACTAACAACGTTTCTTCTGTGAGAAAAGGGGCTGCAGGGAAGAGAATATGTCATCTCTTACTAGATTGCGAAGTCAATGTTATACCTTGACCAAACAAGAAAGCACCTTGCTAGATGTGGCAGCAGCACTCCATCTTAGGCCGATCTGACTCTTTTTGCGCTGGTAGAAAATTGCATCAGGTACTTTCAAGGGCGGTAGGATGATGCAACCATTTTTCCAGCGACTTAACCAACATATTTGATGTACTACTACTACTACTACTACTACTACTACTACTACTAATAATAATAATAATAATAATAATAATAATAATAATAATAATAATAATAATAATGATATGGAAGATGAAATAGTAATACAACAAAAACATAGAAAGAACACTAGTACAAAAAATGTCATAAACTGCTCTTCCCCACGAAATAAAGTGATGGCACTAGTCTCGATGATCCTACACGAAATAGTCGTAGAAAGGTCTAGGATGGTAGAAAGACCGAGGAAGGAGAGCAATAACCATAACTCTATTATAAGGATGCTTATTGCCACCCAAATCACAGGGAAGACCAATGATCTTTGCCAGCGAGAAATCAATGATAAGCGGTTGTAGGAATAACGCAAAATAATTTGTAATAGTTATCGAAAGAGGAGAAGAAAACTGGAAATCTGGGGAGGTTTGCTGTCACTTGAACTCCAGGGAACACCACAGTTTATTATCAGTGAACAACACCTGATGGTGACCTGTGTAAGAACTTCTAGTGAGTACTGAATGATAATAATAATAATAATAATAATAATAATAATAATGATGATGATGATGATGATGATGATGATGATGATGATGATGATGATGATGATGATGATGATGATGATGATGATGATAATAATAACTATCCGCTAACTTAAATGTACGCAGTGGTATTGCACTATCCTGATCTTGACGAGAAAAGAATAGATAGTTCTGAAATATATGGCAGGATTATTGAAGATTGCTGAAGAAAAAACACCGTTCGATATAACTAGTAACGGCTGATACATGAACATCAAGTGTGCTAGTGATTATAAAATGGAACTGTGAGTAGTGGAGTATCACTCAGCATATATTGAAAGTCACGGTTGATCAACAAGAAAGCACTGGTAAACAATCATGTTTGAACTCATTATGAGTAAAAAGGAAGTGGGAAAGCTGATAAATACGACCAGAATCTTCAGCCAGGACATTGGGAGGTGACGGTGGTTACGTGGATATGGACACGGACTGAAGACCTGGGTGTTCCAAGTTCCAATCCAGGCGGTCCCGCAGTACCACTTTCACTTAGGGATGTTGGCAACCTACTCGTGGTCCTTCCCGTAAGTACCCAGTGTCTTTCAAGAAAGATTTCTTACCAGAAAAACATCGGGGAAACTAATGCCAACACCAGAATCATCTGGTTCACACGAAAGAAGAAGAAGAAGAAGAAGAAGAAGAAGAAGAAGAAGAAGAAGAAGAAGAAGAAGAAGAAGCCAGGACAATACCAATGCAATTCGGAATAGAAAAGTGTGCATTGCTAGAGATTAAAAAAGGAAAGCTGCATACGACTGAGGGTCTGGAACTACCCAACCGAGAGCAGATGAGGGCGCTGGTGAACAAGACAGCTATATGTATTTTAGAGTTTTGGAGGCAGACACAAGCAAATCAACAGAAATGAACAAAAAGACTGGAAAATATTATCTGAAAAGAACAAGAAAGCTCTTAGAAACAAAATTATATAGCAGAAACCTAATCAAAGGAATAAATACCTCGGCAGTATCACTAATAAGATATTCTGGACCATTCATAAGCTGGACTAAAGAAGAACTCAGGCACCTTGACCAGAGGACTAGAAAATTACTGACCATGCACAATGCTCTACATCCAAAAGACGATATCGAAAGACTCTACATAAAGAGAAACGAAGGGGGAAGAAGACCAGTAAATATAGAAGACTGTGGACGACACTAAAAAAGAGCTGGAGAAATACATAAACCAGAACACAGAAATGCTGATCACCGCACAAGAGAAACAACGCACAACGCAGGAAGCATCGAAACCGAAAACAAACAGACAAGAAAAGAAAAATGGGAAGAAAAACAACTACATGAAAGCTTCATAAGACTCACAAGAAAAGAAACCAACGAAAATAGCTGAACATGGCTAAGAAAAGGGCACTTGAACAGAGAAATGGAATCCTTGCTGATGGCTGCACAGAACTATGCGATTAAGACAAACTACATTAAAGCTATATAGATAAAACCCAGGAAAACAGTAAATGCAGACTGTGTGGAAAAACGAAGCAAATACACGGAACTAGCCAGAAAACGGAAAGGGATATGGAGCATGAAGAAAGTTAGTATGATACCAATAATCGTAGGTGCACTAAGAACAATCCCCAAAAACATGGAGAAAAGACTGAATGAAATTCGAATTAATGGACGGCAATGATCAAAACAGCTGCAATCTTAAGGAAAATCCTTGAATGCGGAAACCAACACGCATAAACTACAAAGGGTAACCAGTCACAAGGAATTTACAACAGGGAGAAAACAAAACCACACAAAGAACACCATAACACGAACCAAGGAACAGAAATTACAAGAAACATCACTTCATAACCTCCCCCAATAAATTACACCGACCTCAGCTAACAGCATACAAAAATGAACCAAGGAACAGAAATTACAAGAAACACTATAAGCTCTCCCCCTTCCCTCCGCACCGCCCCCCCCCCAAAAAAAAATCAAATATTTTTTTTTAGATTGTGCTGGCCTACGTGTACACCATACAAAATATTTGTAGAAGGTCGAGGTGGATGAGAAGACCGAGGAGGGACAGCACAAACCAAACCTCACTGGAAAAGTGCTAAGAATACTGGAACCTTGGGGAGGCTTATTGCCACCCAAATCCCAAAGAAATCAATGGTAAGTGGCTGTTGCGATGCCGCAAGGTTATTTGCGGCGGTTATCGAAAAAAAGTGAAGAATACTGGAAATCTGGGGAGGCTTGTTGCCACTCAGACTCCAGGAAATACCACTAGTTATTGTCGGTGTGCAATTACTAACGATCATCTGTGTGAGAACTCTTAGTGAGTAGAAATAATGATGATGATAATAATAATAATAATAATAATAATAATAATAATAATAATAATAATAATAATAATAATAATAATAATAATAATAATTATTATTATTATTATTATTATTATATAATAAGTATGAAACTAAGAAACGAAGAGAATGGACAAAAGAGAGGACCGACAAAACCTGGATGGGAAATCAGACTGGAAACCCAGATCACCAAACTTCGGAAAGAAGCTAAAACAGTGAACAGAAGGAAGGAGGACATGAAACGATTAAGAAGCAAAAATCAGAAACGCAAGGAAAAACTAAATGAGAAACATGAAGAAATAAAACAAAGGATAGCAGCAATAGAAGGAAGACTGAGACGATACAGGTACAAATCAGAACAGAGCAAACAGAACAGGACCTTTGAAAACAATGAAAGCCAGTTTTACAAAAACGTAAATGGAGAAAAAACAACGACAAAGCAACTGAACCCAACAGAAACAAAACAATTCTGGAGCAAGATATGGGAAGAACCAAAAAAGCACAACAAGAATGCCCAATGGTTGAAAAACATGAAAGATGAACTGCAAGAAATCGAAGAAGGAACCGAAACAGAAATCAACAAAGAAACGATCAAGAAAACCCTAAGAAAAATGGCAAACTGGAGAGCACCAGGCCACGATGGAATACATGCATACTGGTTTAAAAAATTCACGACCCTGCATGAAAGAATAGCGCAGAAACTGAGCGGATGTATCCGCAAAACAGACATACCAGAATGGATGACGGGAGGAAGAACAACACTAATACAAAAAGACCCCAAAAAGGGAACGACCCCCAGCAACTACAGACCGATAACATGTCTACCAATAATGTGGAAAATTCTCACAGCACAACTGAGAGAACAAATCTACCAATCCCTGGACAAACGTGGACTGCTCCCCGAGGAACAAAAAGGATGCCGGAAAGGACAAAGAGGTGCACATGATCTACTATACATTGATCAAAAGACTCTGACGGAGGTGAAGAGCAGACAAAAGAACATAACTATGGCATGGATTGACTACAAGAAAGCCTACGACAGAATCCCCCAAACATGGATAATTGAATGCTTAAAAATATACAAGATACCAGACAGGATTATTAATCTCATCCAGAAAGCAATGGAAACATGGAGACTAAAACTGACAGCCGGAGGACAATACCTGTCTGAGATAAAAATACAGAGAGGCATTTTTCAAGGAGACTCTCTATCACCACTACTGTTTATAATAGCCATGATGCCACTCAACTACATACTCAGAAAGTGTGATGCCGGATACAGGTTTACTGATACAGAACAAAGAATAAACCACCTGATGTACATGGATGACCTTAAACTGTTTGCAAAAAACAAAACAGAACTGGAAAAGCTGATAAACACAACCAGGATATTCAGCCAGGATATCCAAATGGAGTTTGGAATAGAAAAATGTGCACTGCTAGAGATCAAAAGAGGAAAACTGGAAAAGACAGAAGGTATAGAACTCCCCAACCAAGAGGAGATGAGGGCGCTAGGAGAACAAGATAGTTACAAATACCTGGGAGTTCTGGAAGCAGACACAATCAAATATACAGAAATGAAAGAGAAGATTGGAAAAGAATATCTACGAAGAACAAGGAAACTCTTAGAAACTAAACTATATAGCAGAAATCTAGTAAAAGGGATAAACACATGGGCTGTATCACTAATAAGATACTCTGGACCATTCATAAGCTGGACCAAAGAAGAACTCAGGCACCTTGACCAAAGAACTAGAAAACTAATGACTATGCACAATGCACTGCACCCAAAAGACGACACAGACAGACTCTACGTGAAAAGAAATGAAGGAGGTAGAGGACTGATAAGTATAGAAGACTGTGTGGAAGACACCAAAAAAGAGCTGGAGAAATATGTAACCCAGAACACGGAAAGACTGATCACCACAGCAAGAGACACCAGCCCAACAAACAACCCCGGAAGCACTGAACCCAGAAACAAAAAGACAAGAAAGGAAAAGTGGGAAGAAAAACAACTACATGGACGCTTTATAAGACTGACAAGCGATGAAGCCAATGAAAACAGCTGGGCATGGCTAAGAAAAGGAAACCTGAACAGAGAAACGGAATCTCTGCTGACGGCCGCACAGAACGATGCGATTAGGACAAACTTTATTAAAGCAAAGATAGATAAAACCCAGGAAAACAGCAAATGCAGATTGTGTGGACAAAGAGACGATACGATAAATCATATAATAAGTGAATGCAGCAAGCTAGCACAAAGGGAATACAAGAACAGACATGACAGCATGGGGAAAGAAGTACACCGGGAAATGTGCAAACAACTGAATTTCGAATATGCAAGAAAACGGTACAAACACAAACCAGAAACTGTACTAGAAAACGAAAAACACAAAATCATATGGGATATGAATGTACAAACAGACAAACCCATAACAGCAAGGAGACCGGATATGATAATAATCAACAAGAAAGAAAAATCCTGCAAAATCGTGGACTTTGCCGTTCCAGCAGACCACAGAGTGAAGATCAAAGAGACGGAAAAGAGAAGCAAATATACTGAACTTGCCAGAGAATTGAAAGGAATATGGAACATGAAGAAAGTCAGTATAACACCAATAATCATAGGAGCACTAGGAACAGTCCCCAAAAACATGGAGAAAAGACTAGGAGAAATAGGAATCAAAGGGATAACTGAGACAATACAAAGTACAGTAATGATCAAAACAGCTACAATCCTGAGAAATGTCCTCGAATGCGGAAACCAACCCACATAAGCAACGAATGGAGAACAAACACATGGAAGCACAAAACAACAGAACCGGGGAAAATACAACCGAACGAGAGAGGCGCAAGCATAGGCTGACGCCACGAAAATTATGGACAGAGGGTCGAGGAGGGAAAGCGCAAAACCAGACCTCCACTGGAAGAGCGCGGACAGCTCTGGGACCTTGGGAAGGCTTGTTGCCACTCGGGCCCCAGAGGAGACCAATGGCCATTATCAGCGAGAAATCGTTGGTAGGTGGCTGTTGCGATTACCGCAAGATCATCAGCGGTGATGAACGAAAAGAGGTGGAGCATGCTGGAGGCTTGAGGAGACTTGTTGTCACTCAGACTCCAGGGAATACCACAGGTTGTCGGCAGTGGGTGACCACTGACGATGACCAGTGTGATAACTCCTAGTGAGTAAATAATAATAATAATAATAATAATAATAATAATAATAATAATAATAATAATAATAATAATAATAATAATAACAACAACAACAACAACAATAACAACAACAACAATAATAATAATAATAATAATAATAATAATAATAATAATAATAATAAAAATAATAATAATAATAATAATAATAATAATAATAATAATAATAATAATAATAATAATAATAATAATAATAATCTATTTAATAATTGAGTATGCTTATTTACCGATGCGTACCGTGTTAGGATCTAACCATACAACTTTCGTTTTGCAACAAAGTGTATTAACCGAATACGCAATAAAAAAAACATGGTTTTAAACTATATAAAGTGTTGATACATCAAAAACTTAACCAATCAGTCTCAGTTCCATTGAGTTGCTCTAAATATACTACATTTTAACGTCTTGTGTTTAGCTTCTTGTTGTGAAGAATCACTAAATAAGTGAACTAATCTAAACAATAAATACGACTACGAAAAGTAGTATAGGGGATTTGATTGTATTCTGCTAAATCCTAGTGTAATTACTTTTGTTTGTACAAGATATTTACGTTGGAATAAACCGTACTATTTTAAGATCTTTACACTCTGGGTTATTTTTTTATTTATAATTACTTACCAAGTTATATCACTTCTATATTAATAGTTCAACTTACATGTGGTTGCTTAATGTCACATATTAATGTTAGTTGGTTTCCGCTATCTAGGATTTTTTATATGCCAGCATTTTAAATCTGTGCTGTGGTTTGCTATATGTTAATCCGCTTTTTGATTCCAATTCCGTCAATATATTTTGTTTACGTTTCAAAACTGTCCCTAGTAAACGTACACTTATTTGTATTAGGGCTGTTTTCATATTCTTTTAACCCTTCAGCTTTTTGTCAAATTCCATGTTTTCCTTCAGATTTCCTGTCTCTTTTCGTTCCAATTTCTTTCAGTCTTTTCTCCATGTTTTGGGGGATTGTTCTTAGTGCACCTACGATTATTAGTATCATACTAACTTTCTTCATGCTCCATATCCCTTTCCGTTTTCTGGCTAGTTCCGTGTATTTGCTTCGTTTTTCGTGTGTCAGTTTGGACGCCAAAATCTATTATTTAGCAGATTGCTTCTTTCTTATCCTCTTTTGTTATGATTGTTCTTCAAGCTTTGATGCGTCTCTCTGTGTGTAATTACGTACATTAGAAATGTAACGCTATTCTTGGTTTCACTAATCGTTCCGGTTTTTTCTTTGCATCATCTTCTCTTTTGGCCTTTTTATTTTCCTGTTTCAGATTTCTCTTCATTGTGCAACATTTTGCGGCGATAACCAGTCGTATTTCACTGGCCTTTAAGTTACGTATTTACATATATACATACGTGACCCATGTACGAGTGTTATCTGGAAAATTAAGAAACCAAGAAACTCCATAGAAATATTTCTTACTCGATTTTTTAATTATCTAAAATATTAATTGTATTTTTGTAGGTATTGAATTAATAAATAATAATGAACATTTAGCCATTCGTATTATTTTATAACTAGAATTAAAATCGTGGCACTAATGTGCGTAAAAAAGAAGAGAACTTTTGTGGTGAATTTTTTTATGGCAATCGCTTCAGACAAGGCATGAATCCATGATTATCGCAAAGACAGGAGATGCCTATTGACTTTAGTCTTGAAAAGACAAAGATAATAGGTAGGAGGAAAACAGTCAGAAGGAAGAGAGTTCCACAGACCTGCGGTCTTGGAAAGAAGCTACTGGAGTAGGAAGCTGTATTACAATGAGGTATCAAAATAACGAATTGATGGAGACCACTAGACCAACGAGTCAAACAAGCTGGAACAAAAGAAGCGGGGAATATATCGCATAATTCTAAAGAACACATATCATAATAGTTCTTATAGAAAAGACTGAGACTAGCAACATCACGTCTGTAGAGAAGAGGAAAGAGTAGGGCCAATCAAATTACAGATACGTGTCTGCACCTTATCAAGAACACTCAAATGAGGCAGAGATTCACCAGCCCAAATATTACAACAGTACTCCATACATAGTCCAATTGTGGGTTTGTAGAGATAGAAGGTTGCCTTAGGTGTGAGAAAGTTTTTTGAGCGATAGAAAGAACCGTCTTTACGAGAAGTAGAAAGAGCAAAATATCTTATGTATGAACTCTAAGAAAGATTTGATGAGAGAGAAAGACGAAGAAGTTTGAGTCGATTTCTCTTCACGAATAATAGTGCTTATACGCAAACACCGGATGGAAAGTACTATTTCATAGAATTAAATGTATTTGGAAATAAAGTATTTTTTAAAGTAATTTTTAGAAGGTTACTACGAAATATATTCGCATGTACATACTTAAGTAGATGCGACGAAGTTGTTTTTTATGGATGGGTTAAATAAATGTGTATACATACAAAGACTAGAGGTATGATCATATTGTATAGAAATAATAGTATTTGTTAATTATGCAAAATTTCTAATTATTATTTGTAAAAACATCAATGTGTCAATAAAATAATACTCGAATATTTTGTGACAAAACAGCTCGTCATTTAAATTATAATTGATATCTAAATTAAATCGAAAGTAAATAGTAAAAAAATTTAATTCATAAACACTAAAAGGAATTTACTAGTTTATATGACCAAATGTATTTTGTAAATAAAGTAATTTGTCTCAGCAGAGACACTGACAGCCATCTATTTCATCACCAATTTTGTCGTTTAAAGTATTTGCTTTATTTGACTCGACGGATTTAAATTTACAAAGTATTTTACATGTTGTGTCCTTCTTGATTCCCGTTCGAACATCATTGGTCAAAAGTGTGTTTCGCCATATATCACCTCGATTTATTCCCAGGGAAGGTTAATTAAGCTCTTTTCTTTGCCTTTCAAGTTTAATGTATCTAAATGTTGCAACAGCTATATTTAACATCACATAATTTCTATATTCAACGTCACATAATTTCTATATTTAACATCACATAATTTCTATATATAACGTCACATAATTTCTATATTTAACGTCATATAATTTCTATATTTAACGTCACATAATTTCTATATTTAACGTCATATAATTTCTATATTTAACGTCACATAATTTCTATATTTAACGTCACATAATTTCTATATTTAACATCACATAATTTCTATATTTAACGTCATATAATTTCTATATTTAACGTCACATAATTTCTATATATAACATCACATAATTTCTATATTCAACGTCACATAATTTCTATATTTAACGTCATATAATTTCTATATTTAACGTCACATAATTTCTATATATAACATCACATAATTTCTATATTTAACGTCATATAATTTCTATATTTAACGTCACATAATTTCTATATTTAACGTCACATAATTTCTCTATATAACATCACATAATTTCTATATTTAACGTCACATAATTTCTATATATAACATCACATAATTTCTATATTTAACGTCATATAATTTCTATATTTAACGTCACATAATTTCTATATATAACGTCACATAATTTCTATATTTAACGTCATATAATTTCTATATTTAACGTCACATAATTTCTATTCACTTGAAATATTGACCAAGTATTTCCATTTCCTGAGTTCTACCGTCTACCTTAGTATACAAGGTTCGAATCTAGTCGGTTTCCTCAGACCAATTTGACTTATGGATCTTTCCAAACTTTACGTCGCCCTTCCTGTAAGTACCTAATTAAAAAAAATAATCTGGAGAACTAACCCAACGACAGAATAAGGGGAAATGACTCATATCCTTCCTTGACATTTTGGCTAGGAGTAAAGTGTATTATCTGTTCTGATACTACAATTCATCTGTTCTGTCCTCCGTCTCGACAGAAGCACTTTTATGTTTTTGTACCAATCCAGAGTGGCTTTAGGGTAACTGCATTTTCGACACATTATAAACGGACCTTGTGTTAAAATCTTACCCTGTTGTGAGGATATAGAGACTCGGGTGATGCTTATTTATTCAAATTTACTTGTTACTGCAGACAGTCCATTATGGTAAATTCCAGATATCGCAAATAATAGATGTAAAAAGTGACGGAACAGTAAGTTATGGGTTTTAATGCATGTGGAAATTGACTACTTTAAATTTGACAATGTTTGGTTTAGATCTGTTTGATGTATTGATGTTTATGTGATATTCAATAGTTCAGGCGGGCTATAGTTTAAAGGAAAACTCTAGAAGTGTTAAATATTGGACGAGTATAATTTTTGTTAGTTGAAGATAACATGAAAATAGGTTCAGTCTGGGGTCGGCTAGTGTACTCAGATGTCAGCTCGACTTTCGGTGCACCAGAAGCGGACGTGATGTCACTAATAGAGAAAGTGAGTTAGAGAGATGTGGGTAGTCGCTTGGAAGCTTGTGAGCCGAACACGACATGTGCAGAATTTCTGAACATCGACGATAAATTAAGGGGTTAAGGGTCCCAAATGATTCGTTGCCCGGAGTGCGCTAGCAGAAAGAAAAGGTCACGACATCTCAATGAAAGGTCATTTCTTGAAATTGTTGACTTTTTTCTTCGTGCTGTTGTGAAACATATATTGCAGGTGTCCCGAGTAGTGGACGACACGAGGTAAGAAATAATTGCCCTGTTATGATTTGTGATTGCATTGACAAAAACCCATGTATTTTATTTGGTTCTAATATGTTAGATATTTTACCTCCCCTCAGAGGGGAGGAAATAAAACAAAGGAAGACAATGGTAGGTGTTAAGATAATATTTATGGTAAAGTTATATATGGGTACATATTATCGTGTTCGACTCTCGTTTTTGTGGACGAAACTGTAATATGTTGTCAATGTACTTTTCGGCGTTTTTGCTTGAGTATATAAATATTCAGAAGTTAAACAACTTATGGATATATATTCAAGCAAAAACGCCGAATGAGTTCTACTATCTAGCAGAAACTTATATTACTATTTGTACGTTTACTAAAACATACGCTGAAATCTATATCTAACTTTGAATCTCTTATATTTTATAATTAAACGAAACAATCAGATATACGTAGACAGGAAGAAGTAAATACCCTCCGCTCAAAATAATTAATTCATTTTAAAACGTTATACAAAGAGCAATATAAAGCAGTCGTAAAAGTTTCAAACATCGATAATTTATACTAATTCATATAATTTTGTGTTTCAATTATATAATATATCTATTACATATAATCATTTGAGTATGGCACCGACCAAAGAATAACTAGAATTCTTAGATTTTCAGATAAGTTATATCATATGTTAATATGAAGTTGAATCAATCAGCATCACCTTGCTGCAAACCTCGGGATTCCACTTTCAACTGATAACTGTCAGATTGTTTAATTGACCAGCGAATAAAAATAATCAATATTATCTTGTCTATATTTTTCAGGACTCTTTGCCAGAAGTCTTCATCGATTCATGGCTGTATATAACTTATACGAAAGTTAAAGTAAATTGCTATATAAATAAAAATGTCCTAATCCTAAAAACAAACGTCAGTAATTATTGTTCTATTAATAATTATGATAAAATAGGGATTTATAATATTACTAATGCTGACTTTTTCTAGATGCGTTTACGCATATATATATATATATATATATATATATATATATATATATATATATATATATATATATATATATAGTCTCGGAAGTTTCTCAACCATTAAAACTATATTAAAAAAAATGAATAAATAAAAAAAAATTATAGTCCCAAGTCTTCCAGTGGAAAATCACTCATGTAAGTCAATTTATTTTTTACAGTTATTATATTAGTTTATTTCTAACACTATTTTAAGGGATCATCAGTTGTTTACCATATGCTTGTATGTAGCTCGGTATGTCGGACGATTGAGCAGTGTGTCATGCTAAAGTTTCGTATGTCAAGTAAGATTTTCATCGCTAAATGCGCACATTGAAGGTCAATTTTTATTTTAGTCTTACTCTAACCATATTTCATTTGGCTGTTTAAAATACTGTTAAAACGTTATTTTCCATTAGATTACATTAAGAAGAAATTTGAAAAGTTCTATACGATTTTAACAATTTAGTAGCAGGGCTACGTTTCAGGATATTGCGCAATCGAGAGAAAATCGTCTGACACACGTAACGAATCAGATGTGAAAATATTACTCTTCTTTCTGAACCGCGAAATAGAGCGGTAGGGAATGAGAAAGATGCTTTTACCTCCATACGCGCAATGGGTTTTATATCTTATGTATCTATACTTCATACTCGAAAAGGAAAACGAAATCACACAATAGCATTGTTAGACTTTAAATAATGGTATGCTGTCTTTACTAATAAATTTTATAACCTCTCTTCTTCTCTCGTATAAATATATATATATATATATATATATATATATATATATATATATATATATATATATATATATATATATATATATATATGTTAAAAAAATGAGCATTGGCATTGCCCGGCCGAAATATATATTTCGTACATGGTATTTTCGCATTGGTTCTACTCGTCTATAATTCACCCTCTCTCTCTCTCTCTCTCTCTCTCTCTCTTTCTCTCTCTCTCTCTTTCTCTCTCTCTCTCTCTCTCTATCTGGCTCTCTCGAAGTTATACACACCTTCCTCGCATGTGACTAAGGCGTATGCTCTGACTTATGTCGCTAGAATATGTTTCAGCTTTTACAAATTGCAGCTATCAACTCAACTATTTACACGCCGGTCTGCCAAAAAATCTGACTTGACGATGCTAACCATATGATCCATCTCACCACATCGCAGATTTTATCTTGCCAAAATAAACAATTTGTCCGTTTTGTGAAATTACAATTTCAACTTCATATTAATAGTGGTCTCTAATTTCGTATGCCTTTTTTATCAAGCAGTCTTCTATGCCACAAAATTACTAAAGAACAGGAGAGAGCACAAATCACTACATCTTAACCATAAGGGTCCAGCTGCCTAAGTGATGAGCCGCTGTTCAAATAATCTGCTCGGATCAAAGAATTGGTCGATTGTAGTGGCAACGACTTTCTTAGAAATTATGTCGGACGTGATGAGCCAGAAGCTGAATCTAGTGATGGAAATAGTATTGACTTACCTGATTCCCGTCATTAAAGAGTTCGTTACTATTGACTTACCTGATTCCCGTCATTAAAGAGTCCGTTTCTATTGACTTACCTGATTCCCCGTCATAAAAGAGTTCGTTTCTATTGGCTTACCTGATTCCCCGTCATAAAAGAGTTCGTTTCTATTGGCTTACCTGATTCCCCGTCATAAAAGAGTGCGTTTCTTTTGACTTACCTGATTCCCCGTCATAAATGAATGCGTTTCTATTGACTTACCTAATTCCCCGTCATAAAAGAGTGCGTTTCTATTTACTTACCTGATTCCCCGTAATAAAAGAGTGCGTTTCTATTGACTTACCTGATTCCCCGTCATAAAAGAGTGCGTTTCTATTGACTTACCTGATTCCCCGTCATAAAAGAGTGCGTTTCTATTGACTTACCTGATTCCCCGTCATAAAAGAGTGCGTTTCTATTGACTGACCTGATTCCCCGTCATAAAAGAGTGCGTTTCTATTGACTGACCTGATTCCCTGTAATAAAAGAGTGCGTTTCTATTGACTTACCTGACCCCCCCCCCTCGTCATAAAAGAGTGCGTTTCTATTGACTGACCTGATTCCCCACCGTCATAAAAGAGTTCGTTTCTATTGACTTACCTGATTCCCCGTCATAAAAGAGTTCGTTTCTATTTGGTGTGCTTGACCTGAATGTGAGAAAGAATAATTATATGCCAGAACAAGGGTATTCATACATATCGATCACGTGTGACATTGAGCGTTACTATATATAAAAGACGAGTCTAATAGAAGTTATCACTTGAGTTTTAGCAGTCAGAAGGCTAAGATCATTGAGCGATATTGATCGTTATTTAAAACGGTGTTTTTAGAAAGAGGTGTACTACGTGATAAAGATCTAGTGGGCAAACATGCTATTGAATTGTCACCTGAGAAAAGTATACCAGGTATCAAAGTAACAATGACGAGCACGTTGTTTCCATTAAAAGAGATCCTGCTTTTTTTCCATTTTTTTTATTCCCTCACTCTCATCTCAACAGTGAAAAAGATTAAGATAGGATATTAAAAGCGTCTGGTTTTAAATCCTATCTTAATCTATATTATGTTTTATATGTTATTGTCACAGCTGTTATTTTTTATTTTTTTATTTTTTATTTTTATGTTTTTTATATCCCTCCCACGGCGGTAAGATGTGACACAATGTCGGAAAGTGGGATTTAAAAGCATGCACCCTAGAAGAACAGCACTCTGGCCAACAAAAAATGCCCGGGCAGTACCGTCGGCATTCACCGGTAGGGGCGCCTCAGGCGATTAGCAATAAACTAACCCCTTCTCAAGGAGTGATAAGGCTAAGCCTGTGAGGTTGGGCCTCCCAGAACGAAATAGTAAATTACATGTTTATTTATTTTTTCTTCATTTTCAAGTTTTTATTCACTATTATACTTCTTTTTAAACTTGTGCGTTTATGATTTTATGTTTACTGATTACACATACACACACACACACACATATATATATATATATATATATATATATATATATATATATATATATATATATATATATATATGTGTGTGTGTTTGTGCGTATATATATATATATGTATATATATTTCGGCAGCAAGTCGTTTATTAGACATATGTCTTTGAAGACCACGGAGTTCTCCCTCTTTATGATCTTTCTGGTCAGTTTCTCAACTCTGCGAGCGATTAGTCGGGTTTCTGGTATCAATTGATGGATCATGGTGCCTAATGTTGTGTCTTGGGCCATTTCTCGAGCGCTTTCGGTCTCGCGACATCTTCAGGAGTGTGTGTGTCGTTGTTGTTTGTAAATAAAAGTGAATCGATTGAAAAGATAACTCAATCTCAAAATCGAGGAAAAGATGAGCACATATTTTGTGTGATTAAATTATACACAAAAAGCCTAAATAAACAAATGCTTACTTATACAGCTTTAGTATAATATATCTCTACTGATATGAAGTTATGTATCGGTGTATATATTTGTAAACTAATTAACCGATCATTGTGAATTTTTTAACACAGTTACTAGGGGTAATGAGTCATTGTGAGCAATATTTAGTTTAAGTGTTATAGAAAGGTGTTAAAAGGGGTTGAAAGATATTCGTGAAAATTCAGATATCTCCGATTTGTGTAAAATTTTAACAACATGTATTTGACATAAATTGATAAATATTACCCAAATTTCAGTTCATTTAGAGTGGGGTAAGGGGGTTTTAGGCGAGCATAGTATGGGAAACAGCTTCAAATTGAGAATTCAAATATTTTAGATTTGCATACATTAAAAACCAATTCAGCAATATGCCCTTAATTTCAATTTCTTCTTAAGAATTAGACTTAAGCTTTCAATTTTAGACATTTTTAAGAATCAAAACCATGTAATAGATTTTGATCAAAATTGAAATACAAATTCTAGTCATTAGGTTAAGTATCGCTATATTTTGATTTGAATCATCGTAAGAGAGAACATGAATGTGGTGTAAATTATTCTATTCAGGAAATTAATTAAACCCCTTTTGGGACCGGTATTCTTCTTATATGTGTACACACACACACACACACACACAAATATATATATATATATATATATGGGGGGGTATGTGTGTCCTTATGTCTGTTTTCTGTTTCTCACTGTGTGTGAGGCTGTGTGTATGAACCATTTATTTATTGTGAAAAAGTAATCAACCCCTTAGAAATATCGTGAGGGGACATAGAGAAAAAGAAAGGGTGACATTTCAAAAGCGGGGAAAATATATAACGACTTTAATAAAAAAGGGAGGATAAAACCAAAATTGAAATGACTTTCTCAAGAGACTGATTGAAGTGCACGAATGCGAAAAAAGGATGAAGACAAACTCTCAAAATGCAAGCTTGCACGTGATCCTGGACTCCATTTTTCCCCTCTGATTTGTTTTACAGGCAATCAATGTTTTTGATTGTAGTTATAACTTTTGGAGAACTACATGTGCACGAGAAATGGACAGCAAATTGAAAAGGCGGACAACGAGGGGAGAAAGCTATAAATGCTATGAACATGTAAAATCCTGCATTTGTTCGACATAATTGAGTGATGAAAGTGCCTAACGAACTAGGCGAAAGCTAAATAATACAAATATGTGGTTGTTCGACCGATAACAAGATAGATTGAAGCATTTATTATTTTATGAAAATAATATATATATATATATATATATATATATATATATATATATATATATATGTATATATGTCTTTATACGATATATATATATATATACATTTATATATGTATATATATATATATATATATATATATATATATATATATATATATATATATACAAAACCATCATTGTAAAGACGCAACAGAACAGCTTCTTATGGGCTAAATAAGGCACATCAGAATATGAATATAGATATAGATCAATATGTATATTGATAAAACAGTTATCCAGAGACACGTGTTTTGCCGTTACTGCGGCTCATTAATGTGAGTGATTATGACAGGCTTCAAACCTGCGATTCAGCTTGAGAAACCCCGATCGCATCACCCAGTAGGAGCGTCTCAAGCTATTAGCAATAAACCGAGGGGTGGATCTTCGAGGATTTAACAGAACCATGACAGCATGACAGCAACAAAGCTATTGTCGGACTGATTTGTATTAATATTCTATGATACAATTACTTGTATATATAGATACATATTAAAAGAGCTAATTGTTGCCATGCGTTGTGGTTTTTAGGTGTATGTTCTTCAAATGTAAGTATACCTCTCTTCTCACTCCTCTTACTCTTTCCTTTATCTCTCTTTCTTCATTCCTGCGATTAGGATCTTGCTTTGATTAGCTTAGATGTTTTCAGTTCATTTTTAAAACTTTTTTATTATACTGTTTTTGGTACTTTTGTTTTTGGTATTAAGAACTCATTTTCCTTTAATAACCGCTTCCAGACTAAAGCCAGACAGAAGATGAATGTCGCACTCGTCAAGCGAAAGGTTGCTAAGTACGTGTAAATCTATTTTATTATTCTTAAATATTCAGTTTTTAAACTTCGTGTATACTCTTCATTTGTACATAACTACATACACATACCAACACATTTGTTTGTATAGACACACACATACACTAACGAACTAATACCAGTAACAACTTTTAAGAAACGCACTAAAATTCACAAATATTCAGACATATACGTATCAAATATAGAGCCATATACACTAACAATCATACATATACATGTACTTACATACATACATACATACATACATACATAGACGCAGTCGTACATATAAATATACACGGTTATGACAATACGTACACATACAAATATGTAGATGCAATAGATTGATACAAATCTATCCGAACGTTAGATTATGGATGCCCCTATGTTGAAAACGTATACCTCAGCAAGTACGAATTGGGGCTGCGGTCGAAATTATATAGCTGGGTGCATGTCGGGCTTACACATCTTTTTGGAAACGAATCTGTTTTTCCTCAAATGAGTAACAGACAGGTGAAATTAAGATCAAAGGAACAAAGCATTGGGGTTAATAATGGTCAGAAATATTGGCCGACAGATCAAGACGCGATTGTCGTGCACAAAGAAACGAAAATTTCGTGAATTTGCCCATGTAAATGAGCGAAGGTAGACGTGAAATATATGGGTTCTGAAACTTGAGTTAAGTTAATTCTCAGTATGCGACGAATGTGAATATCCCTGTCTGTCTAGTCCTTTAATTGTCTTCCACTAAATAGCAAGTTCAGAAGTAACTAAAATTAATATAGACGGTATCTCCTCTATGTGTTTTTAATTCTGAGAAAATAAAAACCTCTTGAACCTCACGAGAAACCTGTCTTCGACTCCCTTTTGTTGATATATGTAAAGATTTGTTCTCTAGACACACTGATGAGGCGGCTACACGGGAACAGAAAGTGAGAATATATCGACACACACTACGACGATCACGGTATGACGACATGAAAGAGAATAAGAAATCTATGCAACGATATGGCGGCCAGGGAAATAGAAGACGTTTCACAGAAGCGAGGAAAGAACTGAAGAAAAGAAAGAGGTAAATGTCGCTTTAATTTGAATGAACATTTGTATAATAGAAAAGAGAAGAAAGAGACAAAAGACACAGCACACACACACAACCACACACATACACATAGATGCACATATAAAAGTAGCTAGCGATTAAACACCCACATCCGTGTGGCTGGCATACTCACGCATACATTAAAAGATACGTTAAAGTTAAAAGATGCTATGGGAGCGTTTGTATAAGTGGGTGCTAATGTAAAAGTAACTAGTGACTGACGGCCCAAACCCACACACACACATTGTAAGGTGCGCTCGAAACTCCGCACACCTGATAAAGACCGCACTCCCACATCTAAATATGTATATGTGATTGAGAACACGAAAACGGCTAAGTTAAAAAATGAACGTATAACTCACATACGCATACATACGTTAAGTGGGCAAGTGACTGAACGCACACACCTGCACACATAATTACAACGGGAAAATTGAATGCACAATCCTTTAATGTCTTCAGTCTATCTGTACAGGAGTTTGACAGTCCACGCTCACATGGGGATACTTCCCATATGAAGTAAACCCTGACCATTGTATTCAAGAAAAAGCTCCAGCCATAACAGAGTCCAAACACGGACAGTCATCAGGCCTTGATGAAAAAGGTCCTGGCCGCCTAACTCCAGCATGTGTTATAATAGTTCATTCCAAATAAGGCAGGCCACCACTGTAGACGTAAAGGGCTACTGGGAAGTAAGGTATTATTTATCCTAGGTTATGAGCTGTGCAGTGAGGTGTCTGTTTACATTGGTGTTAAATTTCTGCAGTACAGTTGGGATAACATGTAGCAGGGAGGGTGTTCCAGAAGCCGGCAGCACGAGGAAAGAAGCTATTGGAGTATAAGAATTTCCGGCATCTGGTGGACTTCCACAGTGAATGTATAGGACTTAGCTGATTGTCGGGTTGGTCTAGTGTATTTACGTCGAGGGGAGACTAGAGCAGCAAGTTTATCGGGGCACAGACCATTGAAGTACTTGTAAAACAGGCACAAGGACGCAACATTGCGGCGATGGGGTAGGGGCATAGAGCTTGGTGAATAGTGAAGAGCCTATTAAGTTTGCGATTCTTATTTGGATCTTGTCTAATATGGAGAGACTAGTGGATGATGCATCAGCTCAGATGTGACAACAATAGTCCACGCATCGGCGGATGGTGCCTTTGTAGAGATATAGGATAATATCAGTTGTGAGAAGTTTACTAGCACGATATAGGGAGCCCACCTTATTTGCAGCAGCTTTTGCAATGTCTTTAATGTATTTATTCTAATTCATGTAAGCTGTGAATGTTAGGCCGAGGAGTTTGAACGTTAGACTCTCAGGTAGGGTATTACTTGCCATGACAATCTGTGGTTGAAGAGGTTTCTTGTGGTTATTGAAGGAAAGGAGCTTCAACTTTGCGGCATTAAATGTTACCATCCATTAATGACCCCAATCCACTACAGACTGGACGTCACTGATAGATCCCTGGGGTACACCAGCGTTTATGTCATGTTGGTTGGATAACCGGCTATCGAGGATAACCTGGATTTTTCAATTGGTTAGGAATGATTTAATTATATTAAATATTCGTCCAGTAATACCATATGAGTGATTTCTTTATGAGAATCCCTTTATGCCAGACTTTGTCAAAGGCTTTTGATATATCAAGCGCTACCGCCCAGCTTCACCTGTCTTGTCCAGTGTATGATATATGCCTTCAGTGATAACCGTTAGGATATCCGCAGTAGATCGTGATTGCTTGAATCCATACTGACGGTCAGAAAGAAGTTTAGCTTTAACGAGGTACTGGACTATAGCTAGATTGATTAAGGATTCAAAGATTTTAGCAAATATTTAGAGTAGACTGATGAGGCGATAATTCTTAGGATCAGTTCTATCTCCAGAATTCTTGAAGACTGATACCACAGAGGAAATTTGCCAGCTAGCAGGGAAGCAAGACTCAGCGAGGCATTTGTTGTATAGTTTAGACAGGGGCCAGTTCAGCAGATCATTTATTTATTACTATTACTGGTATGAGATCAAGCCCACAAGCTTTGGATGTGTGCAGGTTTTTATGATGTCTTTGACCTGAGATGGGGTGATGACCAGGTTTTCAAGTGTGGCTTCGGTCCGCAATGGGAATTAAGTGAGGGGGTTGTTTGCTGAGTCCAAAGTGGAGTTTAAAGCGAAACGCTGTGCAAGTATTTCAGTCGTGCAAACAATATCATTGTGGTTTGATAGCGGAGTAATTGATTGCTAATTGTTCGCCACACTATTGTGGACCTTCCGAAAATCGCGAGTACTTAGTTTCCGTGACTGAATGCGTTTTCTGGTTATCTATGTATATCTTTTGTTTTCTTCACGTATCACTAATTTAAAATTATTTCTTGACTCTATAAACTTATGTCTATTCGCAGTTGATTTATGACGGCCGAATTGTCGGAATGCTTGCTGCCTCAGTGCAATGGCAGCTGCACATTTCGAGCTGAACCATTGAGGAGTGTGGGGTTTGCTGAAGAATTTTCGCATCACATGCTTCAATGTCAGCTTAGACCTATTCGGTTTATTCATTTGCGCACTGATCAGCACTTCGCTGATGTGATCTCTGAGTGAATCAAAATCAGCCTGCTCATATCTCTTCGTTTTGAGCATCGACGCATCAGCTTTGGGACGAGTTTTTACAGTGATATTAATCATTATCACAATGTTGTCAGCGTTGCCTAGCGGACTATGGGCATTCGTCACACAATCCTCGGATAGTGAGGTCAAGAACGCGTCGATAAGTGAGCGTTGCTGGTCTCGAAGGTGTGCATTAAAATCCACAAATACATGAATGTGGGCATTCGAGTCAAGTGTGAGTGCTGTATCTATGCTTTCAGAGATCGAATTAATCAGAGTACAGTCCTGGGTTGAAGAAGAACGGTATAAAAAATATAAATAGCTAACGCTGTGTTGTAAGACCAATCTAAAGCACATGTAGGCTTGGTCATCTGATTGTAGCCTATGTTCTCTAGTCAATAGGGGAGTGTTCCGAACATAAACTCCCAGCTCGTGCATGTTTGTCAGAGTATTTACGGTAGCGTGGGAGTCATGTCAAAGTGGTGAGAGGCGATTGAGGATTTTCTGTTTGTTTCACTTAATGCCAGGATATCCGGTGAGTTTGTCAGTGGAAAGGTTTCTACGTCATTGTTGTTGGATTTAAGTCCCCGGATATTTGTGAATGCTAGCCTCAAAGACAGAGACGAAGATGTTTTGGGTTGGTGTCTTGTTTAGGTTTGATTTATTTACTTTGTAATGTCATGTTTGTTTTGAGATAGAGTGGTGAGGGCAAAGTTATTGCTTGTTCGGTTCCAATAAGCTCGCACAACCAGTCGATTAGGTGTGACGTAGTACATGGTGGCTGTAGCTTCAGGAAACCCCATCAGGATAACTGTAAGGTCCATTTTCATGCGCGACATGGCACGTACAGTTACCCACGATATTATACTACTGTTGATGGAGCAGCCGTTCTTAGCGCAATCTAAGAGTTAAGGCTCCTGTACTGACAGTCGGAAACAGCAACCAGTCGGAACAAGATCGACCCAGACTAGTCATGTGAGACTTAGTGACGAATAAACTTTCCTCGTGTTGCCTCGATAGAAAGAAAGAGAGACGGCGTTCATTGTCCTAGTCAAGAAACAAGGCCAAGCACTGGGTGTTTTTGAGGCGTCCCAGCGCTAATCCATCTGCGCCTGGCTAATAGACAGAGAAGGGGTGCGAAGGTCGGGCGATAGGCAGAACCCATCTACTTTTTAAGCAATTTCAGTTTTGCAAACTGGATATTTTATTCGAAACTCCAGCTCCAGGAAGGTTGTCGATCAAGACTAGGAGGCCTCCCTCATCCACGGTTTTCTGCCAAGACGTTAGTGGTTAGTGACACAGTTTTTATCTGAGTTTTCCTTCACTTAGATGGATGACCTGACAAATCTACGGGTCTATCACATGAGAGGAGATAGCCTGCGCCCGTGAACTAGTCGGGTATTTCAGAACCCCCGCAGGTATAAAGAAAAAAAAGCGAGTTTATATCTATCTCTCTCCCTCTCTCTCTCTCTCTCTCTCTCTCTCTCTCTCTCTCTCTCTATCTATCTATCTATATATATATATATAATTTCCGACCAGATTATTTAAAATTAGAATGTATGATGAGTCTATAGAAATCTGGTGGAATAATTCATCTTAAGAGGAGTTTAGTTATTTTATCATTGCCATGTAACATTGTAAGTAGGGAGAACTCGTGAATTTTGAAAAAATGGCGGATGGAATGTTAAAGCTTAAGCACCAATGAAGATTCTGGAGGAATAAAATATATATTAAACATGAAAGTCCAACTTCTTTATATAATTAAAAAGTAAAGTAAATCCGTATGAGTCTACATCGTACTCCGTAGTTTGACCGGCTTGATTCGGTTGGTGAAATCGGTTTCCCCGATTATTTCTAAAATCAAGTAATTAATGAAACTTCTGTACATAATGGTATAAAAGGCGATGACGAAATAATTTTTTGTATGATAAAAAATATTTAAAAAATGAACAAAAAATTGTTTCCATAAAATCTTGGAAGCAATCGTTCGTCGAATGCTTGTTGGTTTTGATTCTTGGAACTATGTTCAAATTATACTGATATAAACTAACTTTATATATATATATATATATATATATATATATATATATATATATATGTGTGTGTGTGTGTGTGTGTGTATGTGTGTGTGTGTGTGCGCCTGTGTCAGCGTACGTCTGTGTCTATGCATGCATATATATATATATATATATATATATATATATATATATATATATATATATATATATATATATATATACATACATATGTGTGTGTGTGTGTGTGTGTCTCTCTGTCTGGGTAAGTGTGTATGTAAAATTGATGAATTTCCCTGTACACCTATACCAATCTATATAAAGTTGGTGTTGTCACCCAGCGTAAACAGAACAAGTCCACCAGGTGATCGTAGACGATAGATTAAAATGCCTATCGCCTCCAAAGTTCGACTTCAAAGCAAAACTCCCAAAATTAATGGCGCCCTGTGAAAGGTGCGACGCTGATATGTCTTCCTGACGTTGGTTTAACAACAGGCTTTAATTTGTTGTTATAGATGTCTATCTTTGCAAAGGAACAACAGTTTGTACGGTTTTTGATTTATGACTTTTGCCTCAGTAGAAAACCAGACAAGTTGGACACGTTTAGGTTTTTATTCATTTCCAGTTTTATAGATTTACTGTTTGTTGCTTGCTATTTTTTACTTTTTACGTTTCCGTAATATTTTGTGTTTTATTTATTCATTTACTTAGCTTTTCTTTTGTTTACTTTAGTCTTAACACCTTTACTAGGTGTTTGTATTCAGTATTTAAACTTTGCTTCCAAAATTCATTATTATGTTTTTTTTTCCTTGTCGTTTCATAATATTTCATGTTTCCGATTAATTTTAATAGTTTTCTCTGTTATAACATATATATCTCTAGTTATCTATCTATCTATATATATATATATATATATATATATATATATATATATATAGAGAGAGAGAGAGAGAGAGAGAGAGAGAGAGACCGATTAACGGGTCTCAATAGTGTGTGTAATGCTCCGACTCTGTCGTTGAGTACTATCGAATGTTTAGATATTTATGCTCGCCGCTTTCAATATCACTTAATTTCTCCGTTATAACGTGACAATCTCTCGTGGGGCTATGTTTACGCTTACAAATTCAATGACCGTCTGAGATTGTTATTTTTATGCGCTGATGAGAGCTATCAGCTCGAAACGACGTCATACGTAAGTAAAATATAAAATAATAATTTAATATTATATATATATATATATATATATATATATATATATATAGAGAGAGAGAGAGAGAGAGAGAGAGGGAGAGAGAGAGAGAGAGAAGAAATAAGGGTGATAAACATGTTCGAATGTCCAAATGTTTCAAATTTCGATTGTTCAATGCAAGGTGTATTCTACAGAAACCAGTGTTTATTATTCTTCCCTTAAACCAAGGCTTTTCAAAGATCGAAATCTTATCATCAGAGGAGAAATACAGATAGATAAGTTTGCTGTAGAAAGAGCCAAAGTTCAAATAAAAATGGGGTGAAAAAAGTTCGTGTAAAAAGGATGTGTGGTTTGTCCAAATGATAATTGTCCGTTGAAAAAGTGTCCGTTGAGGAGATTTTTGAGAAGACGAAAAAAAGAAAATGTTTTGTAGGAGCAGCATGGAGAAGGTGTTCAAAAAGAAATAAATCCAAAAGTGAAATGTTGAAATCAAAACGTAGATGGAGTAAGAAAATTGGCCATTTTTAGCAACTTCCTGGGCTAATATGGAAAAAAGCGAGAGGAATAATTGGACAGATATGCTAGCGAGAGAATCCAAGAAAAGGACTAAATTAAAAAGCTATGCTAAATTAGGGGGTAATAATAAACACTGGTTTATTACAGAATACACCTTGCATTGAACAATCGAAATTTGAAATAAATTTGGACATTCGAACATGTTTATCACTCTTATTTATTCTATCTTTATAATTGCTCTATCTCGTATATTGAGCTTAACCTTTTCACTATAGGTCCTATTTACTAAAAGTTTACTTTTGGTTTATATTTGATTACATATATATATATATATATATATATATATAATAAAATAAAGTAACACGGAATCACATAATCACCGGTGCAATAATTTATTCTGACCGTACGGCCTTTTCAAGCATCCAAACGAGGTGATTACATTTTTGAAAATAAAAAATATTAAACTCACACTCACCATTTCAATACACATATAGAAAGAGAGACAACATATTTAATACATATCTTGAGAGAGGGGGAAATGAACTATTTAAGACGTATATTGAGGGGTAAAGAGGGTGACAACATATTCAATATATATATATAGAGAGAGAGAGAGGGGGAGATTGCACGATTTATGACGGAAGGAAATAACGTAAGGTATAAAAAGGCAATACATATATAGTAAGAAGGGGAATTGTATGATTTACAACGGAAGGTATATAGGGAGGGGGAAAGAAGTTGAGGTATCCTAAACGCGGTCAGTTTGTCTATGTCCCCCTCCAACCGCTTAACCCAAAGTTTTTTTAAATCGTCTCTGAAAGCCGGAAATTCAAATTATTTGTTTGGTGATTGATAAATCAGTAAGGAGTGAATAGGGAGAAGAGAAAAGAAGGTGGGGGGAAGGAAGTTAGGAAAAAACACGAAAATAGATTATCAAATAACCAAGGTTAGAGAGCATATCATATATATATATATATATATATATATATATATATATATATCAAATATATTTCAATTTAAAAATAAAACAATTCAATGTAACCTTAAGTCAACCCGCTTTCTAGGAAAGCCATCATTAGTCCATACTATTTTAAATAAATTATTTGATTATAATATATATATGTATATATATGTATATATATATATATATATTTATATATATATATATATATATATATATATATATATGTATGTGTGTATATGTATGTGTATATATATATATATATATATATAAATGTATATGTGTGTGTATATATACATATATATAATTCTATTATTTATATGTTATATTTTTATATTTTTGTAGCTATTATATGTTTATACATTTTTATATTTTTATACATATTAATTATATTTATTATTATTATCATCATATAATCAAATAATGTATTTAAAATAATCGAATAAGTTATTAATAATATTGTAAATGTGTTCTTACATTTTAATAATAATAATAAAATTGAAGAAAACATTTACAATAGTATTAATAGCTTATCCGATTATTTTAAATAAATTATTTGATTATATGATAAAAATAATAATAATAATAATAATAATAATAAATATTAATAGCTACAAAAATATAAAAATAGAAAATATGAAAATATAAAAATATAAATATATGAAATTATATATATATGTATATATACACATACACATATATAGAGAGACACATACATATACACACATACACATATATATGTATATATATACATACATATATATATATATATATATATATATATATATATATATATATATATATATATATATATATTATAATCTACGAACCTCAGACCATAAGTAGCAATTTTAACTTAATTTAAACCATGCGGCCAATCTAACAACGACTGTGAAAGGAAGAGAATTAAGGTCTATTTATGTTTTTACAAGCGGGCATATATAGAATAGGGCAGGTTGATTTGTCACTTTTTTTAGAAAATCAAGGGTGATGTGGTGGCGAAAGCTGGGGTTTGGTTTTATGAGAACTCATACCAAAAATTAGATTCCTAACTTTAAAACTTAGTTTTAAAGATCGGGTACAAAAATGTTCAGAAATCCCTAATTTCCGCAGGATTTTGCTGACAAACTGACTTCAAACTTTTACTATTTCACAAATAAATCTATCTAAAATTAGATTCAATGAATGGAAAATATATTCAAACCAGAATTTTAAGTATGAATCACCACTAGTAAAATATGTCATTTTTTAACTGTATTCAATAAACGAGAACTGTAAAAATTGTATAAAATTACAAAAGACTAAACACTTTCCCTTTATAAATGCCTACAGTATATTCCCAAGTTAGTCGCTGGTCACCACTTAAATATGTAGTAAGATACAAATTATGCATATATAATACTATGAAATGCTACCTGGGGCAAATCCTGATTATTAGTTCCACAAAGTCTCCCTAGATGACCAGTGAAAGTGGTAGGGCTTCTTGTAGTTCCATTAATTAACTTAAAGATGGCTCTAAATGGCAGTTCATGTTGATGAATGCTATGTAACTTCTTTTAAAGTTTTTTCTCCAAAGCTGTAACCATCCCTGTCTCACAACCAGTGTTTGTACTGGTATTGCCCACCAAAATTGCCTTAACAGTATTTACACTGTTGTACTCTTCTAGAACAGCAGCAACATCCTCTGCTAGAAGAACACCAGTTGCACCAATGTTGGGTATCACTCTATGGGTGAGATATTTACTTGCAGTTCCTATATATCTTGTAAATGCTAAGTGGCGCTCTGGCCCCTTGCTTTTCTTAATCATTTTTTTATAATTCCCCCTGTAACCTCCTTTTAATACAAAGTGTCCTTATTAACTCTGCAATCAACTCCAATGCAGATAAGATGTTCATATTCCTGGACATGGTTTTGATGGCTGGTTACCTTCACTCTTGCCTTTTCCCTATCTATTTCTGATTTATCTATAATAATGTCTTTTAAATCAATAGTTGGGTGAAGGAAGCCCATGTGTTGTAAATCTAATAGAAAGGCATTAGAAAGGCAAGCCCCAAGGTTAGAAGATATATCACCTCTAATCAGTTCAATAAAATTTCTAGGGACTTTTAAAAGACTGTAAGGTCCCTTAGACTGTCTCCCTGGCTCAAAACTGTCATCGGTTGTTTCTTCACTGGAAGATGTCTGTGAAAAGATTTCTGATGTAGAGGAAGCAACATGTGAAAAATTTTGTTGCTGTCTTTCAATCTGCCTGTCTAATCTATCTGCTTCAGTTGAATCTATTTTGTATTTTTGACAGCATTTTTGTCAATAGGTCCAAGTTGGAAACTGCCTTTTGGTCCTGTTTGCTTTCTCTGATCTATTAAATATTCTCTCTCTTCAATGGGAATTCGAAATTTCAAAATGTGCATGTGTTTAATAACAGATCTATCGTACATGACAAATATTAAGGAAAATATCACAATATTATTTACTAGAAAAATAAAGATATTCACAAGTAAGTTCATATTTTCAATTAATTTAAATATTGAAAATTGGCACGTTAATTAGTTCAAATTAAAAACTGCGAACAAAAAACAACCATAGAAGTAATATTACCTTCTTGTTAGGAGGATACGTACAGACTATATGCCTTGTTTGGAAATTTTGTGTATTGTACTTTACAGCAAAGTCATCACATGTTAAGACAGGCAGTTTACAACAACATGAAGAAATATCATATAATTTGTCCAGCTGTTTCCTAATTATTTTCACTTTGGATGCAGTAAGAGTTTTCCTGTTAATAAGTTTGGTCCTCTTGAAGCAAAATACTTCCATCTTCTGCCCTATATAATATTCCCTTAACAAAGGCAATTGTGGGTTCACTGCTTACCAAATATTGATTATTTCCTTTGTAATCAATTTGGAAATATAATTAATTGAAAAGTGGGGATAACTATTTTCAAGGAAATAACTAAACTGGATAACTTGTCGTAAAGTTGAGGTTTCCGTTTTATCCAAAGAGCAAGGTGGACCACAAAATCTTTTGGAACTCTTACTGCGAGTTAAAACAGGCATTTTTATCTGAAAAAAAAAGAAAAAAAGAAATGAATAAGTCTAAAACAGTTTGATTCATAATATCTTCTAGTTACATATAAAAAAATGGCTGACAATTATGGTAAGGCGTTTTGGTTAGCTTTAGTGATATTGTGTTTGAATTAGGGTTAGGCTGCATCTAAAATGGTGGCTTGAAATGACAGAACAATTTAAACAGACTCTCAATACTGTTTGAGTTATGGTAAAATCCTTCTTTTTTTTAAAATATGTTACCCAATATTTTAGATTTAAGAGTGGGGGATAATTTTGTCAAATAAATTTAATGTAAAATGATCACCCAATTCATGACCATCACACTAAAAATACTCTAAAATCTAAAATAGTGGGTAAAAAACAACAAAGTAAGGGTTTTTCTAGCGACATAATCGGTAATTTTACACAGAAAAAAATGGTCCATAGAAAATGCAACAAAAAAAAGTGTTGGGTAATTTTTTAGTGCGATGGTCATGAAGTGGGTGATCATTTTACGTTAAATTTATATGGTAAAGTGATCCCCTACTCTAAAATCAAATTATTGCGTAAAATATAAAAAAACTGGTTTCTCTAGCGACATAACCGGTAAGTTTACACAGAGATAAAAATGGTCCGTAAAAAATGGAAAAACAAGAGCCAAAAATTAGCTTAAAGTATGTCGAGTATACAATAGTATTAGCTATATTTTTAATACAAAATTGAAACATTGATACAATTTAATTTGAAACACGAAAAAAAAATAGAAAGAAAGAAACTGTATTACTTACCTAAAAATGGAAATATAATTTCTTGAGCGGAAAAAACAAACGTGTTTGAATTAACGCCAGATACATTTAAAATATAAAATTATGTAGATTAAACAAGATTTTTTTCTTTCTATTTCAAATAATTAAGTTTCTTGCATAAAAATATAAAATTACTAATTATCAAAATCTAAATTACTAATTATTAAAATCCAACATCGTTCAATATTTCATACAATTCTATAAACAATAACAGCATGCATTTAAAACGGTGTAAACTTAAATGATAACCAAAAAGAAAGTTCCAGAGACACTATTATAAGCAAACTATATTTATTTTATTTTATCATTAAAATTAAGATATTTTTCGGTTTAATGGTGTTTTATTGATAATTAAAATTAGGCTAATTTGTTTTCTACTGAAAAATCACAAATCCTATATTCCACGAAAGAAAAAATATGAAGCGATCTTTTATCGCTGTCACTTACGTAAATAGTAAAATACTGTGTTTACTAAACACTGTATATTTCATTTCAGTTTTGCCTTTACAAGTGAATATTTTATTATTTATAATCCTTATTCATTTTTATTTGATTTATTGAGAACAATGTACATAATTTAGTTGATAAATTCTTTATTAAATGACATTTACACATTTTTATTATCCTAACGGTACGGAATTTTTTGACGGCGATAAATATTTCACTGATAACCGAAAGGACATGCGAAATCGTTAATTTCCAACCTTTAAAGTCGTTTTCTCACTTAACGGTAACGATTTGGAAAAAAAATATTTTGTGTCGTTATTTATCATGCCAAACCCCAACTATCCTTATTATCGCATTACCACGGTTCCAAAATCAACCTGCCCTAATATAGAAGGCTGTCATTAACTGTGTTCAACGATGCTGTTGGGCGGAACTTGGCATTACGCATTTAATTTGGCAGCCTTATTATAATACTCTTAAAGTGCTTGTCATGGGATTCAACGACACGGTTTGGATGGAACTTACTACCGGGTGCGTGGACATTTTATGGTGCTTTTTACACCAATCTGTATGTGTTATTGTCAGCTAAATATTACTTTAAATAAATAACACGAATATGTGCCTTCTTTATTTATTTTTTAAACTGTAGTAATTTTTTAAAATATTAAATTGTCGCTGCCTTTGTTCCATGTTATAGATATCAGCTAAATATTATGTGGATATATTTAAACAAATGCCATTTTTGAAATCATTTTTGAAATTGTGATATTTAACTCGAAATGCGACATAATTTGATTTTTGAAACAATTCATTTAAAAATGGTTAAAGTCGGAAATTTTTATCTTAACGACATCAGATTAATCAGCAATCACTATATATATATATATATATATATATATATATATATATATATATATATATAGTGTCAGGTTGTATATGACAAGGAATCAAATAAAGTGCTCGATCATATAAGAGAGCTAATATAATTTATTTAGATACTGTATATTACATATTTCAGCAATGTACCGCGCTTTCATCCAAAGGCATTAGACATGTCTAAATCTGCCCTTTTGGATGAAACCGCGGTACATTGCTGAAATATGTAATATATAGTTTCTAAATAAATTATATATATATATATATATATATATATATATATATATATATATATATATCGTGTGTTATATTCGATAAATATTTGACAGTCTAAACATTTAGTAATACTACAACGTGTGACTGTGTCAGAAAATGTAACGGGTTGCGAGTTGTACGCGTCCATAAGAGACACGGGTACTTTTTTATTTGATAATGTAAATCGAATGATAGAATTATGAATGTGGATGACACTCACAATGTTTCGGGTCCAATTACTGGCCGGCAATGCCTGATCAAATACTAAGCAAACCAACAATTTAGGGGCCAACGTGAACCGCGCACTCGGGGTAGAATTTCCCTGTGTACGTGGCATCAAGCGACGATCGTCTTAACGCGTAATTTAATCAACGGAAAAAATAAACGCATCTCAATAAGATATTTTAAAAATGCAAAGATGAAGATACCTCGCTTTTATAATATGATGTCTTCTAGCTAGAACTACTGTTGATTTCGGCTGACAGAATACTTTAACCACCGAAACTGTTGTCACTTCTGGTTGGTCGCTAAGGAGAACAAAGTTACGCAAGAACTATTACAGGTTATATTTTACAAAGATTAGCTTAAAGAAAATATTCAAATACTTACATATTTTTCTTATATAGTGCATGTTTCGGTCAATGAAACTTTCGGCGGGCATAGGAATAGAAAAAGTGAATGAATAGCTTTTAAGCGAACAACTCTTCACTTGCGTATTTCTAACTATGCATCAATTTGGTTCATACTGCTTAATACACTATATATATATGTGTGTGTGTGTGTGTGTTTATTTATATTTGTATATGTATGTGTGTGAGTGTGTGTATTTTGAAAGTAAATGGATGTAAGATACAAAAATATGGAAAGTTTAAACAATAAATCATTCACGAATGTAATGGCTGCTGCGATTTACGACGATTTTGCTGTATTACCAGCTTCTTCGGAGAGAGAGATATGCCCATTAACACGCACGCAACATGTATGTGTCTACAGTGCACGGAATTACATTACATCTGGCGAGTTTGAAATGAATGATGCTTTCCAAAATAGGAAATGTATAGTTGTTCAAAAGAAGACGACGATGATCAAAACAAAAAACACGAGTTGAACATGTATCTGGAATGATGTTTTATATAGCAGCGTATCTTACATTTATTGTGTTTATATATATATATATATATATATATATATATATATATATATATATATATATATATATATTTCGGACCTCTTCCTGCTGACTGTTTCCCCCCTACCTATAACTTTTGTATTTGCGATAATCATATTTGTTCTTGTTAGCACATTACGTCAAGTGGCTTCGTGCCTTGTCTGCCGCGATTTCCCTAAAACAAATCTATTCATTTTTTTAATTTCATTAATTATTTTAAAAATATAGAAGTCCTTGTAAAACACTAGTACTTTTGTAATATTTTACAATTTTTATAATGATCGTTTAATAAACACAATAAAATATATCATATTTAGCTAGTACTAATACATACTTAGAATTCTGATTTGAATATATTTTTCCTTCATTGTATAACCTTTTAAATATCAATTTTATTTGGATTTCTTATTGAAATATTAACAATTTTATGTCAGTTTATCAGCAAAATCATGCGGAAATTAAGTATTTCTGTGCATTTTTGCATTCACTAATTAGAACAAAATGCTCAATTATCTGTTAAAGTTACGAATTTAATTGCTAGTATCAGTTATGTTCATTTTCTAAAAAGTAAATTGCAAATCAACCTGTTCAAATGCACTGTGGCATAACTTCCCACGTTAGATGGAAGCAATTTTTAAAAATTGCTTCCATGACAGTCTCATTTTTTTAATTATGTGATAGAGTTATGAACCACCCTATTATCTCGATAACAATAGAATTGTTAATATTGAGTTTTTAAACCCCATGAGAAATGAGAATATTTTGTTTGTGAATCAAGCACGATGGCTAACTTCACTTTAAAATTACTGCCATCAATGTTGCAGACACACATTAGTCCATATTAATTGACTCTCATCACCTATTTGTCTGGCGAATAGTTACTAGCATTCTAGTCCATTGATTCTTAAATCCTTTTTTCACAATTTTCTTCTGTCACCTCTTTGTGTTGTAAAGTATTCTAATCATCTCTGCAGTAAACTCCAATGCAAATAAGATGGGCATAGTCCTAATGGCTGGTTATATTTTCTTTTGCCTTTTCCCTATTTATTTCGGATTCACTCACACTCACTATCTAGGTTTATCGTCTATGTTCCCTTTGACAAGAGGTTCGACGTTGTCTGACTGTCAATATGCTAAGTCTCCAGTGATCACGATTGTGGGGATTGACTGTGTCCATTTACCACTGTTTACGGTCTGATGGTTTCTTTCCATGTATTCCTAGGGCGCCTAGCTTTTGTTTTACTGTTCAGCCTGAGGTCTCTGCATGGTCTGATATACCCTTGCTTCTTTCAACATGCCCGAACCAGCAAAGACGGTTTGCCCTTATAGAACATCAAGTTTTGGAATAACCAATTTCTCAAGTAGAGTGTCTGACCTAATGTTTATAGTATATAATACATATATAATAATGTATTTTTAATTCATGTTTTGATTAAGAGTGGTCATATGGTGTAGGTCTAATAAAAAGACGTTAGTTGATCATACATCATTTCTAATAAGTTCTATAGATTTTTTAAGACTGTAACGTCCCTTACATTGTCTCCTTGACGGAAGACTCTTATTGGTTGTTTCTTCACTGAGAGATCTATATTAAAAATATGAAATTCATAGGAAAGATATGTGAAAACTCTCATTACTGTCTTTAAACCAGACCGTCCAATCTCTACTTTAGCTAAATACTTTTGTACTATAGGTTAGCACTGATTGTTGGTCCTGTTTTCTCCCTCAAGTCGACGCGCTTATTTGTTTTTGACTTTAAAATGATAACAAACGTATATTTCGTTATTTATCGAACTACACCGACAGATCAATGAAGAGTTTCTAAATTTTAGTGTTCATGCCTTTTTCTAAACATTTCATTTTTGGTGCAGACAATTAACTTAGGAGAAGACATTTTATACCAACTCCATAATGGATGTGATCAATATGGCTGCCCTGACAAAGCTATGGGCGTCTCAGAAGAATCAACCCCGCAGTACATATACAAGAAATTATTTGTCGAATGATCTTCAGGTCACGAAAAAAAAAGAACAAAATGCTACAGAAGAGAAGAAAATTAAAAAGTCGGTATATATCTATTCTGCGAGTGCTTGATTGGTTGTTAGTAAATGTGACAGATGTATATGATTTTTCCGACTTACATCGACAAGTTATAGGTAGGAGGAAAACAGTCAGTAGGAAGAGGTCCGAAACTTCGATTTGTCGATGTAAGCCGAACAACTCACACCCACACTACGCATATATATATATATATATATATATATATATATATATATATATATATATATACACACAATAAATGTAAGATACGCTGCTATATTAAACCTCATTCCAGATACATGTTCAACTCGTGTTATTTGTTTTGATTATCGTCGTCTTCTTTTGAACAACTATATATTTCCTATTTTGGAAAGCATCATTCATTTCAAACTCGCCAGATGTAATGTAATTCCGTGCACTGTAGACACAAGCCTGCGGTTCTTGGAAAGAAGCTACCGGAATGGGAAGCTGTATTACAATAAGGTATCAAAACAGCGAATTGATGGATACCACAATACCAATGAGTCGAACGAGCTGGAACAAAAGAAGCTAGGATATATCACATAATTATAAAGAACACATGCTATAATAGTATTTATAGAAAAGACTGAGACTAGCAACATCACGTCTGTGATAGAGGGGTGTAGAGAAGAAGAAAGGGTAGGGCAAATCAAATTACAGATACGTTTCTGCACATTATTGTCAAATGGGACAGAGATTCACCAGCCCAAATATGACAACAGTACTCCATACATGGTCTGATTAATGTGTATTACACAATAATTCTATTTAGCTATTCAATTAAAATGAATGAAACATGTCAAAACAGGTAAAACTTAATGAAGCAGGTGTTAATTACTTGCGTGATTGGCCTGGTAGTATTATGGTTGACGAAACGGAAGAAATATGAAGAGTTAACATCTATTCTGTTTACTTACGCAATTATATCGGTGGGAAAGATATGAACTCTCAGCTCTTCATAGTTGTTGGTAAAATGGTGACTTCTGTTTAAGTGATTGTGTACAATAAATTGTTCATATTATTTTGTTTTTGCATTACATTTCTCAAAATGGTTCCATTAGCGTAACAAAAGATAACGATTGACAGAAACATGTTGATGATTTTTTTTCTTAAATTTCCAAGAACAAAATTTATTTTACACCAAAAATAACAGTTAATGTTCTTTTTTTATTCAAAGCGAAAATGCAAATATAAGGACGTTTCATTGGATGTGATGCTGACTTTTCGAGATGTTGAGGCACTAGTAAAGCAAATTCAATTCGTAATGGTTCTACGGTGTGGGGCGTCATTGATAGATCAAGGCTGTCGAGGATGTCCCGCTTTACTCGTCCACTGTTAGTGATTTTTTTTTCATTTAGTTACGCGTGTTATTAGCTTGTAAGTCTATCAGATTATAATTTTCAAACTCATACGGAAAACTGCAAACAGGTAGATCGACGGTCGCTTATTTTGTGGCCACAGAGGATACCAATCGTGGTGCGCTACTTGAATATATCGCATTGATGTGTGCAACAACTTCGCTAAGGAGGTTCCGCTTGGTGTCGAAAAGAGATATTTGAAGACGTGCGTTCGTGGAAGATCCTGTCTATCATCTGCGATGGTGCCATGTTCGTTTTTATCACTAGTTAAATATTCCGTCTTTCTGATGTTCAGCTGCAGACCAAACTGCACTAGCCTGTTTTTCCAGGACTTGTTTCAGGTCGGAGTTACTCTTTGATGCAAGTAGAACATCATCTCCATACAAGAGTATCCATGGCAGGGGCTAGTGCGGGTCCTTGATTATGGCGTCCATGACAAGATTGAAGAGCAACCGAGAAAGGTCCGAGCCTTGGTGCACTCCAACCGTGATGGGGGAGTCTTTCGACATACGTGTAGCGGTTCCTAACAGAATCGTCCTTTCAAACATATGGAGTCGCTTATGTAATTTCTATGTTGTTTGAGAATCATTTTAGATGTGGATTGATAATGAGTATTATTTTGATTATTCAGACGACTGTTCTGATTTTCGATGTTATTTTCAAAATGTTTGGGCCGATTAAACCTCCAACCTTCTGAAGATGCGTCTTGTTGAACTGAACCTTTTATGATTTAAATTTTCGAAATTTCCTTAAAATTCCGAAGTTCGACATAAAAATTCCCGAGTGAAATGGTTCAGTTCAAAATTCCGTACAGATTCCCGGGTTCGACATAATAATTCTCGAGTTTGACAAGATGCACCTGAAGACGGTCGGAGGTTACACTAACAGACACGTTGTGAGAATAACATCAAATATGAGAACATCAGTCTGAATAATACAAATAATACTAAATTTCTATGCTGTTCTTTTCAATATTTACTTGTACAAGACGCAAGTAGTATTTTCAAGACAATCATTCGATTGTGTTCAATTCAAATGTTCAAATAGCGTTTACTGTTTATTTATTGGCTAGTTTCAAAAACTGTTTTCGGACGAAGCTGCACAGAAATGAAACACGTTATTAAGTTTCCGATAAAAGATTTGAATGTTTTTATTTCGAAGTGTCCGATATTAGGCGAGGAAATCCACTAGTATATAAAATAGTTAGTCGAAAATAACAGGAAATGAAAACCGCTGAAAGTTCACCGAAATAAACTTGGTTATCCCGAGGTTGAAATTGATAGGCTGTGGAAAAATCATCGAAACGGATATGACGTCACATGGCTCAAAGATGGGTGTGATAAAGAACAGCAGAGTTTGTTTTGAGAATTAGGTTGATTTCCGGAAAAATACAACATACACAATACACGCCTTTTCTTAAATTTCGGTTCATAACTTTATATTCGAGGAATCGCGCTAGGCGTTTACTAGCAGCATAATTGGCAAAGTTTTATAATACTAATCTTAATAATACATATATATATATATATATATATATATATATATATATACAAACGAATACTAGCCAGAAATATTGATAAATCGTGTTGCGTTTAAACCTTGTGGCATACATGAAGAAAATCACTTGCTGTAATCGTTACAGAAATATTTAACCTCGCAAATTGTATCCATAATTTGGTAGCGTACATGCTACTCTGGTATACTTGAAAAAACATGGGTTGTATATGTTGTATTTTTTTCTAGTCATCAACCTTATTTTAAGTGTAGATCGATTGAATTTTTTTTATCTCAAATGTTTAGATAATAACGATAGTATAAAATGTAATATATAAAATGCGAAGTCAATTATATTCCCTTGAGAGGTTATTTTCTGGATCGGCACTGTCTTGCCTGTTTTCGTGCAGGTAGATGCAGTGTCCGACTCATCGACCAGTTGCCTTCTAGATGATTAATACACTTAAGTGGGAATCGATAATTCATCTTCGATGCATAAGTAAGTCCTACAAATCCAGATGTGGAGCTCCTATGGACTAGTTTGGTCTACATCTATTTATATGCCATTGTAGTAGATCACTAAACGATGAATACAGCTGACTTTTCTTCCCAAATCGTAATGATGATCTCGTGTGTTGTGATGGTTCCAGGTTACATTTTCATATCAGCTGGGGATACGTCATTGGCAATCATTCAGACAACCTAGGCATTGACTTGAACCACGAGGATCCTATTCGTTAGAGTGTGATGTTTATCCACTCGGTCCTAGAATGTGCACTCTCCAAGACATCACCTCCTGTTTTTAAAAGAGAGCTATTGCGGATCGCTGAGGCAGAGAATGTCGACGGATCCGCTTACGGCTATTCTCTTACGAACCATAGTCTCTTATTTTGCTTTAACTACGTATCGTATGTTGTTCCTTCTGAATTATATAATCTTGCCAGCTTAGTAAAAATATGCAACCGAGTGGAGCATATATTTGCTACTTCAATAAGTTTGGCAAAAAATAAAGCAAGCATACTTCACATAGCATGTAGGGAAAGGGTGATAGAAATTTACACAAAAAAGATACAGTATCGCAGAACCCGTCAATTTTGCTTTGAATTGCTGCGTCGTTGGCGCATTTATTTTCAGCGATTCAGGTTGCGAAAGCGGCTCTCCTTCGATTCAATAGAAATCGTCGGTAAACCAGTTTCTGGTAATTCCCGCTCAGACCCCTACTTGCTGCCGGAGTGAATAATAGGTTTGAAGGGAGTTCACGATGACCATTGAACATATTGTAGGCCAAAATGAGATCACAGCTCAAGGTAGAAAAAGTTAAGCTTCTTAAGTCGACTTTTGTATGACAGATCCCGTACTCCCTGCACAATTTGAGTAGCCAAATTGCTTTTTTCCGGATGATTATCAGGATTAGCTCTCCGTTTTATGTGAGCCTCGCGCAATTTGGTGGCTCTCGTAGCGTGTCTCACTGGCGATGTTGAGGGGTAATACCTTTGCATTCATTGGGGCTGGTAGTGAATAAATCAACCATAAATATTATTCTGACAATAAAGTGACCATTATTGAATCGTTAATAAAATCTAAAATCCTCGTTGGAATCCAACTTTTTTTAATATAAATCAACTCTATTCTATTTCTGACTTGACTATCAATTTTCATTCAAAAATGTTCAACAATCTTTATTTCATCGCTGTTCAATGATATGCGAATACACTTTGATGTTTGTCTAATCAGTAGGAGATGACATCTTGAGTGTGACACTCACAGGACCTTACGCTCTATGATTGTCATCTGTTTTGTAATCTTCAAAGAAAAATTATATATATATATATATATATATATATATGTATATATATAATTATATATATTATATGTATGCATATATTATATATATAAATATATATATTATATATATATACATATATATATATATATATATATATATAAGATTAATAGATTTACTACCCTCAGTTTCTGCTTTAGTAAGAAAAATGACTATTTAGACAATTAAATAAAGCAATTCTGACTCTTTTAAGTCATATTAAATTAATAAAAGTAGATTGATTGAGCAAATCCAAAACTATTGAAGAAATTTAGTATAAAAGGTATATATAACACATATAGTGTAAAAAAATACACACGCAGATATATAGAGAAATATATATATATATTTGTAATTTTTAAATATATTAAAATTTTACTAAATATATGTAAATAATATAATTACATAACGTTATTGTTCTTGTTTTTAAGAGAAGTAGTGTCTGATCAACTCTGCTGGGAAGCCATGAGATGAAATACTGATTTGTTTTTAAATTCCTGAAATAGTTGTTCATCGTATACACCTGATGATCCCGTAAATTCTTGGAAGAAAACTAATATAGTGACTGCAAAATATTAATTGACTTACAACAAGCAAAGATGCTTTATTTCATATAGTTTTAATGGTTAAAAAACGTCCAAGACTATATATATATATATATATATATATATATATACATATATATATATATATATATATATATATATATATATATATATATATATATATATGTGTGTTTGTATATATATATATATATATATATATATATATATATATATAGGTGTGTGTGTGTTTGTATATATATATATATATATATACATATATATATATATATATATATATATATATATATATATATATATACATATATTACAAAAGGTAATATCAACACAATCAGTCACACTATTTAACCCGTAGTTGGAGATTAAAAGAAACATACATATCATATATCATGAGAAGAAAAAGCTTAATTAAAGATTTTAACTTTTAATTTTTGCAAACTCACTTTATCCTGATTCAAACAATTTAACCCGAGCTCAATGAATTAATAAACCGTTCACATTTTTCTTATATATATATATATATATATATATATATATATATATATATATATATAAGAAAAATGTGAACGGTTTATTAATTCATTGAGCTCGGGTTAAATTGTTTGAATCAGGATAAAGTGAGTTTGCAAAAATTAAAGGTTAAAATCTTAAATTAAGCTTTTTCTTCTCATGATATATGATATGTATGTTTCTTTTAATCTCCAACTACGGGTTAAATAGTGTGACTGATTGTGTTGATATTACCTTTTGTTCATAATTGTATTTTTCAATCTTTTCATTCTTCCTGTCTTAGAATTTTACTAAATAGAGAGTGTGACGGAAGCGAAAATAGTTGACGACGAATAGAAGATGAGTTTGGGGTAAAACAACACACAGTGAAAAAGGTTACAAATGATAGATAGAAAGTTAGTAAAAGATGGGTGATATGATGAGTTAATTTCAAATTACGGCTAATAAGAAAGTTAACATCAAATTGATCTGGACCATAACACAATCTCTAAACTTCGGAATATTTGAATATGTCTGATATATTCTTTCAATACATCGGATAATTCTTCAGAGAAACAAACGTTGATCAACTCAGCTTAAGTAAAACGTTAGAGAGAGGGTGCAGTATTCTTTGATCAGTGCGTCTATGATGAAGAGCCATCTCTGAAAACCTTTCAATCGATACCTCTCAAGACAAAATCAAAGAAACGCTGAACAAAAACAGTTCATTTCCCTAATACTAAAGGCAATGACGACTAATCATGGCCTTCTTCAATGCTCTCACTTTATATATGAAGTGAAAACAACGCATTTCAGATTATTGGCACTTTTCCGATATACGGGATTTTCTACTTTGGCCAAAACCCCGTGATCAGCGTCCAGCCTTCCAATCGTTGACAAATACATTTTTCTGATTAGCTGTCCATTCCATCAAATCGCCTGACCGTCCAGGTTGAACGGTGCCCTTCGGCAGTTATTCTGGATCAAAGGCTGTTCACAATAACTGTAGTTTTCAAACAGATGTTGCATTCGTTATGACGTTGTTTCAATCGTACTTTAAACGAAAGATTCTTGGGAATGCAGTTCAATAAACGCCATTGTCAAGTTCGCAAACAACATATGTTTTCGGATTTGTTTTATTCTAATCTTCGAAGTGCTTTGTTGTAATTATAAGAGATGTACTTTCTTAGAGCATGACCAGATAATAGCTTGTTGGATGCTGTCGTTTACTATGTTAAAGCTTCTACGTCTTACATAATTCGAATAATTAACATAATAGATAGATACATATGTATATGAAATGCAATACATCCACATATATATACGAAACGTCTATAGAACAAAGGAGAAAGCGTAATTTTTACCATAGGTTCATGTATTTAAACATTGATGGAGGATAATTGTTCTTTTTATGCTGTTCGATTTTGTATAGCAAATATGAGAAAGATAAGAAAATTAATAATTTAAGGCGGAGAAACAAGAGAAGAATAATATAATAAATTTGTATTCTCTTATTCGCCTATCGTTAGAAGCCAAAATACCATCATCTAAGAAGTGGCCAAGAACACCCCAATCATTTCAAACAAGAATAAACTCGGCTATTAATTTATGCCAATCGCTTGTTTATTTAATGGGATCATCGAATGTAATATCCCTTCAATGAAATACATTCAGCAGCTTTTTTCTTGATTCCGTGATTGATAGAGGGGGGGTCAGCCGAGGTCAGGAGGTTCTCATCTCCGACTGTGACAAATCGTCGAGCGCAAACGATAATGAGGACACCAGCACTAGCAGTAGCAATCAAACTGCCCTTTTCAATGCAACTCACACTACTTAATGCGTTCAAACGTTCACTCTTAGCTGCTGCCTGCTCTCTGAGATATTTACAAGACTCCAGCCTGCCTCCCCAGTTCCCGCTCTTGCACTGACTCCAACAGTGCCTGCTCCAGCGGCTGTTGTTCTAGTTTATTCTTACACTAGCTCTTTCCTGGTCCAGTTTTTTCCAGCGGTCCTTCTCCAGCTCCTTCTTGTATCGCCTGTTCCTGCTCCTTCCAGCAGCTCCTGCACCAGCTTCTTTCATGCAGTGTGTGAAACCAGTTTCTTCCAGCAGCTCATTTCTGCAAACACTGCTCCAGCTTATGCTCCTTGTTTCAGCAGCTCTGGTTCCTGGTTCCTGTCCTTTCTTAGTTCCCGTAGACGTTCTTTCCTGTTTATCTATATCTTGACAAGGTCCGTACGGACCGGACCTAACTGAGGCATGTCATTACACCTCATAAACATCAAGGTCAATCTTCGTGTGACGTCATCCAATCCAGAGAAGTCCTTTTTCTTGAACAAGCCTTCCAGCTGTCCAGGTTTCAGTTTCCCCGTTCCTGCTGATCGAGCGTTTTACTGTTGTTCATGTTCCAGAATTGTCCGTTTCTGATGATTCAGCCTTTTACTGCTTTCCATGTTCCAGAAAGGTCCGTTTCTGTTAATTCAGCCTTTTACTGCTGTTAAGTTCTAGAATAGTCCGTTCCTGCCGATCCAGCCTTTTACTGCTGTTCAGGTTGCAGAATTAGCCGTTCCTGCCGATCCAACCTTTTACTGGTGTTGAGGTTCCAGAATGGTCCATTCCTGCCGATCCAGCCTTTTACTGCTGTTTTGGTTCCAGAATTGTTCGTTCCTGCCGATCCATCCTTTTACTGTTGTTCAGGTTCCAGAATGGTCTGTTCCTGCCGATCCAGCCTTTTACTGCTGTTCAGGTGCCAGAATTGTCCGTTCTTGCCGATCAAGCCTTTTACTGCTGTTAAGGTTCGAGAATTGTCCGTTCCTGCCGATCCAGCCTTTTACTGCTGTTCAGGTTCTAGAATTGTCCGTTCCTGCCGATCCAGTCTTTTACTGCTGGATAGTAAAAGGCTGGATCGGCTGGATAGTAAAAGGCTGGATAGTAAAAGGCTGTTTTGGTTCCAGAATTGTCCGTCTCTGCCGATCCAGCCTTTTACTGCTGTTTTGGTTCCAGAATTGTCCGTTCCGTCCGATCCAGCCTTTTACTGCTGTTTTGGTTCCAGAATTGTCCGTTCCGTCCGATCCAGCCTTTTACTGCTGTTTTGGTTCCAGAAGTGTACGTTACTGCCGATTCAGCCTTTTACTGCTGTTCAGGTTCCAGAATGGTCCGTACTTTCCGATCCAGGCTTTTACTGCTGTTTTGGTTCCAGAATTGTCCGTTCCTGCTGATCCAGCCTTTTACTGCTGGTTTGGTTCCATAATTGTCCGTTCCGTCCGATCCAGCCTCTTACTGCAGTTTTGGTTCCAGAATTGTCTGTACCGTCTGATCCAGCCTTTTACTGCTGTTCATGTTCCAGAATTGTCCGTTATGCCGATTCAGCTTTTTACTGCTATTCAGCTTCTGGAATGGTCCGTACTTGCCGATCCAGCCTTTTACTGCTGTTCAGGTTCCAGAATTGTCCGTTCCTACCGATCCAGCTTTTTACTGCTGTTTTGGTTCTAGAATTGTCCGTTCCGTCCGATCCAGCTTTTTACAGCTGTTTTGGTTCCAGAATTTTCCGTTCCGTCCGATCCAACCTTTTACTGCTGTTCAGGTTCCAGAATTGTCCGTTCCTGCCGATACAGCTTTTTACTGCTGTTTTGGTTCCAGAATTGTCCGTTCCGTCCAATCCAGCGCGCAACTGCTGTTCATGTTCCAGAATTGTCCGTTCCTGCCGATCCAGCCTTTTACTGCTGTTTCTGTTCCAGAATTGTCCGTTCCGTCCGATCCAGCCTTTTACTGCTGTTTTGGTTCCAGAAGTGTACGTTACTGCCGATTCAGCCTTTTACTGCTGTTCAGGTTCCAGAATGGTCCGTACTTTCCGATCCAGGCTTTTACTGCTGTTTTGGTTCCAGAATTGTCCGTTCCTGCTGATCCAGCCTTTTACTGCTGTTCAAGTTCCAGAATTGTCCGTTCCTGCCGATCCGGCCTTTTACTGCTGTTCATGTTCCAGAATTGTCCGTTCCTGCCGATTCAGCTTTTTACTGCTATTCAGGTTCCAGAATGGTCCGTACTTGCCGATCCAGCCTTTTACTGCTGTTTTGGTTCCAGAATTGTCCGTTCCGTCCAATCCAGCCTTTTACTGCTGTTTTTGTTCCAGAATTGTCCGTTCCGTCCGATTCAACCTTTTACTGCTGTTCAGGTTCCAGAATTGTCCGTTCCTACCGATCCAGCTTTTTACTGCTGTTTTGGTTCTAGTATTGTCCGTTCCGTCCGATCCAGCTTTTTACTGCTGTTTTTGTTCCAGAATTGTCCGTTCCGTCCGATCCAGCCTTTTACTGCTGTTTTTGTTCCAGAATTGTCCGTTCCGTCCGATCCAGGCTTTTACTGCTGTTTATGTTCCAGAATTGTCCGTTCCTGCCGATTCAGCCTTTTACTGCTGTGCAATTTCCAGAATTGTCCGTTCATCCCGATCCAGCTTATTATTGCTGTTCAGGTTCCAGAATGGTCCATACTGACCGATCCAGCCTTTTACTGCTGTTTTGGTTCCAGAATTGTCCGTTCCGTCCGATCCAGCCTTTTACTGCTGTTTTGGTTCCAGAAGTGTACGTTACTGCCGATTCAGCCTTTTACTGCTGTTCAGGTTCCAGAATGGTCCGTACTTTCCGATCCAGCCTTTTACTGGTGTTCATGTTCTAGAATTGTCCGTTCCTGCCGATCCAGCCTTTAACTGCTGTCCAGGTTCCAGAATTGTCCGTTCCTGCCGATACAGCCTTTTACTGCTGTCCAGGTACCAGAATGGTCCGTTCCTGCCGATTTAGCCTTTTACTGCTGTTCAGGTTCCAGAATTGTCCGTTGCTGCCGATCCAGCCTTTTACTGCTGTTCAGTTTCCAGAATTGTCCGTTCCTGCCGATACAGCCTTTTACTGCTGTCCAGGTTCCAGAATGGTCCGTTCCTGTCGATACAGCCTTTTACTGCTGTTCAGGTTCCAGAATTGTCCGTTCGTGCCGATCCAGCATTTTATTGCTGTTCAGGTTCCAGAATTGTCCGTTCTTGCCGATCCAGCCTTTTACTGCTGTTTAAGTTCCAGAATTGTCCGTTCCTGCCGATCCAGCCTTTTACTGCTGTTCAGGCTCCAGGAGTGTCCGTTCCTGTTGATTCAGCTTTTTCTTGATCCTTAGTTTCTCTCATTCCTGTCTTTCCAGCCTGCTTGCATCCAGGAACATCATAATGTGTTTTTCCCAGTTCTTCTCCGTTATTTTATTTTGTACCTATTGTTCAATAAATACAACATCTATTTAACACTGTTCATTAGTGTTTGTCTTCTCTTCTTAGCTATTGCCGTATTTTTGCCTGTTTCTACTTTCTTAGTTGTGAGACCGACTATCTAAGTGACCAACCCTGCACCAGTATCATCTCATTCATCTAGATTTCCATTATCAATATAGTCGTTGATCACCAACCGAATCCAGTGACTGAATTTCTACAATTAACAACTTCTTCCTGAACTATTCAGCTAGTATTTGTCTTTATCTGTTTATTTTTTAAACCTTTGGCCTATCAAAAGTTACGTTATCTTGATATTCCGTTCTTCTTACTCTGCTTAATCTTACTTAATTTCGATGCCAAATATATTCTAGCCGGAATTTCTCCGTCGTCGACAACTTCTCTGGGCTCTTGTTATTTGAATCAACTTGTCATTCCAAGTTATTTGAACATTCGACTTTCATGGTCCTCAGAAGAAACATTCTCTCTCTCCCTCTCTCTCTCCCTCGTTCTCCTTCTCTTTCTTTCTTTCTTTCTTTCTTTCTCTCGTTGTTCTTATCTAATTTATACTGGCTTGATTGTGGGTTTAATAAGTTTTTTTAATATATTTGTATCTGATTTGTATGTTAAGTATGAAACTTACTAACTTAGAGTGCCAGGCACAACACAGTTTCAACTGTTATCAGCAATTATATAAAAGAACAAATTTCACAATAAAAATATCAATATTTATAAAACGCTTCCTTGTACATAACCAAGTAATCGCAGACAACAAATCAACAGTAACAGAAACGTGTTAACCTACTAGTTGAACATTTGAAAACTGACACTTGGGGCTATCGGTTGCCGGTGACAGCTGTACATTCTTAAAAGTGAAAAACTACATATAAGGTCGACTCAACGATCATCTATCCAAACGGTTTTAGGTGTAGTGTCGCAAAGCTATCGATAAGCAACACAATGGTTTACGTGACGTGTATAAACACCGTTATTGGCGGGAATCGAAGTTTCTGATCGTCTATTGATACAATCACTTAGACGCCGATGTTTAGGTTTACAAGCAACTTGAAACAAGTGTGGTCGGCCCTTCAGTGAAAGAAAAAGATAGACAGACAGATGTATAGACAGATGTCTCGTTAGACCTAGCAACATTGTGCGCGACCGCTCACTGCGTCTTTTTGGTGAGCGATAACGTTTCATACCCGCCTACTTCATTTGTCAGATACACCCTTTTTCTAGATGTTACGTGATTTTACCAACTTCCGTTAACTAAAAGTAAAATTCTGACTTCTCATCCGTCAATCACTCCTGCTTAATCGTTACCATGTGTTTGAATGTGTTAAAAGTTTTTCTCATATTTCTCATATATATTCAAATATTCCAATAAAAACAGTACGTATTGTATTACATTTCAACTCTTCTTTGATAAAAAATAAAGCTACACAATATTATATATTGTATGGTTGTAACAAAGTCGGCTTGTATGCATTGTATGAATTTGAGGCCATAAAACACACGGAACAACATGGAAAACTTACGAACGAGAAAATAATAATTATCAAGCATTGTTGACATTCATGACTCTTCCACAAAAACACAGCTTAAGATAAAGCAATGCAGCCACATTTTCGACGCTATCATAACAAGGCATACTGCCACTTAATGCAATGTAATTTTGTAAGTTCGTGGGTACCATTATATTATACTACATCGCTAAACACTAAATCCGAAGTTGTTACGAACTGTCATCAGAGACAACGACAGGTTAATCACGTGGGGTCGACAGAAAATATCATGACTGCAAACTGCACTATATATACATATATTCAGTAATTTTGATACGGAATGTACACCCAAACACACACAGACGCACACACACACACACACACACACATATATATATATATATATCTGTCTATACATCTGTCTGTCTATCTCTTTCTTTCACTAAAAGGCCGACCACACTTGTTTCAAGTTGCTTGTAAACCTAAACATCGGCGTCCAAGTGATTGTATCAATAGACGATCAGAAACTTCGATTCCAGCCAATAACGGTGTTTATACACGCCACGTAAACCATTGTGTTGCTTATCGATAGCTTTGTGACACTACACCTAAAAACCGTTTGGATAGATGATCGTTGAGTCGACCTTATATGTAGTTTTTCACTTTTAAGAATGTACAGCTGTCATATATATATATATATTAGGGTAGGTCGATTTTACACTTTTTTTAAATATTAAAAAAAGGCACGTTCCGAAAGTTGTATATAGACCTATTAAATACTCATGCAAAAAATTAGATCAAAAACTTCAGCGGTTTTTTTAGCGTTTGGTATCAAAGATCGTAGACAAGAATATACTGAAAATTCCTCGTTTTTGCAAGATTTGCTTGAATATTGGTGTGAAAACCAAATAATTTTAGCATTTAAAAGCAGGGAATGTCCTTTTATTTTATAAAAATGATATGAATTAAAGAAATCTTCCAATTGAAAATTTGCCCCCCCCCCTCATTTTCAGTATCTGCTTTTGTAAACTACCTTTTAACGTTATGAATTAAACAGTAATATTTGAATACCTAAAAAAATGATTTTTTCTGTTATTAGTGAAAATATAACAAGCAAAGAAATAAGGAAAAACCTAACACTATTTTAATGAAGCTTAATATAGAGAGTCAAATTGCTCCATATAAGACCCCTTAGACAAAAATGCTGGTCTCAATTTCTGACTCAAAACTTTGGCTGTAATGTGTTGATGCCTTGCTTCAAAACCATATACAGTTTGTGAAGCTTCTGTTATTAACTTAACTGCCCGTTCCACACCCTGAGAATGTGAGGGCAAATCTGGCAAGTCAAGCTTGGTTCCATTCATCAACGATTCTCGAAAATCAGATTCAGTAAAATCTTCCGTCATTGGTGGTTCAAAAATGCCGCATAATTTTAAATCTATTAATTGTGTCCAATGTGTGGCATTAAAATTAATAGGTATTATTCTTTTTAATCTTTTTCTGGTTGACTCCTCACTCCTGAAAGAACAAATTAATTAATTGAATTATTAAAAAATTCCAATCTGTACTGCTTTAATAATTATGGTAAAAATAAGATCATGTATTTCATCAATTTTAAAAATTGACTCTAGAGGATTGCTAATAGTGGAAAATGATATTTGGGGTAAATCATATCAATCATTTGAGCATAATTTCCCCAGAGGGCTACTGAATGTTGTAGGGCCCTTTGCGCAACCATCTATGTTTTTAAAAAGGGCTCTGAAAGGTAGTTCATTATGATGCAAAGAGCAACCAATTGTGTGAAGAGTTTTAAAAAGTTTTTTTTCTAAAATTGCAACCATTCCACCATCGCAACTTGTGTTGGTATTAGTGTTGTCAACAAGTATAGCCTTGATACTGTTCTCACTGTGGAATTCATGCAAAACATCCACCACTTGATCTGCATGAACAGCACCTGTTGCACCACTATTCGGAAGAACTCTATGTGTCAGATATTTACTTTCACATGGTGTTTCTTTTGTAAAAGTTAAATGGTGTTCTGGTCCCTTAGTTTTTTTCATAATTCTCTGTCTATTTTCATCCACAATTTCCTTATACATCAATGTGTCCTTATCCATTCTCCCATCAACTCCAATACATATATTTTAGGTGGGGTAAAAACTCCTGGCTGAAATAGTTTTATTTATCTACCGCCAACAAGGTAAGATGTGACACAAGGTCAGGAAAGTGGGATTAGATAACCCTGCGCTATAGAGGTGAGCACTCTGGCCATTAAAAAATTGACTGGGCAGCCCCGTCGGCATTCCCCTGTAGGGGCGCCTCAGACAGTTAGCAATAAACTTACTCCTCCCCAAAGAGGAAAGGCAAAGCCTGGGAGGATGCACCTCCTAGAATTGCACAGGACGGACAAGCCCCAATAGACGGGCGTAAATCCAGACCCAAAGGCCCGGACGATACCGGTTTATTTGGTGGGGTAAAAACCCCTGGCTGAACTAGATTTTATTTATCTACCCCCAACAAGGTAAGATTGACAAAAGGTCAGGAAAGTGGGATGAGAAAGCCAGTGCTCGAGAGGTGAGCACTCTGGCCATTTAAAAATTGCCTGGGCAGCTTCGTCGGCATTCCCCGGTAGGGCCGCCTCAGACAGTAAGCAATAAACTTACTCCTCCCCAAAGAGGGAAGGCAAAACCTGGGAGATGCACCTCCTAGAACTGCACAGGACGGACAAGCCCCAATAGACGGGCGTGAATCCAGACCCAAACGATACCGGTTTATTTGGTGGGGTAAAACCCCCTGGCTGAACTAGTTTTTATTTATCTAACTCCCACAAGGTAAGGTGTGACAAAAGGTCGGGAAAGTGGGATTAGATAAGCCAGCGCTCGACAATTCAATATATATGTGTGATAATTAAACAGACAATCAACACGGGAAGTCAAATTCGCCCGATGAATTTTTAACCGGTGAATACCATAAAAAATATCCAATAAATAAAACGCCTATGTAAACAAATAATTATTTATATATAACATTAAATATCATAGTGTTTTATTCCTTTTTAATTTGAATATGTACATTTAATTTCTTAAGAAAAATAATAATAAACTTTAAAATATTTATTATTAAGTAATGTATTACTTTTTTTTGTTAAAACCCGGGTTTAATTTAAGGCGACACATCTGCCGGTGAAATCTCGGCAGTGAGAAAAAATCTCGATTTATTTGATCTTAAAGTTGCAATGCTCAAATAAATACAAAATTTTGAAGAAAAATATTTCTTGTGGTAACTTTTGACATTATTTGGCAACTTTCTTCGAGTGCGATAATTTACAGTTTCAAAATCGACCTCCCCTAATATATATACATATATATATATATATATATATATATATATATATATATATATATATATATATATATATATATATGTAGGAGACAAGCACTACTCATAAACTTGACTTACCGATACACATAAAGGCCTAGCTACACTCCCCTCTGCCAAATACATAACCCCATTATTAACTCCGGAAAATTTTCCCATCATAAATATAAATAAAATTAAAAAATACGAACAAATACCTTAATCAGCCCATATCCACACTACTTTTCAAGAGCAATAATTATATTTTTCCCCAAAATATTTCTCCAGTCATTAAGAGGGTAAACCCCTCCATTTCACATTATTATTACTTCCATAAGTCCCCACCATTTCTCGGTCATGATGCTAATCTCCCATATCTCCCAAACAGACCCAACCTTACCGACCCAACCATTACTCTTATCTCTAAACCAGTTTTAATCAGCATACCAACTTTATAACGCCCATTCACTATACCTTAGTTAATAATGTTAAATCCCGAATACAAATCATTCAAAAATCCTGCAGAGTTACTGCTCTTAGTCCGCCTGGATGATATGTTTATTTAAATTCATTTGGGATTGATTTAAAGTCCTTTAATCTAGGATTTTAACTGTAATTTAATTAATGTTGTTTCTTTTAACCTTTTCATGTCTTCATAAGTATAATCTTTAAACCCATTTTCGATTTGATTTGTAAAGTCATCTTACAGCGGTGAAGATTATTTTACAAATCAAATCAAAGGTACTCGCAAAAATGGAAAGAAAATGGAACAAGAAACTCACTGATCTTATGTATATAATTTGACCTAAACACTTAATAGACAATTCGGAAAATTCAAAAGAAAACGTCTTATTAAGCATAAACACTCGGTGTTATTCAATAATGTTTGCCTAAATGAAAGTATGCTCTCTAAATACACACACAATATATATATATATATATATATATATATATATATATATATATATATAGCCGCTCATTTCGTATTTTTTCAGACTAGGTAAAACAATAACATTACAAATCCAATAAAGTACAGATAAATACATAAATAAATAAAACTCGCTGACAGATAGATAGATAAATAAATAAATAAATAAATAAAACTTCCTAGGGAATAAAATTAAGGCCTTTCATACCCGAACTAACATCGATCTTCCTTAAGTCTTAGTTAATCACCATCCCACACCGGGTTTTTTCGGGGACACCCTCAGAGATACACCGTTTTCTGTCATTGTTGACGCCACTCCTTATCAGGACGGGACAATCATTTCAGCTTGCCGATGATTCCACCGGGCACGAAGATTTACTAAAGATGTCTAAATCTGCCCTTTTGGATGAAACCGCGGTGCATTGCTGAAATATGTAATATACAGTATCTAAAAAAATTATATATATATATATATAATGTTAAAATACAAACAGTTTTACAATTTAATATTCGACCGTAAAAGCTTACTTCATTTGACTGCAAGAAAAACATATCACATCATGTAATACATAATTTTTTGTTGTGGCAGAATGTTGAAAAGCAAGACTGGAAATTTAATAATTTTGCATTTCATTGAAACCTTTCATATATATATATATATATATATATATATATATATATATATATATATATATATATATATATATATATATATATATGTATATGTGTGTGTATGCGTTATGCGAATATATATTTATATATGTATGTCTGGTTGAATGTGACAAATGAGTCGATGGCCGACGCGGCAATACGTCTCACGTGATTTTTCTCGCGCTTCTTTTATTCACCTAAGCGATTTGGGAGTCATTATTCAAACATCCTTAAAAGGTTTGTCGCGTGGTCTTGTCTGCTTCTCTTGAATTACCTCTCTCTCTGATAAGTGGTTTGTGACGTGAGCAAAAATGGCCATAGATTTACCAATGGCTACAAGAGCTAGACGGTCGAACACGGCTGGAGCAGAGAATTGTTGATGTTAGAAAAATACGGGTTATCATTTACATCGATCAATTTGACACGAATAGCTGATGTATAACAAGTCTCAAGCTTCCCACGTAGATTAGGATTGAACGTCAGGAACCCGTATTATTTTTTATCTAATGTTTGACTCATTTCTCCCTACATAGTTTCTTCCTATTTTCTTTTTTTTTCATTTATTACTTTTTCCTTTCCTTGAAATTGATTGAATTTTTCACTTAGTTTTACGTTGTTTGGCATTTTTTTTAAGAAATTGATCTATGAAGGCGAACTTGATAAAAACTGAAAAAATACATCTATGATAAGAAATTATCTGGTAGGTTTTAATAACTTAATGTATTAGTTAAATACTGAATAGACGAGAGAGAATGATAGAGTCGCCTTGATCAGCATAAGTATGTTCTTTGCGTTATACAATATTATTTTAGTGAATTTAGTAGATATATACGAACACATTTAAGAACGATAATACACACACATATAGAAAGATAAAGAGATAATGATATATAGACATGACTAGATAGATAGATTAGGACATAAGAAGATAGATATTAATATACTGTGATAGATATATGTTTATATATATATACATATATATATGTATATATATATATATATATATATATATATATATATATATATATATATATATATATATATATGCATATGTCTACGGAACATATACTACATAACCCCTCCCACAAAAGAAGATGTGAAAAAGGTAACAGCTAGAAGGACAGTCTTATCACAAAAGAACTGATACTACAAAAAGATCATACAAGAATAGAGTAAATCACGGTTTGATTGTTGTTATTCATTTAAAAATACTTAGACCGAAAAGTTTTATTGTCATAGTTCCTTGGCCTTTTAGTAAACTCAGCATCCTAGCGACATTAGATATTTTACTATCGACACAAATATTGTGTATATATAAGAACATATGGCAATGCAAATTACAAATGTATACTACAGAATATTAATTTATTATAAACTGTTTAAAAAATAAATATGCAAATTAAGAATACCAAAATAGTGTGTATAGGTGTTTGCGGATTACTATATATGTGGTATGTCAAAATCTTATGTTATATCATAAAATTAAGTTGTTTTGATGTTAATATAGTAAGGATAGGTGTAAAAAACTTTCGCATTTATTCATTTAAATAATGATTCTGCAAAAGTTAGATATAAAAAGTATTACGATTGTAAAATAAACTAAATGTATGAAGTATTATGATTCACAAATAGCCTCATTTATACAGTATAATGATTTAAAAACTCGATATACTATGTACTAGAAAAATTTAACCTGTTTGGTCAGCTATTGAACTCGGGTAAGATTGTTTAAATGAGGAAAAAGTGGGTTTGCAAAGCCAGTTAACTTTTTTTAATTAAAAAGCAAAATAAAAAATTAGTTTTTTTCTTCACACTATATTTTCCTCTTTCCCTATCTCTATTTTATGTCATTCTCTCTCCAGCTACACAATATTATTACTTATGACTTTTTTTCTTGCTTTTTCAATGACTACTCCGATCTTAAGTTCTATAATTAGTTTTATTACCTTTGACTGTTAATAAATAGACAGAGAGAGAGAGAGAGAGAGAAAGAGAGAAAGCGTGCTGACAGTAAGGGTGATAGACGCCACATAAAATTATAGCTGGTGAGTGCTAAACACACAGTGATAGTAGATGAGAATGATAGACAAAATCGACGTAAGTAATGGGCATTTGGTGAGTTATATGAAAACATATTTCTCAATAGTTAGTATTATTCGAATTAATCGGACAATTATTTACATCTTGGTTGTTATATTTACAGAGTTTCGGGTGATTGAAGTTACTGTTTTCTTCAGATTCTAGTGCAAACAATGGCGAAGCATATTTATTTCTTCCTTTATCTCTACTGATTGAGACGTTATTTTATAAGAATATAAATATTAGTGAAAATAATGGCGAAGCATAAATATTTATTCTTTTAACTTCACTGATTGAGACGTTTTTCTATATGAATATAAATATTAGTGAAAACAATGGCGAAGCATAATTATTTATTCCTTTAACTTACCTGATTGAGACGTTATTTTATATAAATATAGCTATTAGTGAAAACAATTATGAAGCATAAGTATTTATTGCTGTGACAATGATTGAGACACTGGACGTATGTGAACAGATGGACGGACGGATTGACGGATAGACGTAGCTTGCGCGACGGACATACGTAGCTGGATTGACGGGCAGATGGACATAGCTAAACAGACAAACAGACAGACGTAGCTGGACGAACGGACGTAGCTTGATTGACGGATAGACGGATGGATGGACGAACGGATAGACAGACGGACAGATGGGCAGACGTAGGTGGACGGATAGACAGACAGACGTTGCTGGACAGACGGACTTACGTAGCTGGACGGACGGGCGTAGCTGGACGAACAGACATACGTAGCTGGAAAGACGAGCGTAGCTGGACGGACGTAGCTGGACAGATGGACGTACGGACGTAGATAAGCAGATGGGCGTAGCTAAACGGATTGACAGACTGACGTAGCTTGACGGACGGACATACGTAGCTAGACAGACAGATGGACGGACGTAGCTGGATTGACAGACATACGTAGACAGACGAATGGACGGAGGGACGAACGTAGCTGGGCATACAGACGGACGTAGCTGGAAAGACAGACCAAGCTGGACGGACGGACGGACGGACAGACAGACGAACGTAGGTGGACAGATGGACGGATGGATGTAGCGTGACGGACGTAGCTACACGGACGTAGCTAGACGGACAGTTAGACGTAGGTGGAAAGATTGGCGGACGGACATACGTAGCTAGACGGACAGACGGACTAAGTTTGATTGACGGACGGACAGATGGATGTAGCTGCACGGACGAACGGACTAACGGACAGACGTACACACGTAGGTGGACAGACGGACGGACGTAGGTGGACAGATTGACATACGGATGTAGCTGGACGGACGTAGGTTGACGGATTGACGGACGGACGTAGCTGGATAGACGGACGGACAGATGTAGCTGGACGGACGGACGGACTGACGAACGTAGGTAGACAGACGGACGGATGTAGGTAGACGGATTTTACGGACGGACGTGGCTGGACGGGCAGATGGACGTAGCTGGAGACGGACGTAACTTTTATTGTATCGCAGCTGGTCTTCCCAAATAGTCATTCATTTAGTACTTGCCAGGATTCGCGTTTCTTTAACCTCAATTTTAGAGCATCTTGTCATCTTAAATCGTCACCCATTTAGGACTAGTCAGGATATGGATTGTTTAACTTCTCCCTTTGACCGATAATAATGACAATAGAACGTTCTTAGCGTTGTATTGTCTTATTCCCGGACAACGCAAAATATAAGGAGGCCTCCAGAGCTATATTAAAAACACATTTCTTATTCCCTCCCTTTGATGAGGGCAATAGTCCGAAGAGCAACGCAAAAAAAAACAATAATAATTTACAATTGCATAAAATAATATCCAAACCTATTGCTATGACGTCATTTGCACAAGATAACATTAAAAATAGTGACTACATTAAGCAAAGAAATGGCAATTTGACCCCAAAAAATGAATCTTTATTTTTAATTTTTGGATATTATTTTCCCGGGGTGAGCCGGTTAAAATAATACCTAATTTGGGGATGTTTGTTGAGTATTTTAAAAGTGTTTCCGTTACATAGATTATATATATATATCAGGTTGGGAAGAAAGCAATGTCGTATTTTTTACTTCATCACTTTGCAGCCTCCTAAATTGTACACAGTTCTAGATTTTTTGGTGAATTGGTGTCTTAATATCTTGCTTCGCCTTTCGGATATAGTAATTAGTTAGAAAATATTAAGTTTAACGGTCTCAGCCATCAAAAAATGGATATTAGTGAGGAGCATCTGAGACATTGTATGTTCTATGAATTCAAAAAAGGAAACTCAGCTGCACAAGCTACAAGGAATATTAGAAATCTGAATGATCGAAAAGTTTAACGGGGGTTTGCAAAATTTTCTTCTGTAAACAGTCAATCTTTGCACATCTTTGCTTTCCAGGAATCATCGAGAACCATATTTGCAAAGAATTGTGACTGGAGATGAAATATGGGTTCTTTACAAGAATACCCAACGCAAAAGACAATGGTTAGACCGAAACCAAAGTCCACAGACTGTTTCAAAACAAGAAATACACCCAAAAAGGTTATGCTCACTTTATAGTGGGACATGAGAGAACTGATTCATTATGAGTTACTAGAGTCTAATCAAACAATCACAGCAGTAAAAAATCAAAATAACAACCAGCATTACATAATAGGAAGAGTGCAGGACTTCAGTATGATAACGCGAAACCTCACACAGCAAAACTACCCCAAGAAATGGTTATAGGTTTGAATTGGGTAGTTTAGGCTCATCCGCCTTATTTACCTGACATTGCTCCATCCGACTAGCATCTTTTTCTGTCGTTGCAGTATCACTTAAACAATAAGATTTATGAAAATGACGACCACCTCAAAAATGACCTAAATTTGTTTATTTCCCAAAAATCAGAGAATGTTTTTGAAGAAGGCATCAAGAAGCTAGTTCATCGTTGGACAAAAGTCATAGAAAATGAGAGAAATTATTGTAAAGATTAAAAATGCCCTAATGTGAATGTTTCAGATGAAATAAATGTGTTGGACAAAACCGACATTACTTTCTTTCCAACCTAATATATTGAGAAGATAAATATAATAATGAAATAATAATTGAGATAATTGCAAATCGCCCGCGTTAATGTACTATATATGTTTATAGTGAACTGATAGAGAAACTAAGACGATGCAATTACTACAACACTTAAAAATGATGTGTAATGGACGATAGGTTGTCAGATTAGAATGGCTATTTATGGTTCTGATTAATATAAAAGATAAAACGTCATAATAGAAAACCAATTCTTTGAAAAAAAAATTCTAAAGATTATATATTCCAGGCAAATAGTGCAATGTTCGTGTATTGGTAAGAATTAATTGCAATTCAATGTGATTGAATAGATATATACTTAGCAAATTTGAATTCTTTAGAAAATATAGGTAGAATTTCTGAAAGTACCAGCAATCGCGTCTCGGTGATACCTTCGGAAGCAGATATTTACAAGTCACATTCTAAATGTATTCGAAAGGTGTTCAGCAGTTGATGACATGACATAAACACCAATTATAAGACAAGAGTTATTCAGTTAATGAGAGTAGTTTGTGTTTGAATGCTTTATGACTACTCGTTACACTGCAGTGTTTCTTGAGAGCATGTGCATCCATTATAACGTCGATAATGTGTATTTATGCTTAGCATCTAAAATTAAGATAAGGCATTCGATGTGTCATATGATTCCATGGATTTGCGTTCAGAGATGGCAAACGAAACATCGAAGCGTCCGAATTACTTTACGATTGTTCGATTTATTAATATATATATTTTTTTAAACATATTGGCACCTTACAATAAAAATAAATATAAAATATACATTTTATATTTATTTTTTATTGTAAGGTGCCTTTTTTCTTTTATTTACAAAATATTTTGAATTATAGTTAAAAATTGTTTACTTGCCTACACACGAAGGCAGAATGCATAATAAAATAAAATATTACAATACGTTTTAATCAACACAAAAGATTTTATTTTTCGCGTTGTGTATTTTAAGAAAGGGGGTATATGATCAAAATACATACTACTTTTTAATAAATAAATATATATATATTTATATATATATATATATATACACAATAATAATAGTACCACTAGCACCTCTCTTTCCAACCTAATAAAAAGCTTTAACATCAAAAAGATCCCCTACTCCCTAAGTTGGTCTATATTAAAAAAGTCAAACTCATATACTCCTGGTTCTACCTTCTGCCAACTATGTACCTTGGAAACTTATATGATAGCTACTGTACACAAGAACTTAAATGTCATTAACTCCAAAAATGAACTTATTTCAAATTGCAGACACAAACGAAAATTTAAATATATTAATTTCATCACTCCCTCTGACACTCCTCCTCCCAACCAATAACTCCCCCCGTTTTTTAGCATCTGACAAATCTCTAAACTATATCCCAGGGTAAACTTGTAACTTCTATTCTTAACGCTCCTAATCTCACCAATTAACCCTCCCAATAAATTTTCCCTCCCCATTACACCTAACAACTATATCTACCCGTGACACATTTAGTAGATTGAACTAACATTACTCCTCCTACTTCCCACCGATCATTAACATATCTAATATCTAGACATTTATACCTCATCTGCAATTAGCTCCTATTATCCTTTTACTTCAGCTCCACTCCTAACCTCTTATATTTATCACATTTTTTCTCCTGTCCGTAAACCCACCCACAAACTCCTTCATGGCCTCTTATTCTCACCCCCTTATTATCTCCCACACTTCCACTATACCGTCCTTATATTGGACTCTTCCTAATTGCAACATATTCCCCTGTAACTTCTTTTTGTTCTCCTTTTAACTACGACCTTTGAATTCCCCTCCAATCGGGTCCATTTATATCCCCCTGTAATTCTTATCAGATCTCTAACACACTAGCTTCAAAACGCAAGTCTGCTTAATTTTTCTATCCAACCCTGGCCCATAACACTTATATTATTTCAACTATTACTAGCATTTCTGTCCTATCTCCTTAATAGCCTCTATAACCCCCTTTGTGAAATCTTTGTAACTAATTGATTCAAGCTAGTTACATAACTACTTATTTCGGCCTATTTTGAATAATCCTAATCCCTCTAACTACTCGCGAGCCATTTTCTATCGGTCTATTATCCTTTTGCTCACCTTATCTTATCTTTGACCAATCTCACCCCCATCCCCTCAAATCATATTTTCATACTGCTTGGAAACCCCTTGCAATCTTCCCTTATATATCTAATTTAATTTTAAACTGTAATTGTTAATTGTTACCCTGTTACGACTCACTCACCATTTAAACCACAATGACACTGCACTCAAGTTCTTGATTGAACCAACCCAATTCCACCCCCTATTACTTGTAAACAAATTGTTTCAAACAATCTATCCTTATCCCTTACACTGTTCCCCTCTCCTAAATTTCAATAACCGAGTAGAACAGACTTGATCTTTAATTTCACTAACTCTCTTCCCATCAATTTATTTCCCCCTCCTGTCTCCTTGGTCATTTAACGTCCCTCCTAATTATTCATCTAACCCTTAATTTGTTTTTTTTAATTAACTATTCCCTAGCTCATTTTAAAGTCAATTTTTAATTTTTTAATTTCAATCATTCACTCTCTCACATCTCTCTATTTATTTTACCATGCTTTTAACTAATTCTACTTTAACCCTTTTTTAACCCCCAGTAACCAAAACTGGTAATTACAATTTAATTTGCTCTTAGCTGCCTGAAATGTTAGAAGCTCACTCATTTGATTTCTATTTTTAGAATCAACAATTTCTATACCCACTTCCCACTTCAGATTAATCCCACTCCCTTAACCTACATCCTACCGACCGCCCGCCCACACCCTTAACCTACCTGTCACTTTAACTGCATCCCCATACCAACCCTTCCTCCTTTTCCTTTCCCTTCTTTTTTATTTACCCCAAATTCACAAAGCGGCTTTTTAAACAATCCCGTACCTCATAACCCCCCCCCAAACCCCAAATCTCTAACAATTTTGCCTTTTTGTCTCATTCGGATTTAAACCTTGAATGAGATTCATCTGTTTTATTTGGCCCTGGAAGTACATAAAAAAATGGCCTGTTTTTCTCTTCTCAACCCCCTTTAGGTGCGTCTGGACTTACCTATATTTTGAGCACTTTCTCCAATCTGCTCCCTCGCAAAGAGTTTTTCTTCACACTCTACAATTCACCGGACTTCTTTTCAACGGAAATTTACCACCCGGACAATTTGCATATCTTTTTCACGGAACTTTTCTTTTCATTCAATACGTTTTTTTAACAAAAATTATTTTTATAATTTTTAATAATAATTTTCATATTTTTCAAATATTTGAACTTTGGTTTTTTCGAAAGCCAACTTATCCATCTGTATTTCTCCTCTGATGATAAGATTTCGATCTTTGAAAAGCCTTGGCTTAAGAAAAGAATAATAAACACTAGTTTATTACTGAATACACCTTGCATTGAACAATTGAAATTTGAAATAAATCTGGACAATCGTCTCATATTTATCTCTCTCTCTCTCTCTCTCTCTATATATATATATATATATATATATATATATATATATATATATATATACTTATATGGACCTGTGAGTATGCATAAGACCCTTTACATTGAAAGTAGTTTTCAAAACAACGTTACTTAAATTGGTTAGATAATGTGCTCTTCATGGGAAAATATATGATCGTATCCAAACAATAGAGTCTATAAGAGCACGCCCTTATGGGTTAGCAAAAAGATATAATAACAATATAACAATACGAGCTATTCTCTCTATGATATAATTTAGCTAAATCTAAATGGTTAGCTGAATTGCTTCAACCAGTTCTTGAAGTATATTCAGAGTAATTTACTTTTGCTGACTACATACGTAACTGTCCCTTTTTTGCTGAAAGTAAGTTTATGTGTACTTTCGGCATATTTATCACCAATAGATATTTATGAAATAAGTTTTTTCCTGTCAAAGTTTTTAAATGACAGATGCGATGAATCGCTACAGGTAATATCTTTTCAGTTTTATTAATTTATTTTCGTAAGCTTTCAGGGCAGTTTCCGAATCAGTTATATTGACAATATATTCAATATTATGTTCTTATTAAAAATGTACTCGGGGATTTATTGAACACGTTTTAAGGTATAAATCATCATAATTTACATAATGTTAGTAGGGGTTTATATGACTTCAGAAAAAATAATGGAATAAAATATCCCACAGCATGTGTTGTCACTGTCTACGGTTTGTAAACCTTTCTCTATTTTTTCTCTCGCTTCCTTTCTTTCTCTCTCTATATATAAATATGAATATATATATATATATATATGTGTGTGTGTGTGTGTGTGTGTGTGTGTGTGTGTGTGTGTGTGTGTGTGTGTGTGTGTGTGATTTGCTCTCTCTTTCTTAATTTTTTTTATCTTTCTGTTTTTGCTGGGGATGGGGAATCCTACCGGATGCCATATATTCACCGACTATTTCAGACAGTCCAGCCTAGAGATCTTTTAATGATTCTAACTGTCCCTTTAAGTACAATTGTTTGTATTTATCTTGCACTCGGTTCACCAGGTATACTCGCAAAATAGCTTTTGAAATAATTTTTCATTAGTCCTGTCGCTCCTATAATTACTGGGATGATGGAGATTTTCCTAAGATTCCAGTTTCTTTTCATGTCGTACATAAGACCTAGGTATTTAATATTTTCCCCCTTTCAGCTCCGTTTAATCCTGCATCATTCGGGACAATGACTTCAACTAAAGTTGCTACTTTCTCCCTTTTGTCCCATATCACGATGCCAGGTTTAACAGCTCCGTTTTCTAGATATGAAGCCGTAGGGATTGCATAGCCATAGTGGATTGTGTATAAATTATTTCCAACTGTTATTTCTGGTATATGCTCACAGGACTTGCTGCTACACTAGGTGTTCAACATACACACTCCGTTGTGTCGGATTGTATAATAGCAATCCCCCTGGAGAAGCTTACAACTAAATGTCAGGTTGCTAACACCCTCTGCTTCTGTGTGGCAGAGCATTCACTTGTTATTGTGGCTGAGACCTAATGAGTTATGATTGTTTTATAATTGGTGTTTATTTCATGTCATCCACTGCTGAACATTTCATAGCTAATGATTTATGATAGTTTTATAATTGGTGTTCATTTCATGTCATCGACTGCTGAACATTTCAGAACTAATGATTTATGATAGTTTTATAATTGGTGTTTATTTCATGTCATCGACTGCTGAACATTTCATAGCTAATGAGTTATGATTGTTTTATAATTGTTGTTTATTTCATGTCATCGACTGCTGAACATTTCATAGCTAATGAGTTATGATTTTTTTATAATTGGTGTTCATTTCATGTCATCGACTGTGAACATTTCATAGCTAATGAGTTATGATTGTTTTATAATTGGTGTTTATTTCATGTCATCGACTGCTGAACATTTGATAGCTAATGATTTATGATTGTTTTATAATTGGTGTTTATTTCATGTCATCGACTGCTGAACATTTCATAGCTAATGAGTAATGATTGTTTTATAATTGATGTTTATTTCATGTCATCGACTGCTGAACATTTCATAGCTAATGAGTAATGATTGTTTTATAATTGGTGTTTATTTCATGTCATCGACTGCTGAACATTTCATAGCTAATGAGTAATGATTGTTTTATAATTGGTGTTTATTTCGTGTCATCGACTGCTGAACATTTCATAGCTAATGAGTTATGATTGTTTTATAATTGGTGTTTATTTCATGTCATCGACTGCTGAACATTTCATAGCTAATGAGTAATGATTGTTTTATAATTGGTGTTTATTTCATGTCATCGACTGCTGAACATTTCATAGCTAATGAGTAATGATTGTTTTATAATTGATGTTTATTTCATGTCATCGACTGTGAACATTTCATAGCTAATGAGTTATGATTGTTTTATAATTGGTGTTTATTTCATGTCATCGATTGCTGAACGTTTCATAGCTAATGAGTTATGATTGTTTTATAATTGGTGTTTATTTCATGTCATCGACTGCTGAACATTTGATAGCTAATGAGTTATGATTGTTTTATAGTTGGTGTTTATTTCATGTCATCGACTGTGAACATTTCATAGCTAATAAGTTATGATTGTTTTATAATTGGTGTTTATTTCATGTCATCGATTGCTGAACGTTTCATAGCTAATGAGTTATGATTGTTTTATAATTGGTGTTTATTTCATGTCATCGGCTGCTGAACATTTCATAGCTAATGAGTTATGATTGTTTTATAATTGTTGTTTATTTCATGTCATCGATTGCTGAACATTTCATAGCTAATGAGTTATGATTTTTTTATAATTGGTGTTCATTTCATGTCATCGACTGTGAACATTTCATAGCTAATGAGTTATGATTGTTTTATAATTGGTGTTTATTTCATGTCATCGACTGCTGAACATTTGATAGCTAATGATTTATGATTGTTTTATAATTGGTGTTTATTTCATGTCATCGACTGCTGAACATTTCATAGCTAATGAGTAATGATTGTTTTATAATTGATGTTTATTTCATGTCATCGACTGCTGAACATTTCATAGCTAATGAGTAATGATTGTTTTATAATTGGTGTTTATTTCATGTCATCGACTGCTGAACATTTCATAGCTAATGAGTAATGATTGTTTTATAATTGGTGTTTATTTCGTGTCATCGACTGCTGAACATTTCATAGCTAATGAGTTATGATTGTTTTATAATTGGTGTTTATTTCATGTCATCGACTGCTGAACATTTCATAGCTAATGAGTAATGATTGTTTTATAATTGGTGTTTATTTCATGTCATCGACTGCTGAACATTTCATAGCTAATGAGTAATGATTGTTTTATAATTGATGTTTATTTCATGTCATCGACTGTGAACATTTCATAGCTAATGAGTTATGATTGTTTTATAATTGGTGTTTATTTCATGTCATCGATTGCTGAACGTTTCATAGCTAATGAGTTATGATTGTTTTATAATTGGTGTTTATTTCATGTCATCGACTGCTGAACATTTGATAGCTAATGAGTTATGATTGTTTTATAGTTGGTGTTTATTTCATGTCATCGACTGTGAACATTTCATAGCTAATAAGTTATGATTGTTTTATAATTGGTGTTTATTTCATGTCATCGATTGCTGAACGTTTCATAGCTAATGAGTTATGATTGTTTTATAATTGGTGTTTATTTCATGTCATCGGCTGCTGAACATTTCATAGCTAATGAGTTATGATTGTTTTATAATTGGTGTTTATTTCATGTCATCGATTGCTGAACGTTTCATAGCTAATGAGTTATGATTGTTTTATAATTGTTGTTTATTTCATGTCATCGACTGCTGAACATTTGATAGCTAATGAGTTATGATTGTTTTATAGTTGGTGTTCATTTCATGTAATAGACTGCTAAATATTCCATAGCTAGTGAGTTATGATTGTTTTATAATTGTGTTTATTTCATGTTATCGATTGCTGAACATTTCATAGCTAATGGGTTATGATTGTTTTATAATTGGTGTTTATTTCATGTCATCGACTGCTGTACATTTCATAGCTAATGAGTTATGATTGTTTTATAATTGGTGTTTATTTAATGTCATCAACTGCTGAATATTTCATAGCTAATGAGTTATGATTGTTTTATAATTGGTGTTTATTTCATGTCATCGACTGTGAACATTTCATAGCTAAAAAGTTATGATTGTTTTATAGTTGGTGTTCATTTCATGTAATAGACTGTGAACATTTCATAGCTAATGAGTTATGATTGTTTTATAATTGGTGTTTATTTCATGTCATCGACTGTGAACATTTCATAGCTAATGATTTATGATTGTTTTATAATTGGTGTTTATTTCATGTCATCGACTGTGAACATTTCATAGCTAATAAGTTATGATTGTTTTATAATTGGTGTTTATTTCATGTCATCGACTGTGAACATTTCATAGCTAATGATTTATGATTGTTTTATAATTGGTGTTTATTTCATGTCATCGACTGTGAACATTTCATAGCTAATGAGTTATGATTGTTTTATAATTGGTGTTTATTTCATGTCATCAACTGCTGAATATTTCATAGCTAATGAGTTATGATTGTTTTATAATTGGTGTTTATTTCATGTCATCGACTGTGAACATTTCATAGCTAATAAGTTATGATTGTTTTATAGTTGGTGTTCATTTCATGTAATAGACTGTGAACATTTCATAGCAAATGAGTTATGATTGTTTTATAATTGGTGTTTATTTCATGTCATCGACTGTGAACATTTCATAGCTAATAAGTTATGATTGTTTTATAATTGGTGTTTATTTCATGTCATCGACTGTGAACATTTCATAGCTAATGAGTTATGATTGTTTTATAATTGGTGTTTATTTCATGTCATCAACTGTGAACATTTCATAGCTAATGATTTATGATTGTTTTATAATTGGTGTTTATTTCATGTCATCGACTGTGAACATTTCATAGCTAATGAGTTATGATTGTTTTATAATTGGTGTTTATTTCATGTCATCAACTGCTGAATATTTCATAGCTAATGAGTTATGATTGTTTTATAATTGGTGTTTATTTCATGTCATCGACTGTGAACATTTCATAGCTAATAAGTTATGATTGTTTTATAGTTGGTGTTCATTTCATGTAATAGACTGTGAACATTTCATAGCAAATGAGTTATGATTGTTTTATAATTGGTGTTTATTTCATGTCATCGACTGTGAACATTTCATAGCTAATAAGTTATGATTGTTTTATAATTGGTGTTTATTTCATGTCATCGACTGTGAACATTTCATAGCTAATGAGTTATGATTGTTTTATAATTGGTGTTTATTTCATGTTATCGATTGCTGAACATTTCATAGCTAATGGGTTATGATTGTTTTATAATTGGTGTTTATTTCATGTCATCGACTGCTGTACATTTCATAGCTAATGAGTTATGATTGTTTTATAATTGGTGTTTATTTAATGTCATCAACTGCTGAATATTTCATAGCTAATGAGTTATGATTGTTTTATAATTGGTGTTTATTTCATGTCATCGACTGTGAACATTTCATAGCTAAAAAGTTATGATTGTTTTATAGTTGGTGTTCATTTCATGTAATAGACTGTGAACATTTCATAGCTAATGAGTTATGATTGTTTTATAATTGGTGTTTATTTCATGTCATCGACTGTGAACATTTCATAGCTAATGATTTATGATTGTTTTATAATTGGTGTTTATTTCATGTCATCGACTGTGAACATTTCATAGCTAATGAGTTATGATTGTTTTATAATTGGTGTTTATTTCATGTCATCGACTGTGAACATTTCATAGCTAATGATTTATGATTGTTTTATAATTGGTGTTTATTTCATGTCATCGACTGTGAACATTTCATAGCTAATGAGTTATGATTGTTTTATAATTGGTGTTTATTTCATGTCATCAACTGCTGAATATTTCATAGCTAATGAGTTATGATTGTTTTATAATTGGTGTTTATTTCATGTCATCGACTGTGAACATTTCATAGCTAATAAGTTATGATTGTTTTATAGTTGGTGTTCATTTCATGTAATAGACTGTGAACATTTCATAGCAAATGAGTTATGATTGTTTTATAATTGGTGTTTATTTCATGTCATCGACTGTGAACATTTCATAGCTAATAAGTTATGATTGTTTTATAATTGGTGTTTATTTCATGTCATCGACTGTGAACATTTCATAGCTAATGAGTTATGATTGTTTTATAATTGGTGTTTATTTCATGTCATCAACTGTGAACATTTCATAGCTAATGAGTTATGATTGTTTTATAATTGGTGTTTATTTCATGTCATCGGCTGCTGAACATTTCATAGCTAATGAGTTATGATTGTTTTATAATTGGTGTTTATTTCATGTCATCGATTGCTGAATGTTTCATAGCTAATGAGTTATGATTGTTTTATAATTGGTGTTTATTTCATGTCATCGACTGCTGAATATTTCATAGCTAATGAGTCATGATTGTTTTATAATTGGTGTTTATTTCATGTCATCGACTGCTGAACATTTCATAGCTAATAATTTATGATTGTTTAATAATTTGTGTTTATTTCATGTCATCCACTGCTGAACATTTTATAGCTAATGAGTTATGATTGTTTTATAATTGGTGTTTATTTCATGTCATCGACTGCTGAACATATCATAGCTAATGAGTTATGATTTTTTATAATTGGTGATTATTTCATGTCATCGACTGCTGAACATTTCATAGCTAATGAGTTATGATTGTTTCATAATTGGTAGTTTATACGTCTGAGGAGACCGAATTAAGGGGTCGAAATAATGTATAATGCATACAAACTTAATGTGTGTATAGTTTTTTTCCTTTTTAAAATTATATATATATATATGTAAATAAATATGTATAAAAGATATATATATATATATATAAATATATATATATACATATATTTATTTATATATATATAAATAAATATATGTATATATAAATAAATATATATAATCAAATATATATATATATATATAAATAAGTATATGTATATATAAATAAATATATATATATCAATAAATATATATAACTATATATATATAAACAATATATATAAATAAATATATATAATTATATATATAAATATATATATATAAATATATATATAATTGTAAGTATATATATATAAATATATATATTATAAATATATATATTATAAATATATATATACATATATATAAATATATATATATAAATATATATATATATATTTATATATATATATAACTATACATATATAAATATATATAAATAAATATACATATGTAAATATATTTATAATATATATATATATATATATATATATATATATATATATATATATATATATAGTGGTTAGATTGGTTACTTGCTGAACCATCGCTACAGAGAAAAAGGTGGTTTTAGCAGCCTATATATATATTTTTGTAAACGTATAAAATACATTGGGGAAACTGTCTTATTACGAAATACAAGGATCTTAATATTAACTACTTTTTTTAGTAAATAATAAATAAATTAACAATGAACAAATCGGACGCTCATACTGGAATCCAAAAAAAACCTAGGGTCTCCAGTCATTTTTCCAACCAACTGAGATATTTCGCAAAGATTATGAAAAATCATTGAAATAAACACAGTGACTGAAGAAGTTTCCTATTGTTATATGTCTACTGACCGTAGTCGAAGACGATCCGAACATACCTTTTTATTGGCTACTAAACAGAGATGTTGGGGAGGGAGTAATTTCTTTCTCTTGATTGCTCTATTTACCCTCGTTCCTCACCTAATAATGCTGAGTGTTCAGCATTTTTTAATTTTCGGTATGACTCGACCAAGGATTGAACCTAGGTATTCCGACCATTAGCGAACACTAAATATAATGATCCAGATGTTATACTGTTCATCTATATACAAATCGTGAATATAATAGAATCGCTGATGGCAAAGATCTTAATGGTAACTCTATTTTATTTACGTAACTAATTGATATTTATATCATAAACAGAGAGTGGTTACATGCTGAACCATCGCTACAGAGAAAAAAGTGGTTTTAGCAGCCTATTTAATTTGTGTTCCTTAGCTTGTTAGCTATTATGAGAGGCGTGATATGGTCGACACAGAAGTTTACGGAGATGAAGTCGCCACTTCTCCTCAGCTTGTTTTTATTTTTAAACGTTTGAAAATGCGTATCAAGTTAGAAAAAATGAAACTCTCTTCGGCAAATTTCAGCGAAAAGTGGGTGAATGTATCGCGATTATGTCGAATAAATAGAACTAATATTGAGTAGTACTTAGACATGCCTTAGGAAAAGAATTTGGGGCAGTCAAACGAACACTGGCACATTTTTTAACTGCGTAGACTAGTGTAGGTTTACTTTTCTTATTTGCCACTAGAGTATACCACTAGAGTATACATGATATCATAAGGCCCTTTTTATTTTTGTTCTTTCCCATCCCGAGTTTTAATTTAAATTAGGTTACAGATTTTGTCAGAGATACGGGTCCGCTTTCGTAATTTCGAAAGAAGTGTGTCGAATAAATATTTTATGGTTTGCATAGACATTTTTGACTGGTAAAGCTACTTATATGTCCCATTTTAAAGTTGGGGGTATACTAACAGTTGGTTTTTCATTTAATATATCTTTTATTTGTTTTTGTATATAAGATGTTTAATCCCAACCTCCAACTTCATGTTTATATTGTATTATTTGAGTTTTTAGTAGGTTAATCATTGAGTGACTTTGTTTTGGTGAATATGATTGCGATTAGTTAATTAATCTAAGTTGTGACCATTATTCCCATAATCCTAATTTTGTCGGTAGTTTTACTTATGAACAAAAAATTATTGATTTTAATTATTTTGACGGTAAGAACTCAGAATATCGATCGCTTTAAAAGGAACGAAATTGATACAATTTTAAAGAAATAAAGAATAAAAGAAAGAAAGAATAGACATATTCGTTTTATTTATGCAAACTATATTAAACTGACAATCACTCACACGGAACAGGGAAGAGTCATTATTTATTAGTGTTGATCCTGATAGACATATATTATTTAAAAGGAATATTATTATTGTGAGTAAATTATACAGATCGATGTAGAAAGCACCATAGAATGTCCACAGTATCCCGCGTTTTTATAATGTTATGCTTAAGCATTGAATGTTGGTACTACGTTATCACCCTCCAGCTTTATTTTTAATATGGGATCCCTTGATCGCCACAGATGCAATGCAAAAAAATAGTATTTTTAAAATGTCATCTGATGTCGTGTTGTCCCAAAGTAAAATACACTTCCATATCTTTTGGGCTAGGATTAAAGTGCAATTTATTCTGTGCAAAGATGGTATGATAATATCGCCCAAAGATGGTATGATAATATCGTGCAAAGATGGTATGATAATATCGTGCAAAGATGGTATGATAATATCGCGCAAAGATGGTATAATAATATCGTGCAAAGATGGTATGATAATATCGTGCAAAGATGGTATGATAATATCGTGCAAAGATGGTATGATTATATCGTGCAAAGATGGTATGATAATATCATGCTAAGATGGTATAATAATATTGTGCTAAGATGGTATAATAATATCGTGCAAAGATGGTATAATAATATTGTGCAAAGATGGTATGATAATATCGTGCAAAGAGTGTATAATAATATCGTGCAAAGAGTGTATAATAATATCGTGCAAAGATGGTAAGATAATATCGTGCAAAGATAGTATGATAATATTGTGCAAAGATGGTATAATAATATCGTGCAAAAATAGTATGATAATATTGTGCAAAGATGGTATAATAATATCGTGCAAAGATGGTATAATAATATCGTGCAAATATAGTATGATAATATCGTGCAAAGATGGTATGATAATATCGTGCAAAGATGGTATAATAATATCGTGCAAAGATGGTATAATAATATTGTGCTAATATGGTAAAATAATATCGTGCAAAGTAAGTATAATAATATCGGGCAAAAATGGTATGATAATAACGTGCAAAGATGGTATGATAATATCGTGCAAAGATGGTATGATATTATCGTGCAAAGATGGTATAATAATATCGTGCAAAGATGGTATGATAATATCGTGAAAAGATGGTATAATAATATTGTGGGAAGATGGTATGATAATATCGTGCAAAGATAGTATAGTAATATCGTGCAAAGATAATATAATAATATTGTGCTAAGATGGTATAATAATATCGTGCAAAGATGGTATGATAATATCGTGCAAAGATAGTATGATAATATCGTGCAAAGATGGTATAGTAATATCGTGCAAAGATGGTATTGTAATATCGTGCAAAGATGGTATGATAATATTGTGCTAAGACGGTATGATAATATCGTGCAAAGATGGTATGATAATATCGTGCAAAGTTGGAATAATAATATCGTGCAAAGATGGTATGATAATATCGTGCAAAAATAGTATGATAATATCGTGCAAAGATGGTATGATAATATCGTGCTAAGATGGTAGGATAATATCGTGCAAAGATGGTATGATAATATCGTGCAAAGAGTGTATAATAATATCGTGCAAAAATGGTATGATAATATCGTTCAAAGATGGTATAATAATATCGTGCAAAGATGGTATAATAATATTGTGATAATATGGTATAATAATATCGTGCAAAGATGGTATAATAATATCGAGAAAAATTGGTATGATAATAACGTGCAAAGATGTCATGATAATATCGTGCAAAGATGGTATGATATTATCGTGCAAAGATTGTATAATAATATCGTGCAAAGATGGTATGATAATATCGTGAAAAGATGGTATAATAATATTGTGGGAAGATGGTATGATAATATCGTGCAAAGATGGTATGATAATATCGTGCAAAGATGGTATAATAATATTGCGCAAAGATGGTATGATAATATCGTGCAAAGATGGTATGATAATATCGTGCAAAGATGGTATAATAATATCGTGCAAAGATGGTATGATAATATCGTGCAAAGATTGTATAGTAATATCGTTCAAAGATGGTAAAATGATATCGTGCCAAGATGGTATGATAATATCGTGCAAAGATGGTAAGTAATATTGTGCAAATATGGTATGATAATATCGTGCAAAGATGGTATAATAATATTGTGCAAAGATGGTATGATAATATCGTGCAAAGATGGTATAATAATATCGTGCAAAGATGGTATAATAATATTGTGCTAATATGGTATAATAATATCGTGCAAAGATGGTATAATAATATCGGGTAAAAATGGTATGATAATAACGTGCAAAGATGGTATGATAATATCGTGCAAAGATGGTATGATATTATCGTGCAAAGATGGTATAATAATATCGTGCAAAGATGGTATGATAATATCGTGAAAAGATGGTATAATAATATTGTGCTAGAATGGTATGATAATATCGTACAAAGATTGTATGATAATATCGTGCAAAGATGGTATTATAATATCGTGCAAAGATTAGTATATTAATATTGTGCTAAGATGGTATGATAATATCGTGCAAAGCTGGTATAATAATATCGTAGAAAAGATGGTATAATAATATTGTGCTAAGATGGTATAATAATATCGTGCTAAAGTTGGTATGATAATACCGTGCAAAGATTGTATAGTAATATCGTGCAAAGATGGTATAATAATATTGTGCAATGATAGTATGATAATGTTGTGCAAAGATGGTATAATAATATTGTGCTTAGATGGTATGATAATATCGTGCAAAGATAATATGATAATATCGTTCAAAGATGGTATAATAATATCGTGCAAAGATGGTATGATAATATCGTGCAAAGATGGCATAGTAATATTGTGCTAACATGGTATGATAATATCGTGCAAAGATGGTATAATAATATCGTGCAAAGATGGTATGATAATATCGTGCAAAGATGGTATAATAATATCGTGCAAAGATGGTATGATAATATTGTGATAATATTGTATAATAATATCGTGCAAATATGGTATAATAATATCGGGCAAAAATGGTATGATAATAACGTGCAAAGATGGTTTGATAATACAGTGCAAAGATGGTATGATATTATCGTGCAAAGATGGTATGATAATATCGTGCAAAGTTGGAATAATAATATCGTGCAAAGATGGTATGATAATATCGTGCAAAAATAGTATGATAATATCGTGCAAAGATGGTATGATAATATCGTGCTAAGATGGTAGGATAATATCGTGCAAAGATGGTATGATAATATCGTGCAAAGAGTGTATAATAATATCGTGCAAAAATGGTATGATAATATCGTGCAAAGATGGTATAATAATATCGTGCAAAGATGGTATAATAATATTGTGATAATATGGTATAATAATATCGTGCAAAGATGGTATAATAATATCGAGCAAAATTGGTATGATAATAACGTGCAAAGATGTTATGATAATATCGTGCAAAGATGGTATGATATTATCGTCAAAGATGGTATGATAATATCGTGAAAAGATGGTATAATAATATTGTGGGAAGATTGTATGATAATATCGTGCAAAGATGGTATGATAATATCGTGCAAAGATGGTATAATAATATTGCGCAAAGATGGTATAATAATATCGTGCAAAGATGGTATAATAATATCGTGCAAAGATGGTATGATAATATCGTGCAAAGATTGTATAGTAATATCGTTCAAAGATGGTATAATAATATCGTGCCAAGATGGTATGATAATATCGTGCAAAGATGGTAAGTAATATTGTGCAAATATGGTATGATAATATCGTGCAAAGATGGTATAATCATATTGTGCAAAGATGGTATGATAATATCGTGCAAAGATGGTATAATAATATCGTGCAAAGATGGTATAATAATATTGTGCTAATATGGTATAATAATATCGTGCAAAGATTGTATAATAATATCGGGTAAAAATGGTATGATAATAACGTGCAAAGATGGTATGATAATATCGTGCAAAGATGGTATGATATTATCGTGCAAAGATGGTATGATATTATCGTGCAAAGATGGTATAATAATATCGTGCAAAGATGGTATGATAATATCGTGAAAAGATGGTATAATAATATTGTGCTAGAATGGTATGATAATATCGTACAAAGATTGTATGATAATATCGTGCAAAGATGGTATTCTAATATCGTGCAAAGATTAGTATATTAATATTGTGCTAAGATGGTATGATAATATCGTGCAAAGATGGTATAATAATATCGTGGAAAGATGGTATAATAATATTGTGCTAAGATGGTATAATAATATCGTGCTAAAGTTGGTATGATAATACCGTGCAAAGATTGTATAGTAATATCGTGCAAAGATGGTATAATAATATCGTGCAAAGATAGTATGATAATGTTGTGCAAAGATGGTATAATAATATTGTGCTTAGATGCTATGATAATATCGTGCAAAGATAATATAATAATATCGTTCAAAGATGGTATAATAATATCGTGCAAAGATGGTATTATAATATCGAGCAAAGATGGCATAGTAATATTGTGCTAACATGGTATGATAATATCGTGCAAAGATGGTATAATAATATCGTGCAAAGATGGTATGATAATATCGTGTAAAGATGGTATAATAATATTGTGCAAAGATGGTATGATAATATCGTTCAAACATGGTATAATAATATTGTGCAAAGATGGTTTGATAATATCGTGCAAAGATGGTATAATAATATCGTGCAAAGATGGTATAATAATATTGTGCTAATATTGTATAATAATATCGTGCAAATATGGTATAATAATATCCGGCAAAAATGGTATGATAATAACGTGCAAAGATGGTTTGATAATACAGTGCAAAAATTGTATGATATCATCGTGCAAAGATAGTATAATAATATCGTGCAAAGATGGTATGATAATTTCGTGAAAAGATGGTATAATAATACTGTGCTAGAATGGTATGATAATATCGTACAAAGATTGTATGATAATATGATAAGATGGTATTATAATATCGTGCAAAGATTAGTATATTAATATTGTGCTAAGATGGTATGATAATATCGTGCAAAGATGGTATAATAATATCGTGGAAAGATGGTATAATAATATGGTGCTAAGATGGTATAATAATATAGGGCAAAGATGGTATGATAATATCGTGCAAAGATTGTATAGTAATATCGTGCAAAGATGGTATAATAATATCGTGCAAAGATGGTATAATAATATTGTGTTTAGATGGTATGATAATATCGTGCAAAGATAATATAGTAATATCGTTCAAAGATGGTATAATAATATCGTGCAAAGATGGTATGATAATATCGAGAAAAGATGGCATAGTAATATTGTGCTAACATGGTATGATAATATCGTGCAAAGATGGTATAATAATATCGTGCAAAGATGGTATGATAATATCGTGTAAAGATGGTATAATAATATTGTGCAAAGATGGTATGATAATATCGTTCAAACATGGTATAGTAATATCGTGCAAAGATGGTATAGTGATATCGTGCAATAATGGTATAATAATATTGTGCTAAGATGGTATAATAATATCGTGCAAAGATGGTATGATAATATCGTGCAAAGAGGGTATAATAATATTGTGCTAAGATGGTATTATAATATTCGTGCAAAGATGGTATTATAATATCGTGCAAAGATAGTATGATAATATCGTGCAAAGATGGTATGATAATATTGTGCTAAGATGGTATGATAATACCGTGCAAAGATGGTATGATAGTATTGGGCAAAGATGGTATAATAATATTGTGCTTAGATGGTATTATAATATCGTGCAAAGATGGTATGATAATATCGTGCAAAGATGGTATAGTAATATCGTGAAAAGTGTGTATAATAATATCGTGCAAAGATGGTATAATAGTATCGTTCAAAGATGGTATGATAATATCGTGCAAAGATTGTATAGTAATATCGTGCAAAGATGGTATAATAACATCCTGATAAGATGGAATAATAATATCGTGCAAAGATGGTATAATAATATTGTGCTAAGATGGTATGATAATATCGTGCAAAGATAGTATGATAATATCGTGCAAAGATGGTATAGTAATATCGTGCAAAGATGGTATTGTAATATCGTGCAAAGATGGTATGATAATATTATGCTAAGACGGTATGACAATATCGTGCAAAGATGGTATGATAATATCGTGCAATGTCGGAATAATAATATCGTGCAAAGATGGTATGATAATATCGTGCAAAAATAGTATGATAATATCGTGCAAAGATGGTATGATAATATCGTGCTAAGATGGTATGATAATATCGTGCAAAGATGGTATGATAATATCGTGCAAAGAGTTTATAATAATATCGTGCAAAAATGGTATGATAATATCGTGCAAAGATGGTATAATAATATCGTGCAAAGATGGTATAATAATATTGTGATAATATGGTATAATAATATCGTGCAAAGATGGTATAATAATATCGAGCAAAATTGGTATGATAATAACGTGCAAAGATGTTATGATAATATCGTGCAAAGATGGTATGATATTATCGTGCAAAGATGGTATAATAATATCGTGCAAAGATGGTATGATAATATCGTGAAAAGATGGTATAATAATATTGTGGGAAGATGGTATGATAATATCGTGCAAAGATCGTATGATAATATCGTGCAAAGATGGTATAATAATATTGCGCAAAGATGGTATGATAATATCGTGCAAAGATGGTATAATAATATCGTGCGAAGATGGTATGATAATATCGTGCAAAGATTGTATAGTAATATCGTGCAAAGATGGTATAATAATATCGTGCCAAGATGGTATGATAATATCGTGCAAAGCTGGTAAGTAATATTGTGCAAATATGGTATGATAATATCGTTCAAATATGGTATAATAATATTGTGCAAAGATGGTATGATAATATCGTGCAAAGATGGTATAATAATATCGTGCAAAGATAGTATAATCATATTGTGCTAATATGGTATAATAATATCGTGCAAAGATGGTATAATAATATCGGGTAAAAATGGTATGATAATAACGTGCAAAGATGGTATGATAATATCGTGCAAAGATAGTACGATATTATCGTGCAAAGATGGTATAATAATATCGTGCAAAGATGGTATGATAATATCGTGAAAAGATGGTATAATAATATTGTGCTAGAATGGTATGATAATATCGTACAAAGATTGTATGATAATATCGTGCAAAGATGGTATTATAATATCGTGCAAAGATTAGTATATTAATATTGTGCTAAGATGGTATGATAATATCGTGCAAAGATGGTATAATAATATCGTGGAAAGATGGTATAATAATATTGTGCTAAGATGGTATAATAATATCGTGCAAAAGTTGGTATGATAATATCGTGCAAAGATTGTACAGTAATATCGTGCAAAGATGGTATAATAATATCGTGCAAAGATAGTATGATAATGTTGTGCAAAGATGGTATAATAATATTGTGCTTAGATGCTATGATAATATCGTGCAAAGATAATATGATAATATCGTTCAAAGATGGTATAATAATATCGTGCAAAGATGGTATGATAATATCGAGCAAAGATGGCATAGTAATATTGTGCTAACATCGTATGATAATATCGTGTAAAGATGGTATAATAATACCGTGCAAAGATGGTATGATAATATCGTGTAAAGATGGTATAATAATATTGTGCAAAGATGGTATGATAATATCGTTCAAACATGGTATAGTAATATCGTGCAAAGATGGTATAGTAATATCGTGCAAAGATGGTATAATAATATTGTGCTAATATGGTATAATAATATCGTGCAAAGATGGTATGATAATATCGTGCAAAGAGGGTATAATAATATTGTGCTAAGATGGTATTATAATATTCGTGCAAAGATGGTATGATAATATCGTGCAAAGATGGTATGATAATATCGTGCAAAGATGGTATAGTAATATCGTGCAAAGTGTGTATAATAATATCGTGCAAAGATGGTATAATAATATCGTTCAAAGATGGTATGATAATATCGTGCAAAGATTGTATAGTAATATCGTGCAAAGATGGTATTATAACATCCTGATAAGATGGAATAATAATATCGTGCAAAGATAGTATAATAATATTGTGCTAAGATTGTATGATAATATCGTGCAAAGATAGTATGATAATATCGTGCAAAGATGGTATAGTAATATCGTGCAAAGATGGTATGATAATATCGTGCAAAGATGGTATGATAATATTGTGCTAAGACGGTATGATAATATCGTGCAAAGATGGTATGATAATATCGTGCAAAGTTGGTATAATAATATCGTGCAAAGATGGTATGATAATATCGTGCAAAGATAGTATGATAATGTTGTGCAAAGAAGGTATGCTAATATCGTGCAAAGATAGTATGATAATATCGTGCAAACATGGTAAGATAATATCGTGCAAAGATGGTATGATAATATTGTGCTTAGGTGATATGATAATATCGTGCAAACATGGTATGATAATATCGTGCAAAAATGGTATAGTAATATCGTGAAAAGTGTGTATAATAATATCGTGCAAAGATGGTATAATAGTATCGTTCAAAGATGGTATGATAATATCGTGCAAAGATTGTATAGTAATATCGTGCAAAGATGGTATAATAACATCCAGATAAGATGGAATAATAATATCGTGCAAAGATGGTATAATAATATTGTGCTAAGATGGTATGATAATATCGTGCAAAGATAGTATGATAATATCGTGCAAAGATGGTATAGTAATATCGTGCAAAGATGGTATTGTAATATCGTGCAAAGATGGTATGATAATATTGTGCTAAGACGGTATGATAATATCGTGCAAAGATGGTATGATAATATCGTGCAAAGTTGGAATAATAATATCGTGCAAAGATGGTATGATAATATCGTGCAAAAATAGTATGATAATATCGTGCAAAGATGGTATGATAATATCGTGCTAAGATGGTATGATAATATCGTGCAAAGATGGTATGATAATATCGTGCAAAGAGTTTATAATAATATCGTGCAAAAATGGTATGATAATATCGTGCAAAGATGGTATAATAATATCGTGCAAAGATGGTATAATAATATTGTGATAATATGGTATAATAATATCGTGCAAAGATGGTATAATAATATCGAGCAAAATTGGTATGATAATAACGTGCAAAGATGTTATGATAATATCGTGCAAAGATGGTATGATATTATCGTGCGAAGATGGTATAATAATATCGTGCAAAGATGGTATGATAATATCGTGAAAAGATGGTATAATAATATTGTGGGAAGATGGTATGATAATATCGTGCAAAGATGGTATGATAATATCGTGCAAAGATGGTATAATAATATTGCGCAAAACTGGTATGATAATATCGTGCAAAGATGGTATAATAATATCGTGCAAAGATGGTATGATAATATCGTGCAAAGATTATATAGTAATATCGTGCAAAGATGGTATAATAATATCGTGCCAAGATGGTATGATAATATCGTGCAAAGATGGTAAGTAATATTGTGCAAATATGGTATGATAATATCGTTCAAATATGGTATAATAATATTGTGCAAAGATGGTATGATAATATCGTGCAAAGATGGTATAATAATATCGTGCAAAGATGGTATAATAATATTGTGCTAATATGGTATAATAATATCGTGCAAAGATGGTATAATAATATCGGGTAAAAATGGTATGATAATAACGTGCAAAGATGGTATGATAATATCGTGCAAAGATAGTATGATATTATCGTGCAAAGATGGTATAATAATATCGTGCAAAGATGGTATGATAATATCGTGAAAAGATGGTATAATAATATTGTGCTAGAATGGTATGATAATATCGTACAAAGATTGTATGATAATATCGTGCAAAGATGGTATTATAATATCGTGCAAAGATTAGTATATTAATATTGTGCAAAGATCGTATGATAATATCGTGCAAAGATGGTATAATAATATCGTGGAAAGATGGTATAATAATATTGTGCTAAGATGGTATAATAATATCGTGCAAAAGTTGGTATGATAATATCGTTCAAAGATTGTACAGTAATATCGTGCAAAGATGGTATAATAATATCGTGCAAAGATAGTATGATAATGTTGTGCAAAGATGGTATAATAATATTGTGCTTAGATGGTATGATAATATCGTGCAAAGATAATATGATAATATCGTTCAAAGATGGTATAATAATATCGTGCAAAGATGGTATGATAATATCGAGCAAAGATGGCATAGTAATATTGTGCTAACATCGTATGATAATATCGTGTAAAGATGGTATAATAATACCGTGCAAAGATGGTATGATAATATCGTGTAAAGATGGTATAATAATATTGTGCAAAGATGGTATGATAATATCGTTCAAACATGGTATAGTAATATCGTGCAAAGATGGTATAGTAATATCGTGCAAAGATGGTATAATAATATTGTGCTAATATGGTATAATAATATCGTGCAAAGATGGTATGATAATATCGTGCAAAGAGGGTATAATAATATTGTGCTAAGATGGTATTATAATATTCGTGCAAAGATGGTATGATAATATCGTGCAAAGATGGTATGATAATATCGTGCAAAGATGGTATAGTAATATCGTGCAAAGTGTGTATAATAATATCGTGCAAAGATGGTATAATAATATCGTTCAAAGATGGTATGATAATATCGTGCAAAGATTGTATAGTAATATCGTGCAAAGATGGTATTATAACATCCTGATAAGATGGAATAATAATATCGTGCAAAGATGGTATAATAATATTGTGCTAAGATTGCATGATAATATCGTGCAAAGATAGTATGATAATATCGTGCAAAGATGGTATAGTAATATCGTGCAAAGATGGTATGATTATATCGTGCAAAGATGGTATGATAATATTGTGCTAAGACGGTATGATAATATCGTGCAAAGATGGTATGATAATATCGTGCAAAGTTGGTATAATAATATCGTGCATAGATGGTATGATAATATCGTGCAAAGATAGTATGATAATGTTGTGCAAAGAAGGTATGCTAATATCGTGCAAAGATAGTATGATAATATCGTGCAAACATGGTAAGATAATATCGTGCAAAGATGGTATGATAATATTGTGCTTAGGTGATATGATAATATCGTGCAAACATGGTATGATAATATCGGGCAAAGATGGTATAATAATATTGTGCTTTGATGGTATGATAATATCGTGCAAAGATTGTATAGTAATATCGTGCAAAGATGGTATAATAACATCCTGATAAGATGGAATAATAATATCGTGCAAAGATGGTATAATAATATTGTGCTAAGATAGTATGATAATATCGTGCAAAGATAGTAGGATAATATCGTGCAAAGATGGTATAGTAATATCGTGCAAAGATGGTATTGTAATATCGTGCAAAGATGGTATGATAATATTGTGCTAAGACGGTATGATAATATCGTGCAAAGATGGTATGATAATATCGTGCAAAGTTGGAATAATAATATCGTGCAAAGATGGTATGATAATATCGTGCAAAAATAGTATGATAATATCGTGCAAAGATGGTATGATAATATCGTGCTAAGATGGTATGATAATATCGTGGAAAGATGGTATGATAATATCGTGCAAAGAGTTTATAATAATATCGTGCAAAAATGGTATGATAATATCGTGCAAAGATGGTATAATAATATCGTGCAAAGATGGTATAATAATATCGTGCAAAGATGGTATAATAATATTGTGATAATATGGTATAATAATATCGAGCAAAATTGGTATGATAATAACGTGCAAAGATGTTATGATAATATCGTGCAAAGATGGTATAATAATATTGTGGGAAGATGGTATGATAATATCGTGCAAAGATGGTTTGATAATATCGTGCAAAGATGGTATAATAATATTGCGCAAAGATGGTATGATAATATCGTGCAAAGATGGTATAATAATATCGTGCGAAGATGGTATGATAATATCGTGCAAAGATTGTATAGTAATATCGTGCAAAGATGGTATAATAATATCGTGCCAAGATGGTATGATAATATCGTGCAAAGATGGTAAGTAATATTGTGCAAATATGGTATGATAATATCGTTCAAATATGGTATAATAATATTGTGCAAAGATGGTATGATAATATCGTGCAAAGATGGTATAATAATATCGTGCAAAGATGGTATAATAATATTGTGCTAATATGGTATAATAATATCGTGCAAAGATGGTATAATAATATCGGGTAAAAATGGTATGATAATAACGTGCAAAGATAGTATGATATTATCGTGCAAAGATGGTATAATAATATCGTGCAAAGATGGTATGATAATATCGTGAAAAGATGGTATAATCATATTGTGCTAGAATGGTATGATAATATCGTACAAAGATTGTATGATAATATCGTGCAAAGATGGTATTATAATATCGTGCAAAGATTAGTATATTAATATTGTGCTAAGATGGTATGATAATATCGTGCAAAGATTGTACAGTAATATCGTGCAAAGATGGTATAATAATATCGTGCAAAGATAGTATGATAATGTTGTGCAAAGATGGTATAATAGTATTGTGCTTAGATGGTATGATAATATCGTGCAAAGATAATATGATAATATCGTTCAAAGATGGTATAATAATATCGTGCAAAGATGGTATGATAATATCGAGCAAAGATTGCATAGTAATATTGTGCTAACATGGTATGATAATATCGTGCAAAGATGGTATAATAATATCGTGCAAAGATGGTATGATAATATAGTGTAAAGATGGTATAATAATATTTTGCAAAGATGGTATGATAATATCGTTCAAACATGGTATAGTAATATCGTGCAAAGATGGTATAGTAATATCGTGCAAAGATGGTATAATAATATTGTGCTAATATGGTATAATAATATCGTGCAAAGATGGTATGATAATATCGTGCAAAGAGGGTATAATAATATTGTGCTAAGATGGTATTATAATATTCGTGCAAAGATGGTATGATAATATCGTGCAAAGATGGTATGATAATATCGTGCAAAGATGGTATAGTAATATCGTGCAAAGTGTGTATAATAATATCGTGCAAAGATGGTATAATAATATCGTTCAAAGATGGTATGATAATATCGTGCAAAGATTGTATAGTAATATCGTGCAAAGATGGTATTATAACATCCTGATAAGATGGAATAATAATATCGTGCAAAGATGGTATAATAATATTGTGCTAAGATTGTATGATAATATCGTGCAAAGATAGTATGATAATATCGTGCAAAGGTGGTATAGTAATATCGTGCAAAGATGGTATGATAATATCGTGCAAAGATGGTATGATAATATTGTGCTAAGACGGTATGATAATATCGTGCAAAGATGGTATGATAATATCGTGCAAAGTTGGTATAATAATATCGTGCAAAGATGGTATGATAATATCGTGCAAAGATAGTATGATAATGTTGTGCAAAGAAGGTATGCTAATATCGTGCAAAGATAGTATGATAATGACGTGCAAACATGGTAAAATAATATCGTGCAAAGATGGTATGATAATATTGTGCTTAGGTGATATGATAATATCGTGCAAAGATGGTATGATAATATCGGGCAAAGATGGTATAATAATATTGTGCTTTGATGGTATGATAATATCGTGCAAAGATGGTATAATAATATCGTGCAAAGATGGTATAATAATATCGTGCAAAGACGGTATAATAATATCGTGCAAGATTGTATAATAATATCGTGCAAAGATGGTATGATAATATCGTGCAAAGATGGTATAATTATATCGTGCAAAGATGGTAGATAATATCGTGAAAAGATGGTATAATAATATTGTGCTAAGATGGTATGATAATATCGTGCAAAGATTATATGATAATATCGTGCAAAGATGGTATTATAATATCGTGCAAAGATGGTATAATAATATTGTGCAAAGATGGTATGATAATATCGTGCAAAGTTGGTATGATAATATTGTGCAAAGATGGTATAATAATATTGTTCTAAGATGGTATGATAATATCGTACAAAGATGGTATAGTAATATCGTGCAAAGATGGTATAGTAATATCGTGCAAAGATGGTATAATAACATTGTGCTAAGATGGTATGATAATATCGTGCAAAGATGGTATGATAATATCTGTGCAAAGGGTGTATTATAAAAACGTGCAAAGATGGTATGATAATATCGTGCAAAGATGGTATGATAATATCGTGCAGAGATGGTATCATATTATCGTGCAAAGATGGTATGATAATATTGTGCTAAGATGGTATGATAATATCGTGCAAATATGGTATGATAATATCGTGCAAAGATGCTATAGTAATATCGTGCAAAGATAGTATAATAATATCGTGCAAAGATGGTATAATAATATCGTGCAAAGATGGTATAATATTATCGTGCAAAGATGGTATAATAATATCGTGCAAAGATGATATAATAATATCGTGCAAAGATTTTATGATAATATCGTGCGGAAATGTGTGACAAAAACCGACAAGATATATTCTAGAACTACATGAAGTACTTTTATAAATATGTTTAAGTTTTAAAATTATTACAATAATATCATTGGCTCTGTGTTTTCGCTGGACGTCCATAGAATTGAAATATTTGTTTAAACACAACCGCAATATACAACAGATGAAGAATACAAATGTACAATTTCCATGGGTTGCGCTAGTCAAACATATTTGGTGTGTCTCTATCTGAATTATAAACTATATTATTACTTCTAATAACGTACTATTGTATTGCTATTACTAATAAAGAACATCCACTTTTAAAACGAAGGCGACCGAAACTAAAATCTTATTCCCACAGTGAGATTCAAACTCATGGCCTTGTTTTACGATGTCAGTGTTCTAAACGACTGAACTGTAAAGGAAGACACCATATTTCTCCAAATATTTATATTAGAAAATTCTGTGCGCAGCAAAATGTCGGTTGCTTATTATCTATTATCTATTACTAATGAAGATTGGGGATATGTCTGTCTAAAGCAGAAAACATACTATTACTTATATTGATCAACAATTATAATATCTTTCAATACTCAATTCAGGTAGGTAGTGTAGTATCTGTTCTGTTGACATGAGACTATCCTCCTAGCCATTACTTCCTTATTTGAGGGTTAGTTTAGTATATGTTCGATCGTTATGAGACCATCCTCCTAGGCAATACCTCCTCTTTGGTGGGTGGTTTACGCCAATAAGAAATTGTCACAGTTTGCTGTTTAGGAGCAATCTTGACACTTACATTATATATACAAGAAAAGATTTGCGACTAGAGAGCGCATATATTTGCATATTTTAATAAAAGGGCTAAAACTAACGATTTCTAATTTTAGGTACCCTTTATTTGTCTTTTGAGCGACAGAAAATGGTGTCTCAAAATAAATTGTATCTACATTAAACATGTAAAAATATTTTACTAGTTTCGTATATAATGTTATCTCTTGGACGTTGTTGAGATTTAATATAAATGGCTGCTAATATTAGTATTAGTAAAAAGCTAAATAGAATTAACCATGACTTACGCGGGGACGATTTCTAATTTTATCGGAAGCTCAGTTTGTCTTCGTTTCTATTGAACTAGTTACTGAAAGGTTCCCCTCGCAGATAAATTTAATTATTGGTATTTCCAAAGTCAATACGTTCGCTTACAGCCAGTTTGCCCATTCTACAAGATTCCAACTAACCCGGTCTTTTTCGTTTCATAGAAACTAGGTCTTCTTTAGCTTATCCATTGACAACGAGTCGATGCATCATGATTACATTTATGCGCCTCGGATGCGACACTGGAAGCGACCACACACTTCCCCGCCCCGGCACCGTTTTCCAGCTACCAGCGTCTCGTGTTCCACACCCACTGACTCAAACATAAAACCTAGGCAACCTTAGCACAGTCAAAGATAATTAACATGTCTGTTGAATGTCCACACTGATGAAAAGAGAAAAGTTGGCGCTGACAAAATCTTTACAAGCTTAACGGTTATATTAATCTAAACATCTCTGTAAATACGAATCTCTGGGAATAAAAGAGAGAACTTACAAATAGGTGAATTCATCGATCCTCTCGTCATTTATAGAGATGTGTCTCTACACGTCTACGAGGTATGTCTGGACAGTAACTGGACTGCTCTCGCAAACAATTTATTTAAATTCCAAACAATAAATTAAGAGCGATCGGTATGTTTGGACTTTCGTAACAAGATCGATTTCTTTTCAGTTAATCTGGGTTTTGTGTAACTAATAATTTATTAGAATTTTTCAAAAATAATTTATTAGCAACAAATGATTTATTTTGAAAAACAAATGTATTATGTAAGATGAAATGCAGCTATATCAATGCTAATTTGATAGAAATGTTCTTGTCTTTATGATTTGTAGAAGCAGAAAGCGTTAATACCGGAGAAAAAATTGCCATCATTTTGATAAGGGGGAGACAATTCAAAATGGATAATAACCGAAACAAAATTGTTCAAGTCAAGAAAGTTGAATATATCCGAGTGATCACTTCGAGTATAAGTTACTTTCAGATGAAGGATTAGCTGTTTTGAGGACATACATGTCTTCAAAAACCATCAGTATTGATCGTTTTTGAAGACATGTATGTCCTCAAAACAGGACCTGTTGAAAATAACCTTCAGTTTGGGGGAAAGAAAAATGAACACTGGGTAATATGAGCTTCGGTAGTTCGATGTTCATTTCGACCATAAATTTACAGATGCTCAGGGCGTTTTTTAAAGTGAATTGTCGGGTTGAAGCAGCTACCTACACCTTGAATTCCCATTCATATACGCACACACACACACACTCGCACACACTCGCACACACACATATATATATATATATATATATATATATAACGGCGAGGAATGCAGACGTTTGGGACATTGGGGGGGGGGGGTAGAATGAAATTGAACAAGTATACAAACGAGAGGAAATTAAAAAATTAATGAATGTACTAAGCCGGCTTTCGTCCACACTCATCAGAGTATTAACGTGGAAGTAATTAAATACGACTAAAAACTTAAAAGAAATTTATAAAGAAAACTAGTGACAAGTTTGGGTGTTCTTCCTGGGAGAATATACGATATAATCCGACCAATAGGTTCTGTAAGACCATGTCTTTACGGCCTACCCAAAACACATAAGAACAATATACCCGTAAGACCGATTCTCTCTATGGTCGGGTCGGTTCAGCATCAGTTAGCTAAATGGTTGGCTGAATTGCTTCAACCTGTGCTTGAAGTATATTCGGCCAACTGTATCAAAGATTCATTATCTTTTGCTGAATATATACGTAATTGCCCTTTTTCTGCTGAGAATAAGTTTATGTGTTCTTTCGACAGCAGCAGTTTATTTACATGCGTTCCCTTACAAGAAACCATCGATATTTGTGCTGATGTTCTATATCGTGGTTTCTCAGTTGAGCCTATTATCTCTGAGGAGGTCTTCGTAGAACTGATGCGGTTTGCTACCATGTCTGTCGAATTCAGTTTTGATAATGTCATGTATCAGCAAATCGACGGCATTTCTATGGGGTCACCCCTTGGTCCTGCGTTGGCCAATATCTTCGTAGGTTTTCACGAGCATAATCTTTTGGCTCGTATCAATAAACCACTTACTTATTTTCGATACGTAGATGATACATTTTGCGTGTTTAACAATGAGTCAGATTCCATATTATTCCTTAATGCACTCAATCAATTACACCCAGCCTTAAAGTTCACTTGTGAGAGGGAACACAACTCCATCCTTCTTTTTCTGGATGTATTAGTGCATAAATCTGATTCATTGTTTCTAACATCTGTTTTCCGCAAACCTACATTTACTGGTTTATATTGTCACTGGGACTTTTTTTGTCTCATACAAAGAAAAATAAATCTGATTAAAGAGGTGCTCGTTGAAAATGGTTACCCTCTCGATATTGTTAATTCTAATATCGTCACTAATATCGCTCACTTTAACAAGCCTAGACTTTTTGGTCCTCCAAAATGCCCGGCGTACCTCAGATTACCTTGGTTGGGTAATATTAGTATAACATTTGCTAATCAAATTTTTGTAGCTGTGCGTCGGTGTTACCAGGCATCTAATCCTAGAATTGTTTTTTACTGCTCGACCTTTGCTCAAATCTATTCATAAGGATGTTCTCCCACCCCAACATATCAGTAACATTATTTATCAATTTGAATGTCGGTGCGATGCCGTATACGTGGGAGGAACAGTGCAAAGGTTTGAATCCAGAATAAAGCAACACCCCCCCCCCCGCCATACGCCGGGGCCGACTAAATAATTTAAATATTTTAGTCAACACATCCGGGTCTGCTATTGCTGACAATCTTATAAATAGCGCCGAATGTGCGTCGACGTACACTAGTGACTGGTTTTCTGTCATAAGTAGATCGCATTCTCTATTCCACCTCCTAGTCCTGGAAGCCATATATATCAAGTCAATCAAACCCTCCCTTTGTAAACAAAAGGAGTGGCTTTTAGGACTTAATGTGATCAACTTGTGACCCTCCTCCCCATATTTTTTTCCAAACTTGTCACTAGTTTTCATTATAAATTTCTTTTAAGTTTTTAGTCGTATTTAATTACTTCCACGTTAATACTCTGATGAGTGTGGACGAAAGCCGGCTTAGTACATTCATTAATTTTTTTATTTCCTCTCGTTTTTATACTTGTTCAATTTCATTCTACCCCAAAAAAAATGTCCCAAACGTCTGCATTCCTCGCCGTTATTAAATTTTGTACCACGAAAAATGTATTTATATATATATATATATATATATATATATATATATATATATATATATATATATATACTAGTATCATTAAAAATAACAGACATCTTGTGTCTAGATATTTTTTCTAAGATCCTTTCCGTTTTTCTGATTAGGTTCTTAGTTTCAGACGGAAACTGGCTGATAAAATTGCCATAGCTTCCTAAAATTGCCATAGCTTCCGCCATAACCCAGCACCTCTATAAAAAGCATTCCTGCCCCCGTTCGCATATCCGTAAACTTCTAGTAGATAACACAAAAATCATCGCACAAAATACTAATACACTTAAACTTCACATACTCGAAGCTCTATACATTAAAACAGAAAAAACAGCTATTAACAAGATTAACTATACTATTAGTACTAATATACTCAAATGCTTATAAATATAAATTTAAATTAAACACAGTCCTTTATTTTTCCCCCCTAAAGAGAATATATATTCACTCCTAGGTCTATGCCTGGTTAACATTACTCCACTGACGATGACCTGGAAGGGTCCGAAAGCGCTTTGGGAAGCTATGGCAATTTTATCAGCCAGTTTCCGTCTGAAACTAAGAACCTAATCAGAAAAACGGAAAGGATCTTAGAAAAAATATCTAGACACAAGTTGTCTGTTATTTTTAATGATACTTGTATAAAAGAAAAGATGCTGCCAAGATACACATCGGGAAAACAGGGGGCAGGGAGGGAGTTCCAGAGGCCAGCAGCACGAGGAAAGAAGCTATTTGAGTAGAATGCTCTCCGGCATCTGGGGACCTCCACAGTGAATGAATGAGATTTAGTAGAATGTCGAGTTTGTCTAGTGAATTTACGTCGAGGGGGCACCAGAGTAGCCAACTCATCGGAGCATAATCCATTGAAGTATTTGTAAAACAAACATAAGGATGCTACATTGCGGCGATGGGACAGGGGCTGGAGCTTAGCTGACAGTGAGGGACCTATTAGGTTTACGACTCTTTTTTGGACTTTGTCAAGAAGGGAGAGACTAGTAGATGATGCACCAGTCCAGATGTGGCAACAATACTCCATGCATGGGCGAATGGTGGCTTTGTAGAGATACAGGATAATGTCAGATGTAAAGAGTTCACTAACACGGTAGAGGGAGCTAACCTTCTTTGCGGCAGCCTTGGCAATGTCTTCAATGTATGTGTTCCAATTCATGTTACCTGTGAAGGTTAGGCCAAGGAGTTTGAATGATGAACTCTCAGGTAGGGTGTTATTTGCCATGACAATCGGTGGTTGGAGAGGCTTTTTGTAGTTGTTGAAGGAAAGGAGCTTAGTCTTTGCGGCATTAAAAGTTACGAACCATTTATGGCCGCAATCCACTACAACCTGGAGGTCATTTTCTAAAGATTCAGCAATTGCCTCAGATATGATCGCGTCTGTTTTGCCAACATGGCGAGAGTAAAGCGTGGTGTCGTCAGAAAATAAACCAATCTCAGACATTATATCATCAGGGAGATCGTTTATATAGATCAGGAACAACAAAGGTCCAAGAATAGATCCCTGAGGCACACCAGCATTTATGTCATGTTGCTTAGATGAACAGCCATCGAGGACAACCTGGATTTTTCTTTTGTTTAGGAAGGATCTAATTATATTAAGTAGTTGCCCAGTAATACCGTATGAGCGTTCTTTCAGGAGAAGCCATTTATGCCATACCTTGTCAAAGGCCTTGGCTATATCAAGCGCTACTGCCCTAGCTTCACCTGCCTTGTCGAGTGTATGATACATGCGTTCAGAGATGACCGTTAGGATGTCTGCAGTAGATCGTGCTTGTCTAAATCCATACTGGCAGTCAGATAGAAGTTTAGCATTAACTAAGTGCCGTACTATCGCTAGATTGATTAAGGATTCAAAGATTTTGGCAAAGATCGGCAGTAGACTGATTGGGCGGTAGTTCTGAGGGTCGGTTCTATTCCCAGAACTCTTGTAGACTGGTACCACAGAGGCAATTTTCCAGCTATCGGGGAAGCAAGATTCGGCTAGGCATTTATTGTAGAGTTTGGAGAGGACAGGGGCCAGTTCAGCAGAACATTTCTTTATTACTATTACAGGTATAAGATCAGGCCCACAAGCTTTAGAGGTGTCAAGGTGTTTTATGATGTCTATGACCTGGGATGGGGTGATGACCAGGATATCAAGTGTGGCTTCGGTCCGCAAAGGTAATTCAGGGCGGGGGTGGCTATCTGAGTCTAAAGTAGAGTTAGAAGCGAAACGCTGTACAAGTAGTTCAGCCTTATCAGTGGCCGTGCAAACGACATCATTGTGGTTTGAAAGTGGGGGAATCGTAGATTGACCATTATTCACTACACTATTGTAGATTTTCCAGAAATCGCGAGTACCTAGTTTCTGTGACTGGATGCGTTTTTTTGTTAACTCATTATACTTTCTCTTCGCTTAGCCTATCACGGCCTTGCAATTATTTCTTGACTCTATAAATTTATGCCTATTAGTAGCTGACTTATGGCGGCCGAATTTACGGAATGCTTGTTGCCTCTCAGAAATGGCAGCTGCACATTTCGAAGTGAACCATTGAGGAGAGTGGGGCTTGCTAAAGAATTTTCGCATGGGGACATAGGCTTGAATGCCTGCTTTGACCCATTCAGTTAATTCGTTTGCACACTGGTTGGCAGGGAGTAAGAAGGTTCCCCTCCATGGGGCGTCACTGATGTGATCTCTGATTGACTCAAAATCAGCTTGCTCGTAGTATCTTGTTGTTTTGAGCACCGGTTCATCAGCTTTTGGACGACTTTTTAGCGTGATATGTATCATTAGCACAATGTGATCAGCATTCCCGAGTGGGCTATGAGCTTTCGTCACACAAGCTTCGGGCATTGAGGTCAAGAAGAGGTCTAGAAGTGAGGCTTGTTGGTCCACTCAATCGGGGATGCGGGTCGGAAAATCGACAGTTTGAGAGAGGAAGTGAGCTAAGGAGAAATTATACGTAGAGTTGCCGGCTGCGTCAGTAAGGCTGGAGAATCCCAACCAGTCGCGGTGGTGGGCATTAAAATCCCCAAATACATGTATCTGGGCATTCGAGTCAATTAAGAGTGCTCTATCTATGCTTTCAGAGACAGAGTTTAGCAGAGTACAGTCCTGGGTCGACGGGGAGCGGTATAGGAAATATAAATAACTAACGTTGTGATGTAAAGTCAATCTAAAGCACATGTAGTCGTAGTCATCTGATTCTAACCTATGTTCTCTAGTCAGGGGGAGGGTGTCTCGAACACGTGCATGTGTTTGTCAGAGTCTTTACGGTAGAGTGGGAGGTAGTCAGTCATGTCAAAGTGGTGAGAAGAGATTGATGATTGAAGGTTAGTTTCACTAAGAGCTAGGATATCCGGGGAGTTTGTCAGGAGAAAGGTTTCTACGTCGTTGATGTTGGTTCTAAGTCCCCGGATATTTGAGAATGCAAGCCTCAAGGGCGGAGGCGAAAGTGTTTGTGGGTGTCTGGTTTAGGTTCGATTTTATTTCTTTGTAATAGCATGTTTGATTATAGAGTGGATTGGCCAAGGTGGGTACTTGTTTGGTGCCAATAAGCTCACACAACCAGTCCATTAGTCACGACCTGGTCCATGGGGGTTGTGGCATCGGGAAAGCCCACCGGAGATAATTGCTGGGTCCCTTTCCATGCGCGACATAGCACATACAACTACCCACCGTATTATGCAACTGATGATGGAGAAGCCGTTCTTGGCGCTACCCAAGAGTTTGGGCTCCTTCCTGTCAGTTGGAAACAGCAGCCAGACAAGTTGTCTAACCTGTACCCTCAACCTGTCAGAACAAGAGAGACTCAGACTGGTCATGTAAGACTTACTAACGAAAAATCTTTCCCCAAGTTGCCCAAATAGAGAGAAAGACAACGGCGTTCATTGTCCTAGTAAGGAAACAATGCAAGGCACTGAGTGTTTAGAGGCGTCCCAGCGCTGTTACCTCTGCGCCTGACTAATAAACAAAGAAGGAGTGCAAGGGCCGGCGATAGGTAGTACCTATCTACTCCTTAAGCAATTGTAGGTTTGCAAACCGGATATTTTGTTCGAGATTCCAACTCTAGGAAGGTTGTCGATCAGGACTAAGGAAGCCATCCTCCCCCAACAGTTTACTGCCACGGCGTAAGTAGCTGGTAACAAGGTTTTTTTGTCAGTGATTTCCCTCTCTTAGATGGATAGCCTTACGAGGTCTTACGGGTCCAACACTCCGAGAGGGGTAAAAATAGCCTGCGCCCGTGTACTAGTCGGGTATTTCCTAGCCCCCACAGGTAAAAAAAATCCATATAATATATATATATATATAAATGATATATATAATATATATAATTAATCGTATTTTTTAATTAATTCAATTCACCAAGTGGCCCATCTCTTACTAAGATTTTTGTCGATCATATATATATATATATATATATATATATATATATATATATATATATATATATATATATATATATGTATATATATATATATATGATTATTTTTTATCCATATAGAAATGTACAAAATATGCGACACTGGCATTTCGATGTTATCAATTTACAGCTGTTACAAACTAAGATCTCATTAGGCAAAATTAGAATCCGATCTTTACCTCAGATCATATTTGGGAAGAATGAAATGGGGGAGAAAAAGAAAAGAAAGGAAAGAAAAGCGAAAATTTAAAATTTGGAAAGTCAAGTGGTCAGACTTGAGCTCGTTGAAAATCAAAAATTATATAGAATAAAATTAAAATAAAATATACTCGTTGAGGATAGATAAAAGAAAGGAGAAGAATGGGAAGGGGAAGGGAAGTAGAGAAAAGGGTGAATCTTGTAGCTAATGTCTAGACATGTCAATGTCAAGTTGATCTAGGTGAGCGGTTGTGGCGGGGTTTTAAAAAACAGTTAATATCTAATCTTGTTAGGTGATTTTTTTAAATTTTTAATTTAAGTTTTTATTTATTCCTGTTTTTTTATTCTAAGATCTTAAAAATTAATTTATTCATTTTATTAATTTATTCAAGCCAAGAACGGCTGAGAATTTATAAACACAATAATTATGATAATTATAATAATTCAAATAATTCAAATAAAGTTTACTAACATGATATAATGATCGTGCTAGCAGCACCTGTGATTAAGTACTACTACTACTACTACTACTAATAATAATAATAATAATAATAATAATAATAATAATAATAATAATAATAATAATAATAATAATAATAATAATAATAATAATAATAATAATAATAATAATAATAGCTAAATTAAACGGATGGAATAGAGGGATAAGATTTTAGTAATTGGAATCATAATAATAATAATAATCATTTAAATAAGAAGGTAAGATAATAATAATAATAATAATAATAATAATAATAATAATAATAATAATAATAATAATAATAATAATAATAATAATAATAATAATAATAATAATAATAATAATAATAATATATACTTATGCAGTTTACGGACCGCCGTAAGATGCCGAACGAAAACTTCGTGTTTTTGTGTTGAAAACGCTAGCAGCTAGTTATAATAAAAGGAAAAACATTTAAATAGAGAATAAAATAGTGATCGTGTGTTAATTTCAACAAATTTTATTTTGTTATAAGAAAATACAATGAAAAATTAATGGCAAAATGTCAATTTGTAAGAGACTTTAACCATTAAGAGAAAAATTCCGACAGAAAAGAAGAAGAGATAGAAAAGTGGAAGGTTAGGGTGAGGTTAGGCTAATGGTGTTTTCCTGTTAGGATTGGGTTAGGGTTAGGATGTGTTGACGACAGAAAAGAAGAAGAGATAGAAAAGTGGAAGGAAGCTGTGCACCTCCAAAAATACTGTCTTACAAATCATTATTTTATTTTCGATTTACATTTATTCTTTTCGCCTCCCAATAATCGAAGCCTTACCCATTCGGGCAAACAAACCTACCATCAGCCAAGTTAGATACGAGAGGAAAGAGGGCATACTAAAATTATTTTAGTAAAAAATAAAACATAAATAAAAAAATAAAATAAAAAATGGTTTGAATCCATTTTCTTAATCAATTCATTAATTTTAATTTTGTAACTCCTCACGTGCCTGATGAAGATTCATGGGAGTCGAAAACGTTTGCACTTTTGTTGAGTTCCTGTTCAAACTTTAACAGAACATTAGATCAGTGGCCTGAAAAGATGGATAAAAAATGAAACAAACAGGAATTGTCATTGTTGTTTAATCAAACATGATTCAATGAAAAATTCTGTCTAAGTATATATATATATATATATATATATATATATATATATATATATATATGTGTGTGTGTGTGTGTGTGTGTGTGAGAGAGAGAAGGAAAGACAGACAGACAGCAGACAGACAGAAAGGAAAAATAATTCAAGACTGTTTAGCTGGTTTTGTCTCTCTTGTTTTTCTTAATTGTGTCTTTACATCCTATGATATATCGTGTATTTTGTCATGATATATATATATATATATATATATATATATATATATATATATATATATATATATATATATATATATATATATATATATATTGGTACAGAAAAATGATTACAAAATTCGTACGGTCGGTTCCAAGCACAGAAGAACGTAGTGTTATGTATGTTTGTTTAAATTTAGTGTAAGGAAGGTTTAATAAAGTTTGGGAAAAGGGGGGAGGGCAGTGAAAAGTAGCAGTTGAGTTTCAAAACTGGAGAAGATTTAAAGACATATAAAAAAAAATTTAATATTTCTATATTAATCCTGTGAGCCAATATTTATAAGTAGCGTATATTTGGCCGTTACTGTTTTGTGTCTGCTAAAGAAATTAGGGTGAGAAAATTGGTTTAAGGATTATACTTATGAAGAGATAAAAAGGTTAAAGAAACAACATTAAATTCAAATTTTAAATCCATCCCAAAAGAAATTTAAATAAACCAGTATTAAGCTTTCACTATACCTTAGATAATAATGTTAAATCGCGAAAACAAATCATTCAAAACCCCTGCAGTATTACTGCCCTTAGACCGCCTGGATGATACTAGCAGAAATATACGACTAGGAGCTTGTGCAGCATACCACCCCTATAGAATACGTTTTATGGGGATTTGTGCAGTATTGCGCCTTTCATGGAATATGTCTACTTCTTCTTCTTGAACAGGGGCATAAAAGCACCATATCGGTTCTGACAGAGGAGCATTAATTGAGTTCTTTTTATGTTAGTGACGCTACGTGAATGAACTTGATTTTTGTTCCTTGATACGACAGATGCGCATTAATATGAGCTATTTTTTTATAATGACAAAACATGAACGAACACAATTTTGGTTCTTTAATACAACAAGGGTGCATTAATATTAGATCTTATGTATGCGCATTGGGCTAGAGATAATCACGTATATAGTATGCGCACAGAGGCGGCGATATATATGTATATTGTATGCGCACCGGTGCGGCGATAGGTACATATATAGTATGCGCACCGGGGTGGCAATAGGTGCGTGTTAAGTATCTGCACCAGGGCGGCGATAATACATCATCGATAGTATGCGCACTGAGGTGGCGATACGTATGTATATAGTATGCGCACCGGAGCAGCAATAGGTACGTATATAATATGTGCACAGGGGCGGCAATAGGTACGTATATGGTATGCGCACCAAGGCAGCGGTAGGTACTTATATTGTATGTACACTAGGGCGGCCATAGGTACATATATAGCATGCGCGCCGCTCGATAGTTGCGTATATAGTATGCGCACCGGCGTGGCGATAGGCATGTATATAGTGTGTGAATAAGTACCTATATAGAAGGGGTAGACAGAGGTGATGCTTTTAATAGAAATATGTCATACTTTTGCACTGGGCAACTGAAGAGGAATGGTGCAGAAGAGACAGCTTTCGTAAAAGGCAAAAGGAGAAAGTAGCGGTGAAATGGAAGAGAAAGGTAGAAAGATAAAAAGACGGCTATAGAGAGAGGGAGAGAAATAGAAGTTTGAATATAAGATTTTACACACGCTATTTTTCTTCTATTTTGTGGTTTTATGACCCCGAGCAACGCCAGGTAGCCCTGCTAGTCTATATATTATATAAAGCTCAGTTGTCGGTATGTACGTATGTATGCAACGTATATCCTCCGAGAGTACCCAACAAACAGTCACACAGTTGACATCATTCGAACCGGCCAGCCTCAAGATGTATGATATCTCAGAATCGGAAAAAAATTATTATCCTTTGGGGATCAGCTGACCACTTTTCTCCAATGAGAGTAGCGTTTTTCTTCCACTTTTCAACGTTTTCTTGTACTAATTTGAGAAGAAACCAATGATATTATGTATAATTTTAGAAATAATGCCAGTCATCATTCAACAGGAAATGACATCAGAGGAAGGGAGTGACAGGAAGAAATTCACTCCCACTACAACCCTTTTTTCTTTCCTTTTATCTTTCCCTATCACTCCCACCCTTTTTGCCTTCTTTTTTAATTAATAAACGCTAATATTTCTTCTTCTCTCCCTATGCCCGTTCTGTTGTCATGATACTTTCCTCCCAGGTATTACCTCCTCCTTTTTTAGAAGGTTGGAGGTAGTGTAGTATCTTTTCTATTGTCATGATACCATCCTCCCAGGCATTATTTCATCCTTTTTGAGAGGTGTGGAGGCGTGTAGTATCTGTTGAGAAGAGAGAGTCGGCGCCGTGGGTGAAGTTCAAGCCAAACTTGAAGGTTAGAGTGTCGACATTAGCCGGTGAGTGCGCCTCAGGCCAAACTTTAAGGTTAGAGTATAGGCATTAACCGGTTGATGCGCCTCAGGCGGAACTTAAGGGGAAAGGGTCGACATTAAACGGTGGGTGCGCTTTAGGCAAAACTTGGAGGGAGAGTGTCGTATTCGCCAGTATGAGCGCCTCAGGCAAAACTTACAGGGAGAGTGTCAGTATTAGCCGGTGGGCGCTTCTCAGGTCAAAGTTAGAGGATAGTGTCGGCATTACCCGAAACTTGAATGGAAAGTGTCTGGATTTGCCGCGGGGAAGAAGCTCAGACCAACAGCATATAGAGTCGTCTGTAGCACTGACACAGGCAAATGAGATAAAGACGAGTAGGAATCTCAGAAGATGAGATAGTTCTTAATATAATTAAGGAAAGGACTAGATAATACACTTGATCTCAGGCAAAATGCCGAGAAGAACAAATACTTTGATTTTAGCCAAAAGGCCGAGAAAGAACGAAAGTATTTATCTTCTTCCCACAGCGGTAAGATATGACACAAGGTCGGGAAAGTGGGATTTAAAAAACCAGTGCCCTCGAGAAGCTGGAGCACCGTGGCTCACAAAAAATGGCTGGGCAGCCCTGTCGGCATTCCCCGGTAAGGGCGTCTCAGGCGATTAGCAATAAACTAACCCATTCTCAAAGGGTGAGAAGGCAAAGCCTGGGAGGTTAGACCTCCTGGAACTGAACAGGACACACCCACAGACCGGCGAAATAAAGGCCCGAAGGCCAAGACAGTACCGGTCTATAGAGTGTAGTATCCATCGGAACAGATACTACAATTTCTTCTTAACCAAAAAGCTGAGAAAGAACGAAATTTTTCAGATTTTAATGGAGAATTTATAAGATATCAAACTTATTACAGCGTCGATCCACTAGAATGTTCGACTTACGTTAGTAAATTCATGAGTAATCATAAGTATGGTTCAGTTTAAACAAAGATTGTATAATACTATGGCACAAATTCTTACAAGAGTTTTTATGATAAACAATTCAACAATGATATTATGTACAATTTGAGAAAAATGCCAGTCATCATAAAACCGGAAATGACATCAGAGGAAGAGAGTGGCAGGAAGAAATTCACTCCCACTACACCCCTTTTTCTTTCCTTTCTTCTTTCCCTCTCACTCCAACCCTTTCTACCTTCCTTTATTAGTAGTAGACACTAATATTTAAGCTACGTCTGTCCATCAATCCGTCAACATACGTCCGACCATCTGCCGACCTACGTCTGCCGTCCGTCTGTCTGTCCACCTACTTCGTCTGTCTGTCCAGCTACGTATGTCTGTCTGTACGTCCCTCCAGCTACGTATGTACGTCCATCCGTCCACTAATCCGTCCACCTTTTTTAATTAATAAACGCTAATATTTAAGCTACGTCCGTTCGTCCATCTATCGACCTACGTCCGTACGTTTCTCCGTCAATCCAGCTATGTACGTCCGTCCGTCAAGATACATCCGGAGGAGGGGGGGGGGAGAAATAAGGTATAAATATATTTTAGCTAAAAATATTTAGGGGTAGAGTGTCGGCATTAGCCGATGTGAGCGCCTCAGATCAAACTTAAGAAGGGTCTTCCGTCCAGTTACGTCCGTCCGTCTGTCTGTCCAGCTACGTCCGTATATCTGTCCATTTACGTCCGTCTGTCAATTTTGAGGGGGAAGCGGAAATTTTTTTTGAAATAAAACTTTTCTTTGGGTGGAGGAGTAAAAAAAATTTTTGGAGGGTTGGGTGGGGTTTGAAAGTAAAACATTTTGGGGGGGTGAGGAAATTTTTTTTTTAACTAAAAATATTTCTTTGTGTGGGGGAGAGTAAAAAAAAAATTTTGTGGGCGGGGGAAATTTTTTTTAACTAAGAATATTTCTTTGGGTGGGGGAGATGAAAATTTTTTTCTGGGGGGGTGTAGGTGGAGGGTAAAAAGTTTTTTGTTTGGGGGGATTTTATTTCTTTATTTTTTTTTAACTGAAAATATTTCTTTGCGTGGGGGAGTGTAAATTTTTTGGGGGGAGGAACAAAAAAATTTTCGAGGTGGAAGTGGAATTTTTTTTAACTTAAAATACTTATTTGGGTAGGGGTAGAGTATAAACATTTTATGGGGTGGGTGGGGGTGGAGGGTAAAAAGATTTTTGGGGGGTGGAAGAGGTACGCACTGGGGCGGCTATAGTTATGTTTATAGTATGCGCACTGGGGCGGCGATAGGTACGTATATAGTATGCGCACCGGGGTGGCAATAAGTACTTATATAGTATGCGCACCGGGGTGGTGATAGGTACATATATAGTATGCACACTAGGGTGGTGATAGGTATGTCTATAGTATGCGCGCTGGGGCGGCTATAGTTATGTGTATAGTATGAACACTGGGGTGGTTATAGGTACGTATATAGTATGCGCACCGTGCCAACGATAGGTAGGTATATAGTATGCGCACTAGGGCGTAGATAGTTACGTACATAGTATGCGCACCCGAGCACTGGGGCGGCGATAAATACGTATATAGCATCTGCATCAGGGCGGCAGTAGGAAAGTATTTAGTATGCGCACTAGGGCGGCGATAGGTACGTATTTAGCATTTGCACCAAGGCGGCGATAGGTACGTATTTAGCATTCTGCACCAGGGTGGAGTAAGTACGTTTTTAGCATTCGTTCTGGGGCAGAGACAGGTACGTATTGAGCATTCGCATTGGGGCAGAGTAAGTACTATTTAGCATTCACACCGGGGCAAAGACAGGTATGTATTTAACATTCGCATTGGGTCAGAAATACATACGTATTTAGAAGAGGTGGTTCTTTTAATAGAAATATGTTATTATTTTACCATGGACAACGGAAGAGTGCCGGATAGAAATTCACTCCGACTAAAACCCTTTTTTCCTTCCTTTCTTCTTTCCTTCTAACTTCCACACTTTCTACCTTTCTTAATTAATAGAGAGCTAATATTCCTTTCCCCCTCCTTTCATCCCCACACTAGTTCTTTTATCATTATATCTTCCTTCGAGGCATTACCTCCTCATTTTTTGAAAAGTGTAGAGGTCGTGTAGTATCTGTTCTGTTGTCATGAGACCCTCCTCCCAGGTATTACCTCCTCCCTTTTGAGAGGTGTGAAGGTAGTGTTGTATCTGTTCTGTTGTCGTGATACAATCCTCCCAGGCACTATCTCCTTCTTTTTTAGAGGTGTGGACGTAGTGTAGTGTCTGTTCTGTTGTCATGATATGATCCTACCAGCTATTACCTTCTCCTTTGTGAGAAGTGTGGAATTAGAGTAGTATCTGTTCAGTTGTCTTGATACCCACCTCCCAGGTATTACCCACTCTTTTTTTAGATGGGTGGACGTAGTGTAGTATCTGTTCTGTTGCCATGATACGATCCTCCCAGGTATTACTTCCTACTTTGTGAGAAGTGTGGAATTAGAGTACTATCTGTTCTGTTTACATGATACCCTTCTCCCAGGTATTACTTCCTCCTTTTTTGAGAGGTGTTGACGTAGTGTAGTATCTGTTCTGTTGTCATGATACCCTCCTCCCAGGTATTTCCTCCTCTTTTTGAGAGGTATGGAGGTAGTGTAGTATCTGTTCTATTATCATGATACCCTCCTCCCAGGTATTACCTCCTCCTTTTTGAGAGGTGTGGAGGTAGTGTAGTATCTGTTCTGTTGGCATGATACCTTCCTCCCAGACATTTCATTCCCCATTTTTTGAGAGGTGTATAGGTAGTGTAGTATCTGTTATTTTACGAATAGTGCTACTACTGGTGATGTTATCACTACAAATAATGAACATTTATAGGCTCCAAAACTATTTGACACAATTACACCATATTTGACATTAATCACCATCAGCATGTCAGATCTTTAACCAATAACATTTGGAATCTATAAAACAGCATGTGATAGAACATTTACGAATTGTGCTACTACTTGCGCTACTATTACAACAAATAGTAAAGATTATAGGCTCCAACACTATTTGACAAAAATACACGTTATTTGACAGTAATCACCATTAGCATGTGGGATCTCTAACAGAGAGTGTAGTAAACCTTTTACGAATAGTGCTACGACGTGTGCTGAGATTACTACAAATATTAGACACTTACAGGCTCCAAAACTAATGGACACAATTGCACGATATATTTTTTTCTTTTAACTAAAAATATTGATTTGGGTGGGGGAGAGTACACATTTTTTTTTTGAAGGGAAGGATTTTTGTTTAACTAAAGATATTTCTAAGAGTAGGGGAAGAGTAGAAAAATTTTGTGGGGGGTGTAGTGGAGGGTAAAACATTTTTTGTGGGGTGGGGAAGTTTTCTTCTTTTTTATTTAACTTAAAATATTTCTTAGGGTAGAGGAAAGTAAAAAGTATTTGGGACGGTGGGGATTGGGTGTCAAAACTTTTTTGGGGGGGTGGGGGAAAAAGTTTTGTTTTTTAACTTAAGATATTTCTCAAGGTTGGGGGAGAGTAAAAAAAATTGTGGGTGGGGGTGGAGGGTAAAACTTATTTTGGGGGGTATGGGTAATTTTTTTTTAACTTAAAATATTTCTTAGGGTAGGGGCAGAGTAAGAAAAATTGGGGGGTAAAAAATTTTTTACTGGGGAATTTTTTTTTTAACTAAAAATATTTCTGTGGGACGGGAAGAGTAAAAAAATTGTTTTTTGAGAGGTAAACATTTTTTTTAAGGTGTAGAGTTAGTGTAGTATCTGTTTAGCTTCCAACTAGCAAAAATATGCGACTGAGAGCTTGTGCAGCATACCGCCCCTATGGAATACATTTTTAGGGGGCTTTTGAGGTATTGCGCCCGTATAGAATATGTTTACTTCTTCTTCATGAACAGGGGCGCAAAGGCACTATATGGGTTCTTTGAGATGACAGGGCCCATTAATATCAGTTTTTTTATAATAGTGACGCTGCATGAATGAACTTTTATAATAGTGACGCTGCATGATTTTTTTTCTTGGATACAACAAGGGCGCATTAATATGAGTTCTTGTTTTATGATAGTGACAAAACATGTACGAACACCATTTTGGTTCTTTGATACGATATGAGTTCTTAGGTATGTGCACTCATGTGGAGATAGGTACATATATACTATGCGCACCGAAGTGGCGATAGGTATGTATATAGTATGCGGACCAGGGCGGCGATAGGTACATATAGTATGTGCACAGGGCCAACGATAAGTAAGTATATATCATGTGCACCAGGGCATAAATAGGTACGTATATAGCATGCGCACCTGGGGGGGGGCGATAGGTACATATATAGCATGCACACAGGGGCGGCGATAGGTACGTATTTAGCATTCGCACTGGGTCGAAGATAGATACGTATTTAGTATTCACACCGGGGTGGCGATAGGTACTTATGTAGTAGGCGCATTAGGGCGCCGATAGGTACTTATGTAGTTGCACACTGGGGCGGCAATAAGTACTACTATAGTATCTGCACTGGGGTCGCGATAGGTACGTATATAATATGTGCACTGAGGCTGCGATACGTACGTATATAGTATGCGCATCGGGACGGCGATAGGTACGTATATAGTATGCTCACAAGGGCGGCGATAGGGCGTATATAGTATGTACACCGGAGCGCGATTGGTACGTATATAGTATATGCACTGAGGCGGCGATAGGTACGTATATAGTATATGCACCAAGGTTGCGATAGATACAGAGACTGGCGGTACCGGTCTATAGAGTGTAGCCTCCATCGGAATAGATACTATACTTTGATATTAGCCAAAAGGCAGAGAACAAATATTTTTCAGGGGGTGGGGGAATTTTATTAAATCTAATTGAGAATTAATAAGATATCGATATTAACATTATTAAAGTATGGTTGTGCTTGAACAAAAATTTATAATACTATTGTGGGGTCTGCGTTCGCGCTGAACCTTCATGTAATACAGTTTATGATAACTTTATATAATACTGTTCTGTTGTCATGATATCATCCTCCCATGCATTACCTCTTCCTTTTTGAGGGGTTAGGAGGTAGTGTAGTATCGGTTCTGTTTTCATCATCCTAGGCATTACGTCCTCCTTTTTTAAGAGGTGTGGAAGAGTGTAGTATCTGTCCTGTTGTCATGATACTATCCTCCCAGACATTACCTCCTCCGTTTTTGAGAGGTGTGGATGCAGTGTAGTATCTGTTCTTTTACGAATAGTGCTACTACCGGAGTTGCTATCACTACAAAAAATGAACACTTACAGGCTCTAAAACTATTTGACAAAATTACACTATATTTGACATTAATCACAATCAGCATGTCAGATCTTTAACAGAGGTTATAGGATAAACTTTTACGAATAGTACTACTACTGTTGCTGCTATTACTACAAATAATAAACACTTATAGGCTCCAAAACTGTTCGGTATAAGTGCACCATATTTGAGATTAATCCCCAATAACATCTGTTACAGAATAGTGCTATTAATTGTCCTGCTATTACTACAAATAGTGAAGACTTATATGCTCCAACACTATTTGACAAAAATACAAAATATTTGACAATAATCACCATTAGCATGTGGGATCTGTAACAGAGTGTGGTAAAACTTTTACGAATAGTGCTACTACGTGTGCTGCTATTACTAAAATAATGGACACATATAGGCTCCAAAACTATTGGATACAATTATACGATATATTTTTTTTTAATTAAAAATATTTCTTTGGTGGGGGAGAGTAAATAATTTTTTTTTAGGGGGTCGGGGGTGGAGAGTAAACAAATGTTTGGGGGGAGGTGGGAGAAAAAAATGTATTTTTATTTTTTTTTTAACTAAAAATATTTGTTTGGGTGGGGATGACCAAAAAAAATGGGGGGGGGAGATTTTTAGTAAAATGATTTTTTGGGGGGGTGGGGAATTCTTTTTATTTTTTAATCAAAAATATTTCTTTGATTAGGGGAGAGTAAAAAAATGTTTATAAACAATTGACAATTGTTTGTTTTTTGGGGGGGGGGAGAATTTTTTTTTTTTGAGAGGTATAGAGTTAATGTAATATCTGTTCTGTTGTCATGATACCATACTCCTCCTTTTTGAGAGGTGTGGAGGTAATGTATCTGTTCTACTTCCAACTAGCAAAAATATGCGACTGGGAGCTTGTGCAGTATACCACCCACATGGAATACATTTTTAGAGGGCTTGTACAGTATTGCGCCCGTGTTGAATATGTTTACTTCTTCTTCTTCTTCTTCATGAACAGGGGCACAAAGAAACCACATGGGTTCTTTGATAAACAGGGGCGCATTAATATGAGTTATTTTTTTATGATAGTGACGCTTTATGAATGAACTTGATTTTTGTTCTTTGATACGACAGGGAACATTAAATTGAGTTTTTTATGATAGTGACACAAGATGAACGAACACAATTTTGTTTCTTTGATACAATAGGGGCGCATTAATATGAGTTCTTATGTATGTGAACTGGAGTGGATATAAGTACGTATATAGTATGAACAGTATGAGCGGTGGGGGCGCCTCATGAAAAATTTGAAAGGAGAGTGTCGGCATTTGCCTCGGGGGACCTTCGAGCAAAAGTATATGGATTCGGTCGTTGGAGTGACACCGGCGAAATATATTAAGCTTGGGAGGGATTTTAAAAGATGAGATAGTTCTTAACGTAATCAGGGAAGAAGGGAATAGAGGATATTGAATGATTGTTTTTTATTGCAGCGTGTAAGATCGACACCTATAGGATACGACTAGATCATACACTTGATCTCAGGCAAAATGCCGAGAAGAATAGATACTACACTTTGAATTATTTATTTGCAGAAAATACAGATTTATATTCAAAACAAATTAGGCACAAGGTCATCAAAAGTACGGGGTGATGAGTGTCGTTGGTCATCCTTTGTCTAAGGTAATAAAAATGTCTATCCTACTCTTAACTAGAATCATCTCGGTCACCACAATACCACATTTGTTCTAGGGGCCGCCTTACTTGAGTTATTATAAAATACGTTTGCAATCTTAAAATTTATTTAAATGGTGAATTTATAAGTTATCAACCTAGTAAGGTCGCGTCGATCCTCTAGAGTTTGAACAAAGATTGTATAATACTATGTCACAAATTCTTACAAGAGCTTCGTTGATTGAGGCTCTACTGGGCTGGTTTTCCTGAATTCAACGTTATTATGTAGTGATTTCAAAATCAATGTAATATGTAGTAATCTTAATCTTGCTGACACATTCTTTCGAGTCATTCTTAAAATTCAACCGGAAATAACATCAGAAAGCATATGCGGAAGGGGGATTCAAAATTAATATACGCTAATATGTATTTATTTATTTCCTTCCTTCCTTCATTCATTCATTCATTTTTTCAATCCGTGAAGTTAACCGAAGAAATAATTATGCTCCACCATTGTTTTCACTAATATTTGTATTCATATAAAATAACGTCTCAATCAGTGAAGTTAAAGAAAGAAAGAATTATGCTCCGCCATTGTTTGCACTAATATTTATATTTATATAAAATAACAAATGAAATAGTGGTGCTTCTGCAGTATAGGGTACCTAGGAAATACACGTGCTTCTGCAGTATAGTGTATCCATGAAATATCGGTGATTGTACAGTATAGGGTACAAAATCAAACAAGGTATAGCCCACATTTTCATTCCTATACGCCTAGTAGTTATATTCTCAAATACATAATGACCAGTTAATTAGTTTGGGAGTGAATTCTGTACATTTAAATATATAAACATATGAACATACTTAACTTTATCAAGATAGAAATATGAATATTAACATCCACAAACACGTGTTTCGTCTTTTGAATATTTATCAGTGTGACTTTATCCAACCAACTCACCAACCTCGAGGTTCGAACTCTAGAATTTCAGTGACCATGGACTATGAAATCCAACGTCTTTGCTGCCTCGGACGATTGCCCGTTGTTACAATGCAAGAGAAAGTGTACCGTATATAATTACGCTAATCGGGGAAAATATAGTATATTAGTTTAGGTAGAAACCGTCTATTTTACATCGGAATCCTCTCCCATAGGAAAGCGAATTGATATATATATATATATATATATATATATATATATATATATACTTGAATTGATATATATATATTGATTTTTCCTCTCACAATTTAGTTAGAGTAGACTATAAAAATAATGCATCAAACGCATCGAAACACATCACTTCAGTCGCATACTACATTCGACCGTGTTTCCAGAACCTTTAAATTATTTTTATAACCTAAACCAAAACCTTACTTCTATTCCCCTTCATAACACCTTCCAAACTAAGTAAACCAAAGAGAGGGTAGCACGCTAATTTCTCTCTTTTAATTAATAGCTTTTACCCTCTTCAAACACCGTTCGCCTATTATTTCACAAGGAACTGCAATCATGTTAAACCGTTTTAGAATTTGTAAAACATCCAACCAAAGCAAAGCTTACATAGACATTACGTATTAAATCGTTCGCCACTACGTCACATTTAACACAATAATTAAACACTTACATTTTTCTGTTTTATTTCTTTTCCGGAGATTACTAACAATAACAAAAATACTAAACTTGCCTATTACGCATTGTTGGGTTAACATTATTATTATACTTTTTTATCGTATTCCTTATTAGTTAACTTTTTGTGCATCAAATTTCACTAATTAATTTTTATAACTCAGAAAATAAATAATACGCGATATATTACTACGGTCCCTACACTAAAATTGAACAAAACTTATTTTTCGTTTACATAAAATAAAAAATAAAAAAGCAAATCTTATATATATTCAAGTAATGTAAAAATGGCAATTTTATTAAATAACTCCAGTTTACAATCATCTGCATTTTGGGTAGTATTATGCGTTTTTCAGGTTACACTTTCAGAAATCACACACACCCTCCAAAATGAGGTTCTACTTTTTTAGGCACTTACTTGTCTAGTAAACACCGTGATAACATTGGCGGAAAAGGGGAAAATAATACATTTTTTTACGTAAAATGCTCCCCTATTTCCGCCCCATACTAGCGTTTTACCGCAATTAACAAAAATTGTCACTTACGGTGAATGGTAAAAACATTTAGTTAACTGACCTACCAAGTTAGAATCGTCCGGAAATAGGGGAAATCATTTTACGTTAAATTTATATACAAAATTGATGCCACACTCTAATTTTTAAACTTATTGTTCTTTGTATTTGCTTTTCTACCTATTTTTTACGGTGTTTACACGTAATCGCCACAAAAAGAGGTAGGATCTGATATTTGGGGGGAGGGGCGGATGGGTTTGCTCATGTTGCTCTGTGTTGATCTACAAATTTACCGTTTGTCGAGTGCCCTAATAACGATTTTGGCATTGCAAAACACTCTATTATACCTACCACAACCTCTAACTCTAAGTCCGAATTTCCCCAAACAAAGAAATCTAGGTTGAATCTAAATTTAATTATAATTATGGTTCATTTTTAGAACGCACACCTATAGTACCAAAGAGCTGAATATTCCTTTTTAAATAATATTATTTCACAATCTCTACGTGATTAACATTATTTTTTTTTGTTTTGTATTAGTAATCGAATATTTATTGACATAGAAAATGATATAGCGCGTAAAATGACAAGAAATTTAAAAATCCTATTGAAAATATTTTAATTGCAAAATCAACTCCACAAAATAAAAAAGTGCTTCTACAGAATTTGAACCGGACCTAACCACGTCACCGTGATATTACCGACTTTTGCCGATATACAACTTAGGTTAGACTTCCAGTGACTTTTGGCCTTGTTTAGTAGCCGGCATTTGCCGAAATAAAACCTAGGTTAGCGTTCGAGTGACGTTTGGCCTAAAGCAAAGTACTTCTACAGAAACAGTTAGGGTAATACAAAAAACAATTCGATTCAAATTAGTTATAAGTAGAAAACACATAACTTACAGCAAGTTGCATCATATAGGTGGAACGCTGAAGTTAAAACTCGACCACACAAATATTTTAGAAATCTTTAGGAAACTGGGGCAATTTCTATTTGTGTTCCAATAACAACTCCTCCTTTTCGTCGGTACATAAATTTTCTACTGTTAAAAGCTTATATTTTGTGTAAACATTAAAAATATCGTATGTGACCTATTTGCGTGTGGTCGGCTGTTTAATTCATTCTTTTATATTCATCCCGGGCAGCGCCGAGCAACAGGTCCTGCTAGTATTATGAAAATATTAACATCCACAGACACGTGTTTCGTCTTCCCACGATATCTTTGGTTACGAAAAAACACGTGAAGTTCAACACGCAGGATTAAAGATACCTAATAATCAGCCGACGTTTTTATAGTGTAACATCAGTTAATGAATCCATCACATTAGGTATATTTAATGCTGTGGGTTCAGTTTAAAGTGTTTCTGTGAGACCGAAGGCATTGATGGAAGATCAAACTAATGTACAGTGTATGTATATATATATATATATATATATATATATATATATATATATATATATATATATGTATTATATTGTCATCCATGAACAGTTTTATTCCGTATCAAGACTCTTCCCTTGTAGATAGTGCACATAGATGAATACGGCATAATAACGTTGACACACTGGTTCCCGTTAGATAACCTAAGTTAAGCGACGTTAAGCCTGGTCGGTACTAAAATGGGTGACAATTTGTGAATAGCCGCTTATCTCAGCATTGTTTCCAGTCGTCATGGATTTCTCCTTGCCACTGGAAAATAGCAGTCCAGACTCAGGAGAGGTGTGATTGGGATTGTGCAACCCTTACTTCACAATTACATGCGCAAGAACCCCTACATGGGGTACTCATGGTCTGCCAAAACTTACGAAAGCCATGAGATTGATGAGATTAGAAATCCGGCTGTTTGATCAACAATCGGGGTCTCCTTAACCTTACACTGTTATGCTCACTACGAAGTATGGGGAATTATAATGCTTTTATTGGATTAAATTCGCATTGCTGACTGCCTAGAGAACTTACATTTTTTAGGAAGATAAATGCTATTACATGAAACGATTTAGTCTGTGTATGCATATGATATTTAAATGTGCATATGAATACGGACAATTGAAAGGATCTAAACTGTTTATCGGAAAGAATAAAACATTTTATCTGAATGCCTTTTGTTTTATTGAGTTGTACCGTTTATTTCGAAATGTTTCTTTACTGATTAATCGTCATTGAGTGGGTGATAAAAAAGAACAAAGAAGAATCAATAACGCATCGTCCATTCGAAACATCTCCAAAACGTCAACAGTCTCTCACATTGTTCTCTGTTTCAAACCAATACTCAGTTCATTGCTGATATGACGGCATCTGGAAATCAAGCAATCTTCAACATTTGGCCTTTTTCGCCAAAATGTTGGCAGCCATCTTCCTTCTGTATACTGGCGTTTATCCAATTTGTCAGTTATCTCTTTTTATACTTTTGCAATTAGGGAAACTTCGTTATCTCTCAGTTTTTGATTGCGCAAATGTTTAACTTTGATGTGAAACAAAGGCATTGTGTACTTTTTTCTGTTCTTTCTTTTAAAAAAGGAAAGAAAATGATGTTTGTGCTTTTGTAGATGCGTCGAGCTTAAGTTTAAATAGCATGTTTCTCTGTGTGTTCAAATAGCACGCTAAACTTTAAATTAGTATTCCTTATGTATGTCGCGCTTAAGTTGGCAATCGATGTACATCTGAATGTAACGCTGAAGTTTTACATAGCATGTCGGTCTGTATGTCATTGTAAAGTGTTAAATAGCATGTCGGTCTGTATGTCATTGTAAATTGTTAAATAGCATGTCGGTCTGTATGTCATTGTAAAGTGTTAAATTGCATGTCGGTCTGTATGTCATTGTAAAGCGTTAAATAGCATGTCAGTCGGTATGTCATTGTAAATTGTGGAATAGCATGTCGGTCTATATGTCATTGTAAAGTGTTAAATTCCATGTCGGTCTGTATGCCATTGTAAATTGTTAAATAGCATGTCGGTCTGTATGTTATTGTAAAGTGTTAAATTGCATGTCGGTTTGTATGCCATTGTAAATTGTTAAATAGCATGTCGGTCTGTATGTCATTGTAAAGTGTTAAATAGCACGTCGGTCTGTATGTCATTGTAAAGCGTTAAATAGCATGTCGGTCTGTATGTCATTGTAAAGCGTTAAATAGCATGTCGGTCTGTATGTCATTGTAAATTGTTAAATTCCATGTCGGTCTGTATGCCATTGTAAATTTTTAAATAGCATGTCGGTCTGTATGTCATTGTAAAGTGTTAAATTCCATGTCGGTCTGTATGCCATTGTAAATTGTTAAATAGCATGTCGGTCTGTATGTCATTGTAAAGTGTTAAATAGCATGTCGGTCTGTATGCCATTGTAAATTGTTAAATAGCATGTCGGTCTGTATGTCATTGTAAAGTGTTAAATAGCATGTCGATCTGTATGTCATTGTAAAGTGTTAAATAGCATGTCGGTCTGTATGTCATTGTAAAGTGTTAAATAGCATGTCGGTTTGTATGCCATTGTAAATTGTTAAATAGCATGTCGGTATGTATGTTATTGTAAAGCGTTAAATAGCATGTCGGTCTGTATGTCATTGTAAAGCGTTAAATAGCACGTCGGTTTGTATGCCATTGTAAATTGTTAAATAGCATGTCGGTCTGTATGTCATTGTAAAGTGTTAAATAGCATGTCGGTATGTATGTTATTGTAAAGTGTTAAATAGCATGTCGGTATGTATGTTATTGTAAAGCGTTAAATAGCATGTCGGTCTGTATGTCATTGTAAAGTGTTAAATAGCACGTCGGTTTGTATGCCATTGTAAATTGTTAAATAGCATGTCGGTCTGTATGTCATTGTAAAGTGTTAAATAGCATGTCGGTCTGTATGTCATTGTAAAGTGTTAAATAGCATGTCGGTATGTATGTTATTGTAAAGCGTTAAATAGCATGTCGGTCTGTATGTCATTGTAAAGCGTTAAATAGCATGTCGGTCTGTATGTCATTGTAAATTGTTAAATAGCATGTCGATCTGTATGTCATTGTAAAGTGTTAAATAGCATGTCGATCTGTATGTCATTGTAAAGTGTTAAATAGCATGTCGGTCTGTATGTCATTGTAAAGCGTTAAATAGCATGTCGGTTTGTATGCCATTGTAAATTGTTAAATAGCATGTCGATCTGTATGTCATTGTAAAGTGTTAAATAGCATGTCGGTATGTATGTTATTGTAAAGCGTTAAATAGCATGTCGGTCTGTATGTCATTGTAAAGCGTTAAATAGCATGTCGGTCTGTATGTCATTGTAAATTGTTAAATAGCATGTCGGTCTATATGTCATTGTAAAGTGTTAAATTGCATGTCGGTCTGTATGCCATTGTAAATTGTTAAATAGCATGTCGATCTGTATGTCATTGTAAAGTGTTAAATAGCATGTCGATCTGTATGTCATTGTAAAGTGTTAAATAGCATGTCGGTATGTATGTTATTGTAAAGCGTTAAATAGCATGTCGGTCTGTATGTCATTGTAAAGTGTTAAATAGCACGTCGGTTTGTATGCCATTGTAAATTGTTAAATAGCATGTCGGTCTGTATGTCATTGTAAAGTGTTAAATAGCATGTCGATCTGTATGTCATTGTAAAGTGTTAAATAGCATGTCGGTATGTATGTTATTGTAAAGCGTTAAATAGCATGTCGGTCTGTATGTCATTGTAAAGCGTTAAATAGCATGTCGGTCTGTATGTCATTGTAAATTGTTAAATAGCATGTCGATCTGTATGTCATTGTAAAGTGTTAAATAGCATGTCGATCTGTATGTCATTGTAAAGTGTTAAATAGCATGTCGGTCTGTATGTCATTGTAAAGCGTTAAATAGCATGTCGGTTTGTATGCCATTGTAAATTGTTAAATAGCATGTCGATCTGTATGTCATTGTAAAGTGTTAAATAGCATGTCGGTATGTATGTTATTGTAAAGCGTTAAATAGCATGTCGGTCTGTATGTCATTGTAAAGCGTTAAATAGCATGTCGGTCTGTATGTCATTGTAAATTGTTAAATAGCATGTCGGTCTATATGTCATTGTAAAGTGTTAAATTGCATGTTGGTCTATATGTGACTATTAACTTTGAATTAAAATGTTGTGTTATGTCACACTTTTTATTAGAATATTATGTTAGGCTATATGCCACGTTTAACTTTAAAATAGCATGTCTATGTGTATGTTATACAATGTTTTTCTGTCTGTTACGCTTAAGTCTGAAATAGAATGTCTATCCGTGTGCCACTCTTAAGTTGTAACTAGTATGTCAGTCTTTATGTCACGCTTGTTTTTGGATGTCACTTTTTACTTTGGATTTGTGTGTCCATATTATACCACGTTTACGATTTGGATAGCATGTTTGTCCGAACGTCACGTTTAAGTTTAAAGTGCACTTAAGTTTGGAATACCATGTATACCTATAGGTAACTCCTAGGTTTAAATTATTGTATCCGTCTTTCTGTCACGCTTAAGTTTGGAATTTCATATCCTTCTGTATGTCACTCTTAACGTTGAATTAATATATCCGTATTATGCTACCTTTCTGTTTTGGAAAAGCATTCTGTCTGTATGTCACGTCTAAGTTTAAAATAGCATGCCTTTTTGTATGTCACGATGAAGTTTTAAATAGCACGTTTCTCTGTATGTCACGCTTTAGTTGGGAATTGTATGTCTGTCTGTATGTATCTTTTACGTTTTACTTACTATGTACATCTGTACATCAAGCTACTGTTTTGAATAAGTGTGTGTAATGTTTAAGTTTAAAATAGCATGTATATATATATATATATATATATATATATATATATATATATATATATATATATAAATGGGGTCTGATCAACTCTGCTGGGAGCCATGAAATTAAATACTGTCTTGTTTTTAAATTCACGAAACAGTTTTTCATGGTAAACAACTGATGATCCCTTAAAATAGTGTTAGAACAAACTAATATAATAACTGTAAAAAATAAATTGACTTACATGAGTGATTTTCCACTGAAAGACTTGGGACTATGTGTTTTTTTGTCTTTTTTTTAATATGGTTTTAATGGTTGAGAAACTTCCGAGACTATATATATATATATATATATATATATATATATATATATATATATATATATATATATATATAGGTGAAAGAAGAGTGATAAACATGTACGAATGTCCAGATTTATTTCAACTTCGATTGTTCACTCTCCATTACTTAATATTTTTCAAATGTTGAATTTTGGCTTTTCCACAGCCAACTTATCTATCTATGTAATTACTCTGATGATAAGACTTCGATCTTTGAAAAGCCTTGGCTTAAGGAAAGAATAATAAACATAATTTTATTACCGAATATACCTGGCATTGAACAATCGAAGTTGAAATAAATCTGGAGATTCGTGCATGTTTATCACTCTTCTTCAACCTATCTTTATAATTGCTCTATCACTATAGGTTCTATCTACTAAAAGTTTACTTTTAGTTTCATATTTGATTATATATATATATATATATATATATATATATATATATATATATATATATATATATATATATATACATGCGACACCTTCCCTCGTGAAGCTGGAGTTTGAAATAGTACGTTGTCACTGTCATTTAATAACTAAATCTTTAATATTAATTTTCTTATTTAAATTATATCAAAATATATTTAAATGAGCCCCATTTGTCATAAAGGCTTATTATTTGTGCAATTATAAACACATTTTCAAATATTTAAATAAATAAACTTATGAATGTATAATAAATAGATATAAATAATAAGCTTGAAATTCATTTCTATTTAATTTACTACAGAATTGCTCAGGTCCTGCTAGTGTGATATTAGTTTTGATTCCTCAGCTTTTAAACATTCCCTATATATATATATATGATTTAATATTTGTTGTTGGCATAATCAGTTCGCTCTGAAGAGTCGCGGTACGTGTCAGCGAATAACTATTTCATATGTATATCTATATATATTATTAAAAATAACCGACAACTCGTGTCTGGATATTTTTGTATGGATCCCTTCCATTTTCCGGATTAAAGTCCTAATCTCGGATGAGAATTTACCGCAACCAATTTCACCATAATTATAAAACAGATGAACAGGTTCTAAAAAATATTATTAATAAAAACGTGCTCCCCACCGATCCAAATAAAAAAGTGAAACTAATAATTTACTATAATAAAACTAAAACCACTAATCTAATTATTACAAATAATTCTTCACCTTCGATTAGAGTTTTGGATAGAAAGGGCCTTGTATACGAGTTTAAATGTCCATTGGGAGACTGTGTCTCTGATAACCAAGAAAAAACGTATACATTGGCTCGACTACCACGACTTTGTCCAGGAGGTTGACCATGCATCTATCGGATAATAGTGTCATAGCCAGACACCTCATTAACGAACATTCCTGTCCCCGCTCGCAAATCCGAAAACTTCTTGTAGACAACACTAAAATCCTAGAACACAATACTAATATACAAAAACTCCATATACTAGAAGCTTTACACATAAAAACAAAAAAACGGTTATTAACAGGATTAATTTTAACACTAGTACTAATATACTTAAATGTTTATAATACTAAATAAATATAGTTTCGTATTTAAATTTTCCCAACAAAATTAACTATAAACTCACTCCAAGTCTTTACCTGATTGACATTATTCCCACTGAAGATGGACTCAGATGGGGCCGAAAGTACTTTGGACCTAAAAGAAAATTACGGCAGATTCATCAGCCAATTCTCATCCGAGATTAGGACTTTAATCCGGAAAATCGAAGGGATCCATACAAAAATATCCAGACACAAGTTGTCAGTTATTTTTAATAATACGTGCCTTAAGGAAAAAATGCTGCCCCGATACACACACACACACACATAATATATATATATATATATATATATATATATATATATATATATATGCGACACCTTCCCTCGTCCATTTTAAGTGATGGTCAATGAATATTTTACAGGACAGAATCTGGTCATCCCTAAACCCCTCAAACTGATAAGTGGCGTTGTTTTTTTCTATCTATCTCCATTCTTTGTTTTGGGGGGCATTTTCTGATACTAATATCTTAAAATGTTGATTTATTTTGTTTTTTGATTTTTCTCTGTTTGTAAGTAAATTGGGATATTTTCCTTCAGATCTTTAATCCATAAAATAGAATCGAGTCGAAAAAGGTCTAATATAAACGCGAGGCCATTATCCCCTTCAATTCCTCAGCTTTTAACACACACACACACACACACATATATATATATATATATATATATATATATATATATATATATATAAGACACTTTCCCTCGTCCATTTTAAGTGCTGGTCAGTGAACAAGTTATAGGGTAGAATCTAGTCGTCCCTAACTCCCAAAAATTGATAAGTAGTTTTGTTTAATGTTTTTTCTATTTCCATTCTTTGTTTATTTGGCATTTTCTCATACAAACCTTTTGATTTCTTTCGGTTTTCATGTTTTTTCCGTTTTTGCTTATTTCGCTGCCGAAGTTTATAAAAAATTACGTATTCTTAGACGTGACAAACGCTTATAAGTCAGTAACTGTATCTTGTATTTGTTTCAATCGACGAGATTTTTTATATATAAACAAATTGGGATATTTTCCTCCAGGTCTCTAATCCATATAATATAATCGAGTCGAAATAAAAGTCTAAATATAAACGCGAGTTCATTACTTTCCCATCTATCAGTCTTATTCTTACTAATGATAGGATGACCTATCTTCAATTTTCTGTTATCTGTGGGAAGTATTGTTTAAACTTATTCTCTCTCTCTCTCTCTCTCTCTCTATATATATATATATATATATATATATATATATATATATATATATGTATATATATATATATATATATATATATATATATATATATGGGGCGAATTTTTTTTTAATACCTGCGAGGGATCTGAAATAGCTGACTCGTACACGAGTGCGAGATTACCCATCTCGGTGTGATGGACACGTATACCTGGTCAGGTAATCAATCTTGGAGAAGGAAAACTGATATAAAAACTGTGCTACTGACTACTTACATCTTGGCAGCAAACCGTTGGAGTTTAGCATCCTTAGTCCTGATCGATAATCTTCTTAGAGCTGGAGTCTCAAACACAATATCCGGTTTGCAAACCTAAAATTTCTTAAGGAGTAGATGGGCTATGCCTATCGCCCGGCCTTTGCACTCCTTCTTTGTCTATTAGCCAGACAATAGGTACTAGCGCAGGGACACCTTAAAGACACCCAGTGCTTGACCTTGTTTTCTGACTTAGACAATTAACACCGTCTCTCCTCTCTATTTAGGCAACTTTGGGGAAGGTTTTTGTCACTAAGTCTCACATAACTAGTCTGAGTAGCTTTTGTTCTGACAGGTTAAACAGCTTGTCTACTGTTTCCGACAAGTAGCGTGGAAAACGGCTGCTCCATAAACAGTTGTATAATATCGTGAGTAAATGTACGTGTTATGTCGCGCATGCAAAAGGACCCTACATGTATCCCCGAGTTATATAGAGTGGAATCTTAAATGACAATATAAAGAAAAATAAACAAACCTCAATCAGACACCCGAAGAAAAAAAGCACCTTCGCCTCTTCCCCTGAGGCTAGCATACACAACATTTTGGGGGGGCTTAAACCAACATCAATGATGTAGAAACCTTTTTTCTTAGTAAACTCTCCGTATATCCTAGCACTAAGTGAAATATACCTACAATCCTCCTCACACAATATTGACATAACTGAATAATTTCATTTCTACCATAAAGACTCTGCCAAACATATGCACGGGCTAGGAGTTTATGTTTGGAACACTCTCCTCTTAACTAAAGAACATAGGCTAGAATTAGATGATCAAGCCTACCTGTGCTTAAGATTAACCTTATAGCACAACGTTAGTTACTGATATTTCTTATACCGTTCTCATTCAACCCAGGAATGTTCCTTGCTTAACTTTGTTTCGGAAAGCATAGATACAGCATTCTCATTTGACTCAAGTGGCCAAATCCATGTATTTAGGAATTTTAATGAACATCACCGTGACTGGTTTTGATTCTCCAGCTATACAGACGCAGCTGGTAACACCACGTATAGTTTTTTCATAGCGCACTTTCTCTCATAAAATGTCACTTTCCCGACCCGCTTCCCTAATCGTGTGGACCACCAAGACTCACTTCTCGACATGTTCTTGTCCTCACTGCTCGACGCGTGTGTGACGAATCGCACATCCCGCTCGGAAACGCTGCTCACCTTGTGATAATGTTTGATATCACGTTGCTCCAAACGACGAGATACTACAAGCAGGCGGATTTTGATTTTATCAGAGATAACATCAGAGACGCCACATGAAGTGAAATGTGCGCAAATAAGGTAACCGAATGGGTCAAAGCAGGCGTTGAAGTACATGTCCCTATGTGAAAATGATTCAGCAAACTCTACTCTTCACAATGGTCTACCTCGAAATGTGCCACTGCTATTGTTCAAGGGCAGCAAGCATTTCGACAATTCGGCCGCCATAAGTCAACTACAAGTAGACACACATTTATAGAGTCAAGAAACTTTGTAAGACTGTGATAAGTGAAGCAAAGAGAAGGGATACAGAGGTGACCAGAAAACGCATTCAGTCGCAGAAATTAGGTACTCGTGATTTCTGAGAAAATATTTAATAGTGTGGTGAACAAATGGCAATCAACAATTCCTCCGATATCCAACTACAATGATGTCGTTTACACGGCAACTGAGAAGTCTAAACTACTTGACCAGCGTTTCGCCTAAAACTCCATTTTAGACTCCTCAAACCACTCCCTCTTAAATGTCCCATTGCGGACTGAAGGCACACTTGATGACCTGGTTGCCATCCCATCTCATCTCCGGGACATCATAAAAAACCTTGACACCTCCAAAGCATGTAGACCTAATCTTATACCAGTGATAGTAATAAAGAAATGCTCTGCTAAACTGGCCCCTGTCCTCTCCAAACGCTACAACAAATGCCTTGAATCTTGCTTCCCTGATAGCTGGAAGATGTAATTTGTAGTATCAGTCTTCAAGAATTCTGAAGATAGAACTAACTCTTAGAATTATCAACTCATCAGTCTACTTCTGCTATTCGCTAAAATCTTTGAATAGCTAATCAATCGAGCGATGGTCCAGCACCTCGTAAATGCTAAACCTCTTTCTGGCCATCATTATTGATTTAGGCAAGCATCGTCTACTGCGGATATCATAACGGTCATCTTCAAACGCATATACCATACACTGGACAAGGCAGGTTAAGCTAGGGCGGTAGCGCTTGATATATCAAAAGCCTTTGACAAGGTCTGGCACAATGGTATTCTCATAAAGATTAATTCATATGACATTACTGGACGAATATTTAATATAATTAGATCCTTTCTAACCAAAAGAAAGATCCAGGTTTTCCTCGATGGCCGTTAATCAACACAACATGACATATATTGGTATATTTGCTGACGATACTCTCGTTATGTGGGCAAACCGGACGCTCACATATCAGAGACAATGGCTGAATCTTTAGAAAGTGACCTCTAGTCTGTAGTAGAATGGTGTCATAAATGGATGGTAACATTTATGCTGCTAAGACAAAGCTCTTTTCCTTCAACAACTATAAAAAAACCTGTTCAATTACCGATTGCCAAGGAAAATAACACCCTACCAATTTTCATACTCCTCGGCCTGACTTTCACAGGTGACGTGAATTGGAATAAATACATAGAAAATATTGCCATAGCTGCTGCAAAGAAAGTGGGCTCCCTCTACCGTGCTAGAAAACTTCTCAATATATCTATAAAGCTACCATCTGTCCATGCATAGAGTATTGTTATCACATCTGTGCTGGTGCACCATCCACATATTTCTCCCTCTTAAGCAAGGTAAAAAAAGAGTCTCTAATTTGATAGGTATCTCACTATCCACCAATCTCCAGCCCCTGCCCCATCGCCTCAATGTTGCATTCTTGTGCTTGTTTTACAAGTTGTTCAATGGAATGTGCTCCGATGAACTTGCTGCTCTGATGAAACCTCGACGTAAATACACTCGACCAACCCGACAATCAGCTAAATCCCCTCCATTCACTGTGCAGGTCTCCAGATGCCGGACAGCCTTCTACGTCAATAGCTTATTTCCTCATGCTGCCGGCCCTTAGAACTCCCTCACTGATCCCTGTTTTCCTGACTGTATCGACATACATAAATTTAAACCTAGTGATAACAAGCATCTCGCTGCACATCTCCCAATTTAGGATGATCACTAAAACTTTTACCCTAATTCTCAGTAGTCCCTTACGTTTACAGTGGCAACTTACCTATGCTAACAAACAAAAGAAAAGAATAAGATAGCAAAGCATCTAGACAATCACAAGAAGAATGAAACAAGTATCACTGGAGAACACCGTTTTGGGGGCAGAAAATTAACCCTGATCTGACCTCCTGGCATCTTATTTTCTAGGTTAGTGATATATGTTCAAGGATATTCGTGCAAACGTGAACACTACAGAACTTTGAATTGCGCTATTCAAATTAATACGTAAGTGGAATCGATGTCTCCCTCATTGCCCCAAAAGAATCATTTTAATATCTGTGATACCCATAAATTGAGGATATACCCAACGAGCTTAGATATTTTTTAAACTGCTAAGGTTTCTTATGAAATAGGATAGCCTATCTTGACACAACTATTCCCATCGTAAAAGAACAAATAAATTAATTTACTAAATAAGAACATATTTGCTGAGTTTGGAAAAACAACCAAAATAAAAAAGCTACAACCTCAAATATAAGAGAATGAAATACCCATAGCCAAAATACTAATAACAATTTAATTAAAACGCCTATTGCGCTTTTACATTATCTATTATATAAAGAGAAGCCAGTCTCGGAGCTTGTCATCGAGCATCTCTTCTACAATATCCATATTTCTATTTGAATAGAAATTTTCTCTATATTAGACCATGTTATTTGCAGTAAAACAAATGTATTTCGCTCTAGTTCCTTTAGAAGAATACTTATTTCGTCCCGGAAAATCGTTAAACCTAGGTCATTTTTCACTAATAGGTTTCACACGTAGTTAATTTAAAAATTCTGCAGTTCTCTATCTATACCGGATTTTAAATAACCAAATATATTTGTTTTAAATAAATATTGATGTATTTATTTCGTATAATTACTTGCATATCATAATAATTGTTGGAATAGTTTTCTTTCTAAAATCGATTTACAATAATTGTGTATTGATGAAATGTTAACCATGGTCTTATAATTCGTTAATATTTGCTTTTTTATCTTAAGTTTTATTCAATTTTCATTTTGCTCGCTACTGCAAAGCGTCTGTATTCATCAATAAAATATACACATTTATTATTAACATTCTTAAGAAACTATTACATAATTCCCTAAAGTTAAAAGCTGGAGAGAAAAGGGATAATATTAGTCTTCGTCAGGTCTGAAAAACAATCATTGTAATAGTAATTATGTTGTGCGAATACAATTCTAAGTGTTTAAGTGTTCGTTGTCGAGCGAGTGGTAATTATGTAGTTTATGACGATTTATCCGTACATTTGTAAATATGTAAATTTTAGTTTTCGAGGGAGTAGCAATTGAGCAAGTATTACTTTTATTTACGCCGATATTCAACTATTTTCTAATCTTTGTAATGTTTCAATGTTCTAGACACGTTTATAATTGACAGATGTTATACGAAACTATGTACGACTGGTGTTATTAATGGTGATATATCTCGCTAAACATACAGACGTTTTTGTATTTAATATGTCACTTTGCTAGGAAAAAGGCAAATGAATTAAATAAACACCTAAAGAGCAAGAAATCAAAAATACGATTGTCCAGAACAAATTTCTGTTGTAAGGAAGATAAGTGTAAATTACGATTGATTTCGAAGCATGTAGAAACTGCATGTTCAATAAAGTGATTCTTTTGCTGATATGTGTTTTTCGGACTGGGATCAAAATATAGTAACGTTTCCTTCCTCCGTCAGTAGAGTACACATTTTTTATACTCCACTGCGTTTTTTTTAGAAAAAGTGAGCTATTTTTATAAAATTATTTAGTCAAATAAAAACTATAAATTTAGAATAATACTTTTTTAATAAAATTAAATCAACTAAGAATGCATTTCGTTTATGAAAACAAGTCAGCCATTTTACTGACTTACTTTGTGAAAAGAATTCGACTTACAACAAAAAATTGATTACAAAAATTAATTTACTTAATAAATCATATCCACGCTGATTGTGTTTCTGTTTCTTAGAAGAAAGATTAGACATTTTAATTATTTAAATTAGTTTACTTATGTTTTTCCAGTTAAGTTTCATTACTTTCTTCAACGACATCAACTTAACCCCTGAGCTACGCCAGGTATAAACCACCAGTTATATAATATAGTTAGAATACCTGACGTATAATATAAGGGATAGTGTATCTTAAAATATCCAATAGCAATCTAAACAGACTGTTTAGACAAATAGGATTAAAAAAGCAGCTTAGACGGCTGGAGACATGAGCTGAGAACAGTTTCAATATTATCAGCATAAGCATCCATTTAGGGAATCTAAAAATTATTCAAAGTTGCACAAATATATATGATCTTGCCCCTTTTCCTCATGCTTAAAATCTTATTAACATCAAAGGTAAACAAGAATTTCAGCTGAGCTATGATATATGTCACTTATGTCAGAGATTTATCAAGTTGCACATTTTATTTAAGAGAGTTTTCCTCTAGGCAATTTGCTTTTACAAAGGCTTTATAATCTAATCAGTCATCTCTTTCTCTCTCTCTGTCTCTTCATATATATATATATATATATATATATATATATATATATATATATATATATATATATGAACTCGATATGCATTATGACAGATGCTAAATAAACATAAAAATCATATAGTAACGTATTTTTTAAGAAATACGACTGGTAACTCTTTGTAAAAGAATTACAGTTATTTCTCTTATAGAATAATATTTACTTCCATCTGCCAGGTGCGTGTTAGGAAATGTCACCATGTGTATGATGCTAGAATATGCCGAGAAAATAAGTTTGCATAAAAAAGTACAGGTGTATTAATTAAAGAAAAAAGAATAGATATTTTATACGAAACAGCGTTTTGGCAATGAATAGTTACTTTTTGACACCCTAAACAAAAATTAAGATTTCCGAAGCTTTTACAATTTTCCTGTATACACAGGAACGAGATAATATTGAAATGCTATGCAACAGTAAAAAATTAAAGAATGATGTACTCTTAGCAGCGGAATTTGCTGCTGATTACAAATATGCCATCATTTTATTTGATTTGCTGCTGACGACAAACATGGCATCCATTTGAAAATAGGCCTAGCTGTATCAAGTAATTTTTTAAAGAAACCAAATCGAAAAGCATTTTACATCAAATAACATAGTACGAAAATAAAAACGAAAAATGTTCCAGATGCATTCATACATATATACTGTTATAGTAGTGAAAAGCAGCTCTAGTTCATTTTATATAATAGATAAGTTCGAGACAATATGCATATATAGAAGATCATTCTTATTCAAATATCACATTCCTAGGTCAAATAAGTAGCTAGCGTGCCCCAAAACATATGTTTACCATATAAGTATAGATGCTCTGTTATGAGACAAGTCAACTAGCATTCTACATTTAGCAAGGGTCGTTCAGAATACCAAAACAAATAGTTCCACAAAATGTGCTTTCTGAGCCCGAAGCTACATAAGTCGCTTCAAATTATTTACTTAGGTGGGCATCATCTGGCATGTAGCCACAAAATACATTTGCCTCCAAAATGTAATTCAAATGTATGTTTCCTTGTCAAGTGCATTAGTGTTAAATTAAGTCAAATACGTTGGACGAAAATAATGGATTTATAGTAGAAATATATATATATATATATATATATATATATATATATATATACAATAAACTTATCTTGTCGGATTATCAAAGTATAGTACAAATAGCATTTAAGCTGACTATTAGAATTTAGCTTTTGACTAGCAGATTTACATGTGTTATTGTTTTACCGTGTTATTTGCAATAGAATAATGTATATATGTATAATTTATTTTAGAAGGTTCTTATTCAGTCCCAGATGACTGCTTATAAGATTTTTTTCAATAATCACTCATAATAAAAATATGCAAAGTGCATAACTTGTTTTAAATTGAATAACATAATAGGGGTTGTCTACTTGAAGGTTATATATATATATATATATATATATATATATATATATTAACAGAGTTCACGCCACACAAGGCATGCCGCCACTGTAGACGTAAGGGGCTACTAAGAAAAGGGGGGGTCAACCTATATTGGGAGCTGTGCAGCGAGATGTCTGTTTACATTAGTTTTAAATTTGTGTATGTCAGTACCGTCAGGAAAACAGGGAGCAGGGAGGGAGTTCCAGGGTCCAGCAGCACGAGGAAAGAAGCTTCTAGAGTAGAAAGCTCTTCGGAATTTGGGGATATCCGCAGTGAATGGATGTGATTTGGCAGATTATCGAGTTGGTCTAGTGGATTTACGTCGTGAGGGCACCAGAGCAGCAAGTTCATCAGGGCTTAATCCATTGAAATACTTGTAAAGAAAACACAAGGAAGCAACATTGCGGCGATGGGACAGGGGCTGGAGCTTGGTGGATAGTGAAGGACCTATTAAGTTGGCAACTCTTTTTTTGGACCTTGTTAAAGAGGGAGAGACTAGTGGATTATGCCCCAGCCCAGATGTGGCAACAATACTCCATGCATGGGCGGATGGTGGCTTTGTAAAGATATAGGATAATGTTAGATGTAGAAAGTTTACTAGCACGGTAGAGGGAGCCCACCTTCTTTGCAGCAGCTATGGCAATGTCTTATGTATATATATATATATATATATATATATATATATATATATATATATATATATATATATATATATATATATATATATATATATATATATGATTTTATGAAGGCTTGCCAAAGTATTCCTTTCAGGACACCAATGATCACCATTAAAGATATTTTTTCTTACAAATATTATTTATTCAAATTAAATGTTTTTTCCTACACGTGTTTCACTACCAAGCAGTTACTTGCTTGGTAGATCATCAGGGAAATTAAATGTCTGGAATACTGGTTTAAACTGCCGACAATACACAATGTGGCGTTGCAATAGTTGAGGTCTCTTAAGAAGAGAAGAGGAAAAAAAATAAAAATAAAAGTTAAAATTAAAAAACAAGGAAGAACAACGATAAAAAAAGAAAGTCCTAGAAAAAGTCTTAGAAAAGTAGCTCGTGCATTATTTCTTCCACCAAGCCAACAAGCAAATAATCGGTCCCAAATACATTTTAAAAAACCAAAAAACCGGAACAATGGTCGATAATACACTTTCACGTCGGCCGGCACAATGATGAATAAATCCCCCCACCCACAAAAAAAAACAAAAGAACTAAATCATTCAAGATACCCCTCACAAGTTACCATTCCAATCCAATGATAGTATGGGAATTCTAAATCCAACTTCTCACAAATAAAAATCAACATAAATGTTCGTCCGGGTTCGAAGAGCCTTATTTCAATGGCTGATTTCTTACCTTTCGAAACAAACACACGACGAGTTGAACGTCAATCTCGCAGAAAACACCTTTATATTAAGAAAAAATCTTAATTAGTAGATAGAAACTATTTATTCAAAATACTGTTTCTAAAAAAAATTATTATTAAACCTATTCTTTATAGAAATTAATTATCTAGTGTCTGGGACGTCATTTTACATTTTGGGAAAATATCCTTCATTTAATTAACTGCCGAATTATTATCGTTTTGTTGTTTAACGAAACGAAAAAGCCTATCCCGCAGAATTTGTTTTTAAAAGATTATTCATATATCAAAAATAAAATGTTATTATAAAAAGGTTTTCTACAAAAATCTAGTTATTATTTTAAATAATTTAAAATATTTCCTTAACGGCTGTGTCTGTTTGCAACTCTCTGTGGAGAATATTATTCTATATTCCATAAATAAATATTACTACGGAATATCGTTATCAGAAATCTATTTTCTATTTTGAAAAAAACTTTTTTAATGGACGGGATTATTTTTTGCCAACTTTACGGGAAAATATCACTCTAACTCGTTAAATGACAGGAGACTTTGTTATTACTCATTTAAAATCCCGTACAAAATACTTTTCATAAAAATCCAATTGTTTCTATTTCTTTTTTTATCGTTGTTCTTCCTTGTTTTAATTTTAACTTTTATTTTTATTTTTTTCCTCTTCTCTACTTAAGTGACCTCAACTATTGCAACGCCACATTGTGTATTGTCGGCAGTTGAAACCAGTATTCCAGACATTTAATTTCCCTGATGATCTGCCAAGCAAGTAACTGCTTGGTAGTGAAACACGTGTAGGAAAAAACATTTAATTTGAATAAATAATATTTGTAAGAAAAAATAACTTTAATGGTGATCATTGGTGTCCTGAAAGGAATGCTTTGGTATGCCTTCATAAAATCACATATAAATGCTCTGTACTTAGTAATCGAGTATCATCGAGTTTGTTTTTATTGGAACAACCCCGGTCTTCACTGAATGATCTATTTTATAAGTGAAAAATCTAAATATATATATATATATATATATATATATATATATATATATATATGTCTAGGTTTATATAGACAATATATATTTTCTCTATATATATATATCTTTTAATGAGAAAGGAAGTAATCCGACGTGATGGGAAATGAAAAAGGAAAAAAACAAGATATCTTTTTATATATTCATCAACGTTTCGTCTTTATTGTAAGACTTCCTCAGGATAATAATTTTAAGAAAAATGTCATGCAAGTACATCGAAATATTGGGTTGACATGATGGGTTGATAAGAAAAAGTAGTAGCCGGGCCTACTGTGAGCGCTGGAGGAGAGTCCATGCTGTGAGAAGTCAGTAGCGGCGAAGAATGAAATCAATATGGAAAGTTTTGAGTGGGTACCATTAAGGCAGCAGTGAAAAAGGGAGTTGTGAGAGTATTAGTGAATTTGCCTTAGGGTTGGAGAGAGGAAAGGAGGCTGAGGTCTTTGTCGTGGTGAGGTTTGGCATGGATTTTGATAGGCTGGGGAAAGAGGAGGAAAGGGGACACTCTCTGTGTTTGGGTATCATAGTTTTAGAAAAATATTTGAAGAAATGAAGATAACTTGAAAATGGGCAGGGGGTGGGTAAGAGTGTGAAAGAAATATGCAAAAGGGTGAGATAGGTGAGAGGGGAGATGGGAGATTTTGTTGTGGTCAGGTGTGAAATTATTTGATGCTGGCGGGAGGAAGGGTGGGTAGGAATATTGACCAGCTGGCTATGTCAGGAATGTGTGAGTATAGGAAATATGTGCGGTATAGGAAATAGCTACGTTCCAATAATGATAATGAAAAGCTCTTCGTAAAGACGAGTACAGAACTTTCCGGTAATTGACATTGTTCATAAACAGAAAAATTCAACTGTAATAGCTTGTGAGGAAGGCGCAGTGGATATGAGTTGGGTCTGTTAAAAGAATGACATCTCAGTGTTTCAACAGTTGCCTGCACAGCTATAATTATTTCATGGAAGAAATGTACATGAGCTCGTAATTAGTTTCGTTGTGAAAATCAAAAACAAAATTTAGAGTAGAATAAGGAAGATTCGCATGATAATGATATATTTGTGAATTTTTTAGATGAGGGTTGATAATTCGTAGAATTGGTATATTCGGACTACTGTTCTCATCTTGGGTGTTTTAACCTCCGACCTTCTTCAGGTGTACTTTGTCGAACTCAGGAATCTGGATGGAATTTCGAACGGAACCTTTTTATTTAATTCTTCGTATCGCCCGCACTGAGGATTGGACCTTCAACCTTCAAATGACAGTCACTTAGAACTTATAATTAGTACTATATCCACTACGCCACGGGTCCTTGCGGGCAATTCTAGTGTGAATTTTGGGAGCCTTAAACATATTCTTGTGTATGATCTAACTACTTATCACTATAGATCACTACTTATCTATTATTTATAATTATAGAGGTTCCCATATTGTATTGAATTATATACTAGGTCTGCTTAGTAAGTCATTGTCGCCTAACATATGCGCTGCTTCTTTGAGTCGTCTTACTCTCCACCGTTCTTCTCTATCTATAATTTTTACTTCATCCCATAAGAGTAGATGTTTTCCCTTTTCCTTCCATATGTGGTCAGTCATACCCGACTTTTCGATTTCTCCACGCATTACGGCTTTCCGGTGTTCTTCGAGCCTTAACTTTAGTGGACGACATGTCTCACCTTTGTATACTTTTTCACACTTGCATGGAATCGCATACACACAGTTCTTAGTCATGACTTTTTCCGTAGGGGGTTTGACTCTCACAAGATGCTTTCGAAGAGTTGAGTCGCTCCTGAATACTATCCTGATGAAGAAACGCATATATATATATATATATATATATATATATATATATATATATATATATATATATATATATATATATATAAAGTGGTATATGTGTGTATGTATGTGTGTGTATCTAGGCAGCATCTTCTCTTGCAGGCAAGTATTGTTGAATATAAGAGACGACTCGTGTCTAGATATCCTTTGGTAGATCCTTTCAATAGTCCGAATTAGGAACTTAGTTTCGGAGGGGAATTGACTGATGAATTTGCCATAATTTGCATTTGTCTCCCAAGTACTTTCGGACCCATCTGGGTCCATCTTCAGGGGAATGAGGTTAATCAGGTCTAGATCATGTGTAGTATTCATAGGTTTTTGGCGGAAATTACATATTAAGTACGAAACTATATTGGCACTATAAACATTTTAGAATATTATTACTGATATTAAAGTTAATTCTATTAATTAGGGTTTTTTGGTTTTTATATATAAAGCCTCTAATATATGGAGTTTTTGCTTGTTACTACTAAATTCTAAGATTTTGCTATTTTCTACTAAGAGTTTTCTGAATTCCGATCAGGGGCAGGAGTGGTTGTTAGTTAAGTGTTGGACTATGGCGCTAGTATCAGACAAATGCATCGTCAATCCTCTCGACAAAGTCGTGGTAGTCAAACCTATGTATATGTGGTAGTCAAACCTATGTATATGTTACATATATATATATATATAAATATATATATATATATCATTCTTTTTTTGAAAAACCATGACAATGGTGGTGTAAAATAAATAAAATTTATTTTAATCTTAACTTTCGAGAATATACTTCTCATTTTCAAAGAGTGTATTTCGTTTCTTCTTTTTTTTTCATCGTCCGATGGAAATGGACTTTTTTGTCAGAAAATCACGTTATGTCTGTAGGCGAGGTAACACCGGTTTGAATAAGAAAGGGTATTTAGACATATTTTTTAAACCATTGTTTCATAATAGTATTTTTTTTTTTTTGAAAAACTATAACAATCACAGTATAATACGTGGCGGTGGTAATGCAGGGTAATGGCAAGTGAAAAATCAACCAACTACTATCAATTTGACAAAATATTGAACCCGACTGAATCGTGAAACCCATTCATGTGATTAAAAATTAGATGTTTATTTTTCAGAATATAGACCGACGTATGGCAAAAGTATATATCAAAAAGAATGTTCATTGGCTTTTGTTTATAACACTATCCAGGTCATTGAAATAGGGGAAATGCCACTTTACTTTAGATATTTGATAAAACCATACGTATTTCTAATGTCTGTATTTACAATAAGAACACGTCGCGCTTCATATTGCGCTGTGTTCAGCACTTGTCTGTTTTCAAATGGGTTCGTCAAGGAAGAAATGTTGAAACAACGTGAACATGATTTTAATTGAAATTAGAAATGAAATTGAATGTGTAATTTTCAAATGTAAAGAGCATTGGCTCATAACTCATTAATAAAAGAAACACAAACGATAATGATCGAGTAATCAGGGAAAAACCTTCCCTAATGTACAACCATCTGTTTGAAATGTTTTTTGTAAATTAAATAATTTGTTAGATGAATCCTATGCGAAATATGTTGTGTGTTGGTTTGTCGGTCGTTTTCCGCTTCAGGTTGCAAATGCATTTTCTTTGGTTGCCACGCTTCGGTATGAAATAAGATTTTCATTTCTCAGTCACACTTAAGGTTGAAATAGAATTTTCGTCGATCTGTTATTTTGAAGTGTAAAATAGAATTTTTGTTTGTCTGTAACGTTTAAATTATAAATATCATTTTAGTTGTTCACGCTTAAATTTAAAAAAGCATTTACGTTTCTGTCACGCTTAAGTTTGAAATAGAATTTATAGGTTTTATGTCAAGCTTGAAATAGTATTTCTGTTTGTCTGTCACGCTTTAGTTTGAAATGAAATGTTGCTGGCAATCTTTTCGTAATTTATTAGTGAATATATTGTTCATACATAAAATTAATTGGATATAAAAGCGTATAGCATGTGGTTTTATTTGCACGTACATTCGACACTAGCGTTCGGGTCGCCTAGGAACCGCATCAACTGATTTCACAAGAAACATTTCATTTTACTAATTGTCAAAACTAAAAACCACGAGAAAATAAGGGTTTATGAGATGGGTAAATTGAAAATTAAATGGGGATGAATACTATGAGAGGATTGAAAACTTACACATACCACAAACTTAAAACAATGGGTGGCCCAGAAAACAGCAGTATTTCCGCGGTTGTAAAACATCGATCATGGAAATGGAGAAAAAGGGCCAAAATAAAGGCAAGCCTCATGAATATTGCTTCTCTTCTGAAAATCGAAACAAATTCGCAGAAAAGCAAGAACTATTGCACACATAAAAAGCCTTATATCCTTTCAAGTGGAATATTGAGCATGAAGAAAGTTAATATAATACCAATAATCGTAGGAACAATCAAAAAAAACTGGAGAAAAGACTGGCAGAAATTTGAATCAAAGGGACCATCGAAACCATACAGAAGACAGCAATGATCAAAACAGCTGCAATCTTAAAGAAAATCCTCGAATGCGGAAACCAACACGCATAAGCTACAAAAGGTAACCAATCATAAGGAATTTACAACAAGCAGAAAACAAAACCACACGAAGAACACCACAACACGAACCAAGTAACAGAAACTGCAAGAAACATCACTTCATAATCCCCCCAGTAAATTACATCGGCCTCAGCTGTCACTACACAAAAATGAACCAAAGAAACCGAAATTACAAGAAACACTATAAACTCCTCCCTCACCTCCCCCCCCAATTTTTTTTTTTAATTTAAAGAAAAATTAAAAATAATTTTTTAAATAATTTTAAAAATAATTTTAAAAATAAAAATAAATAAAAATGGAAAGAAATTGAAAAAAAATAATAATAATTTTAAAATTTTAAAAGTAAATTAAATTAATTTTTTTTTTGATAATAATAATAATAATAATAATAATAATAATAATAATAATAATAATAATAATAATAATAATAATGATGATGATGATGATGATGATGATGATGATGATGATGATGATGATAAGAAGAAGAAGAAGAAGAAGAAGAAGAAGAAGAAAGCACCAGGTCACGATGGAATACATGCGTATTGGTTCAAAAAATTCACGACCCTACATAAAAGGCTAGCATAGACACTGAGAGGGTGTATCCATAAAGCACACGTAACAGAGTTGATCATCAAAGAAGGACAACGCTCATACAAAAAGACGCTAAGAAGGGAAAATAGATAAAACCCAGGAAAACAATAAATGCAGACTGTGTGGACAAAGAGACGAAACAGTAAATCATATAATAAGTGAATGTACCAAACTTGCCCAAAAAGAATACAAGAACAGGCATGACTGTGTTGGAAAAGTAATACACTGGGAACTGTGCAAACTATTGAATTTCGAATATGCAGACAAATGGTACAAACATAAAACAGAAACAGTACTGGAAAACGAAAAACACAAACTCCTCTGAGATATGGATATACAAACAGATACACTCATACAAGCAAGGAGACCTGATGTTATTATAATAGACAAAAAGGAAAAATCTTGTAAAATCGTAGACTTCGCCGTCGTAGCCGCCCACAGAGTGAAGATCAAAGACACGGAAAAACGAAGTAAATACACAGAACTAGCCAGGGAACTGAAAGGAATATTGAGCATGAAGAAAGTTAGTGTAATACTAATAATCGTAGGAGCACTAGGAACAATCCCAAAAAACCTGGAGAAAAGACTGGGAGAAATTGGAATCAAAGGGACCATCGAAACCATACAAAAGACAGCAATGATCAAAACAGCTGCAATCTTAAGGAAAATCCTCGAATGCGAAAACCAACACGCATAAGCTACAAAGGGTAAAAAATCATAAGGAATTTACAACAAGCAGAAAACAAACCCACACAAAGAACATCACAACACGAACCAAGTAACAGAAACTGCAAGAAACATCACTTCATAATCCCCCCAATAAACTACATCGGCCTCAGCTATCACTATACAAAAATGAACCAAAGAAACCGAAATTACAAGAAACACTATAAACTCCTCCCTCAGCCCCTCCCCAAAATTTGAAAATTTAAGGAAAAATAAAAAATTAAAAAGAATTTTTAAAATAATTTTAAAAATAAAAAAAATAAAAAATTGAAAAAATAGAAAAAAAAAATAATAATTAAAAAATTTAAAAAGTAAATTAAATTAATTTTTTTTTTAAAATTAATTACATTTTTTTTAAATGGTGCGGCCAAGGCTGACACTAGACAAAATATTTGTAGAAGGTTGATGGGGGATGAGAACACTGAGGAGGGACCGGAAAACCAGACCTCTACTGGTAAAGTGCAGAGAATGCTGAGACTTTGGGGAGGCTTATTGCCACCCAAATCCCAGAGAAGACCAATTGTCCTTATCAGCGAGAAATCAATGGTAAGCGGCTGTTGCGATATCGCATCGTTATCGAAAACGGGTGAAGAATACTCGAAATCTGGAGAGGCTTGTTGTCACTCAGACTCCAGGAAATACCACTGGTTTTTGTCGGTGAATAATCACTGACGATGAGATCATCTGTGTGAGAACTCCTAGTGAGTACAATTAATAACAACAACAACCTTGTATATATATATATATATATATATATATATATATTATATTTACATATGTATATATGTACATATATATGTATATATATGTATATATATGTACATATATATGTATATATAAGGGCATATATTTATGTACATATATATATGCATATATATACATATATATACATATATATATACATATATATATATATATATATATATATATATATATATATATATATATATATATATATATATATATATATATATATAAAGCATCATATTAAGAATCAGGACTTTCGAGCCTTCGTCCTTCTCAATTTCAAAAGTTCTTTGACCTTTCGTAAATTAATTATGCACAATTTAAATTACGTAAAAATGAGATTTGAAACAAATGTTGCACCATTTTTGTGTTGGTTTTCCTAGCAAAGCGAATAACTAACTACTTTTCATCATACGTACATTCAAGAGAAAGGATTGACCTTTTTTATTAAAAAATTTATAAAATATATTTGGTAAATGTTCACTAAAATAGTTTTACTTTAATATAACAAATTATTTCATATTTATGTTTCCTTTTGCTTTTTTATTTATTTTCTGCAATGGAACTATTTTAGATTTATTCGAACGTCTCTACGTCGAACTAATTTAATTAAGTTAAAAAGGCATGCTTTCGTTTGATCGGTTGTCTTTCAATAGTTTATGGCATCGTGTGCTAGACAATTGTGAGTTTGTTTTTTGTTTTTTGCTATATTGTTCCACTTATAATCTCGCCGATATCATTAACCTATATAATTGTGATTGTGTTTCATACATGGATGAATGAAAACTATTTTATGGATGTTTTTAACTTCTAATCTTGGCTACAAAATCCATGAAAAAGTGAAAAACCCGCCATAGACAGGTACTTTAGCTAGTTGCATTATTTTAGCAAATTCAAGACGCGAGATTGGTTAAAAGTTTTCTGGATTTTGTAAGAATTGTAGATATTAGATTCGACTACGGATTAAAACTATGGGTAAATGTGTGAACCCTACATCCCTTCACCAACTGTAGGCAGTATATCAACATGTGTTCGATTAAGTATCGATTGAATCTAAAACTGATCAACCATAACAAAATCGCAAATAAATACTCTTTGAATAAAACCATTGATCGCGGCATTGTTGAACAATGCTCTAAAACACTTCTAAATCGGGATCCACATCTTGAAGACTTCCAAAATGTTATCGCCAAACATAAAACTTTCAACTATTTTCATAACCGTCCGATCTTTCGTTATTATATGAAGTTGTTTAGGACGAGTAAATATACAAATTACTCGGCGGAAATAGAAGCAATAATTTCAGTAAAAACACAGATTTTTTTTCAAAATCAAGTAATGTTAGTATTTAACGGCATGATAATAGAAGTAATACATTTATTTGCGAATTAACACATGTTCTGTTGACATGTATGATAGCATGCTGTCAAAGTGTGACAGTATGACAATAAAACAATGACCAAACATAAAATACTAAGTAAGCTTGTTGCATAACCTCGGAATTATCAGTTCAATTATTGTGATGATAAATGCTCGCACTTACCCAGTTGAAAGAACACGTGATGCCTGGCGGCCATTTGCAAAAGCTATAAGGGGCATGATTGGGGTCGAGATTATATGGATTTTCATAATTTGCATGCAAGAAAACCCACCTGCTTAAGAGGCGAACTACAACAACACTGAAGGAGAGGACGATTGCAGTAGGAATCAAGCGTATACACCGAGAGGCGGTGAGGACGAAAACGTTGATAGTCAACAGTTAAAAGTGAGCATTATCAGTCGAATGAAAACAATAAACATTTAGATGAGAGTAAAAAAAATGGCTGACAAATCAGAATTATTAAATAGAATTATTAAATAGAATTATTAAATTATTAAGTTCAATAATTAAATTCAATAAGCAACCATATAGAGCCTTACTGACCAGATTATTTAATACCTTGATGAATTCAAAAAGGAATGATTTTTATAATGTCTTATATTCTGTAAACAACTTTGGTATTTTTTATGGATGAAAAAAAAAGAATGAAATTAGATATTCATAACATTGGGTTTGTTTGTTTTTTTAATTAGGATTGATAATTTAGATTATTTGGATTATTTGGATAATTTGGATTATTCGGAAAACTATTCTCATCTTGAATGTTATTCTCACAATAGTTCGGTCAATGTAACCTTCAAGTTCATCTTTTCGAAATCGGGAATCTTTACGTTCAACTAGAGAATCTTTATGTCGGACTCGGGAATCTATATGGAATTTGAAACTGAATCCATTATTTAATCCACAGGGATTAAATTAATTAATTAAAAATTAATTAAAAATTATAGCGGTCGAGATATTTAAAAGTCGAAAACAATTTTGTTTTCGACTTTTCAATATCTCGACCGCTATCATTTTTAATGACTTAGGATTGCACCATATTTTGCCTGAAGAGGATTTAGGATGCTTGATATAAGTTTGAAAATACTAATTATAATTTGCATTGTTCGGACGACTATTATCATTGTGGATGTTATCTTCACAGCCTTTCATGTAACGATCCGAGTATTTTTCAGGTGCGCCATTTCGAATCTATGAATCGTTATGTTGTCATAATCCGCAAGATCCCTCCGTAAAGGCTACACTATAAATTCACCATTTAGGAAGATATCTAAGTAAAATTAAATACAAGGAATATTTTTAATTTGTAAAGTTTCGACAACTTTAACTGATCAATTATTCTGCTACAAATAAGGGTAAACAATCTATAAAATGCGTATGACTTTCTTTTCCGTGTAATAGGCAAATATATATATATATATATATATATTCGTTGCTACATCAAAATTACAATATATATATATATATATATATATATATATATATATATATATATATATATATATATATATATATATATTAACGGAAAATGCGTCCTATAAAGTTAAGGGCGAGTAATAATGCAATTTTCAGTATCTTAATCACTTAGGAAGTGAAACAATCGAAATAGTAGTAAGCAACAAATAAAAAACGAACATAAAAATACATTAAATATTTAGGTGCTAAAAATCGTACATATCACGGCAAGGCGTCGTAGCCTGGGAGTAAAACGCCAGACTATTGACATCAACATCGAAGGTTCGATCCTTGTCTAAGTTAGCTATGCTAATGAAATCTTGAATAAAAACAATTACATAAAAATATATGTATATATCTAGAGTGTCATTTTTGGCCAGTCCCTTCTTGGGAAGCCCCTTTGTGTAGAACCCCTTTTTGAAGAGTTGAAGTTCGGTTTTAATGTAGGGAGATTCAACTCCTCAAAAAGGGGGTTCACACAAAGGGGACTTTCCAAGAAGGGACTGCCCAAAAATGACACTCTAGATTGGGACAAAAATTGCATCAGTCTAGAAAAAGTTCTCTTTCACTGATCGAGAACAGAAAGAATAAAGTGTAGTTTCAGAACAGATATTACACTTTATTCCTTGGCAAAACGAATAATGAATAATTTCGTTGAATCTAATCAAAATCAATAAAAATGTAACTATAATATTTTATTTTTATTTTTTTTTATTTCTGTCAACAAGCACGTGTCTTTTTTATTACCCTACAATAATAATGTCTGCGTGCGCGCTAGACAACCAGAATCATTAAATATTTCAATAGTTCATAGTAGGGGTCTGGAACATTTTTTAGCTATTCTACTTTCCTGGGCAACGCCGGAACACGGGTCAGCCAGTTACAAACAAGGGTAAACAATCTAGAAAATGAGACAAATTATAGGCAAAATATGTATCACTAACAAAACATTTATATAAGAAGTTTAGAAGGCAAAGAAACAGTTCCGTATGGTGTTCTTTGAATGTCTCTTTCTACATTACTAGACGTTGAATGAATAGCAAGAAAAAACAGTGCGCAGTGAAAGTTAAATATAGCCTTCAAGTTATTATTTGATAAATATATTCTGAACTTTAAAAGGCATTCATTGTCCATTGCTAAAAACGACTGTTCGTGTTCAGGAGATGAATAGAATGATAAATGAAAGATCGGTAAAGGACATAAAAAAATGACACCACTGGCCATCCGTCCAAAAATAAGATAAGAGGTTTCTTCTTGTAAATAGAATGTTGTTGTAAATATCATTTCATTCCAATTCTCCCCTTTCCCTTCCTCTTGCAATATCTCTTTTGAGTGCCCTCAGTTTGAATTGTATTCAAACGTGACTAGTGCAATGTGATTTATCAGAGTAAAAAGTACATTTTTGTAAAACTTTTCTTGGACAAAATAATTTCGGTATTTTGGCGAAATTGACTTTTAACGGGTCCTTAAGCCAATAAACTGGCTTTTACGTTACAACCACTGCGCATACTGTTTCCGTTTGTCTTCTTTTTTGTTTTCGTTTTTGTATTACCATCCGGACTTCAGGTTAGTGTTACAGTAATTGATGGTCATGTGTTTTGTTTTTTTAGCTTTAATGCCAGAGTAATAAATTGTTTAATGAAACAATTTATTACTCTCCCATTTCTCTCCACAGCGACGTGACTGGCTTACTGCAAACCTTCATGTAAGCCCTTTGTTTGTACATCAGCATGTGAACCATAACCACAATTTAGTTAGTCCTCACAGAATAGTGTAACACGTTTCACATTACACATATATTTTCATATTTCACGTTACACGCCCATTGATTCATACTGATATTTGTATAATACATTTTGATCAGGACCGTTAAGGTCACAATACATTTTATAGGGTCGTTAAAAGTAGTTTATTTATAATTCAGATTATTCGAACTACTGTTTTCATCTTGGATGTTATTCTCACAGCGTTTCGGTCGATGTCATCTCCGACCTTTGTGGCACCAGTTTCCAAGAACTGTGGTGAAAGAATTGACCCTCAAAATAATCTCTCTATGAGTCTCCTACTTCGCTAAAATCTTTGAATCATTAATCAATCTAACGATAGTCTGCCACTTCAAAAATGCTAAGCTTCTTATTGGCCAGAATTATGGATTTGGGCTATCCCGTTCTACTGTAGATATCCTAACGGTGATGTATGAACGCATATACCATACACGGGATAAGGCAGGTGAAGTTAGGACGACAGCGCTTTATATATCTAAAGCCTTTGACAAGGTCTGACGAGGTCTTCTCAAGAAAATTCATCCGCACGGTATTACTGTACGGATATTTAACATAATGAGATCTTTCTTAACTAAAATAAATATTCAGGTAGTCATCGATGACCGGTCATATAAACAGCATGACCTTTATGCGGTAGTGCTCCAGAGGTCGATCCTTAAACTTTTATTATTGATAATGTTCATAAACGACCTTCTTAGTGCAATCGCGTTCGAGATTGGTTTATTTTTTATGATACAATGCTTTATTCTTGACATGAGGTTAAATCTTATGCACGCATATGGTATTGTCTTGGCCTTCGGAGCTTGATTTACGCCGATCTATGGGTATGTCCTGTGCAGTCCCTTCTCACACTTTGAGAAGGGTTAGTTTATTGCTAATCGCCTGAGGCGCCCCTACAGGGGTATGCCGACGGGGATGCCCAGGAAATTTTTAAAGACACCTAGTACTCTTCCTCTAGAGTGCGCAAACCCCACTTTCCGACCTTGTATCACATTCTACTTTGTGGGAAGTAAATAGGTGTAATGCTGAATGATTAGAAAATGACCTCTAGTATGTAGTGGAATGGGACAAAAATGCGTGGTTACATTCAATGACTCTTTCTTAACAATTATAATAAACCTTACCGACCACTGATTGGGATGGCTAATAGCACCATTTCTGAGAGTCCAACAATCAAAATCCTCAGCTTAACATCCACAGGTAACATGAATTTAAATAAATACATAGAAGATAATGCCAAGTTGGCTGCAAAGAAGGCTAGTTCCCTCTACCAGGCTGCAAACCTTCTCGCACCTGCCAGTATCCTATATCTCTATAAAGCCCCCATTCGCGCATGCGTGGAATACTGTTGCCACATCTGAGCTGATGCATCAACCACTAGTCTCTCCCTTTTTTGACAAATTAAAACAATATCTAACCGAATAGATCCCATACAATCTATTTAGCTCCAGCCCCTGTTCAATCGTAAAAATATTGCATCCTTCTTCTTGTTCTTCAACGAAATGTATAGCGAAAAACTTGCTGCACGTGTGCCTCCTCAACATAAATACTTTCAACTTACACGTTAATTGGTCCCCAGATGATTGGAAGCTTTCTACTGTAATAACTTCTTTTCCTCGGACTGGTTGCCTTTAAAATTCCTTCGCTGCTCCCTGTTCCCCAGACTGTACCAACATGAAGAAACTTCAATGTAATGTGAACAAGCATATCGCTGCACAACTTCCCATACAGGATGCCCTTATAAATATTGCCCCTAATTCATAGTAGCCCCTTACATCTCATTGTTTGGTGTAAATTGAATTAATATATATATATATATATATATATATATATATATATATATATATATATATATATATATATATATAGCCTGATCATTTCCTGCAGGAATGAAACATGGACATCTCCGTATAGCCTGAATTAAATATATTTTCATACTACTAATGCTACTAATCTCTACTCACATATTGAGAACTGTTGAAGTAAATACTGAAAATATATGTAAAATATTATATCACGTCATAATACTATATGTATACATACATGAAGTAAATAAATTATATATATATATATATATATACATTATATATATATATATATATATATATATATATATATATATATAGTCCGAATAATCCAAATAATATATACGTGACATATTGAACGGAATTTGAACACGACTTGCCGACTTCATAGTACGCATCGGTAACTTTGTACCACTTGTACACACTCACGCAAGAAGATTGACGGAACCTTTCTGGTCAATATGAGAGATAATACATTAGGGAATGGATAAACCATGATGCTCAATACAAAGCCAGTGTTTAATGCAATAGAGTTGTGTGTTGAAAACCTCCGAGATTATTACGCTTCACTCTCGGGGATTACACAAGTCAGAATATTATTACCAACTTTATATCAACTAAAGTAGCATTCCGTTTTTGATTCACGTTCGCCCTTGTACAAATGTCATGACAGTGGCCGGGGGAGGCTCAACTCGACCAAAGATCGAAAGCACTGGCCATAGAGGAGGGCGGTAAAGTATGGCTGATATCGAGGGAGACATGCATTGTATCATCCCTGTAGCTAGGTTAAGTAAGAGATTTAAGACGGATTTATATTCGTTGTAAATTCTACTGGCCAACTGACCAAGATGGCCCTTCAGCTACTTAAAAGAAAATGGCGTGTACTAGATGCCATTGCAAAGGCTCTTCTTGGAGATTTTATCTCTTAATAGAAAGTTTCAAAGCAATAGTCGTAGAAGCAACTGACTGTCGTTGATTCAATAATGAAGTGTTCCAGTCACCAGTGAGTGAATGTGTGCATGCGTTGTATAAAGGGAGAGTTGAGAGAGAGAGAAGGAGAGGGGAGAGAGAGAGAATGTTGGGTAGGACAGCGTGATTACTGTTTGTTCTAGAGAACGTATTTGCATGCGCGTGTCTGGTGCATGTATGCGTGCGTTCATAAATGAATACACGATTGTGCTTTTCTATGTTCGTATATACTGATGTTTATAGAATGTATTTAAATGTTTAAGAAAGAGTTGAAAATGAGAAGCGGAATTATTAGATTACTAGCGGGACCAGTGAAAATTCCATAGTTATATCATTCATCTGTCTTATATTGCTTCAAATATTTCCATTCCATAGACATCCGGCGCGAACGTAGACACCACGATATTATTGGACAAATTTTGTTCAAAGTAAAACATAATTATCTAAGTACTTTAGTTAATGTAGTTTCAGAATATATCTTATTATGGGGGTAATCTCCAAACCCTTTGTAGGAGTTTGTGACATATTTCGATTCTATGATCGTATGGCGAAAACACAGAACTCGCGATATAACTGTGCCATCTTTGGGCTGACAGATACTACATTTTGATCAAAGTACGAAAGTCAAGAGTTCGAGTTTCGACGTTCGACACAACAGCGTGATCAGATGACATTTAAAATATTATTTATTTTAATTGCATCTGCAGCGATCGGGTGATCCCAAATTTAAAATATCATTTCTTTTAATTGCATCTGCAGCGATCGGGTGATCCCAAATTTAAAATATTATTTCTTTTAATTGCATCTGCAGCGATCGGGTGACCCCAAATTTAAAATATTATTGCTTTTAATTGCATCTGCAGCGATCGGGTGATCCCAAATTTAAAATATTATTTCTTTTAATTGCATCTGCAGCGATCGGGTGATCCCAAATTTAAAATATTATTTCTTTTAATTGCATCTGCAGCGATCGGGTGATCCCAAATTTAAAATATTATTTCTTTTAATTGCATCTGCAGCGATCGGGTGACCTCAAATTTAAAATATTATTGCTTTTAATTGCATCTCCAGCGATCGGGTGATCCCAAATTTAAAATATTATTTCTTTTAATTGCATCTGCAGCGATCGGGTGATCCCAAATTTAAAACTAAACGCAAGTATGAACATGAACTTGCCTTCGCGTATTATTATTATATAGATATGAGTTATCGGTAGAAAAACTATCGGGAGACAATAGTAACATATAAATACAATAAGGTAACTTTGAACTAAAATATACTTTTCAAATTGTAAATGCAAAAGAAAAAAGAAAGGTGTGACGAGTTTATAATATGTTGGCCGATGTAACCTCTGACATTCTCCAGATGCTTTTTTTCGAACTTGGGAATTTTTATGGCAACTATGAGAACCTACACGATGCCCTACTTGATAACGATGTACGGTTGGATGTTACATAGGTCGAAAAGATGTGAAAATAACGACACAGATTAGAATATTTTTTTCTGAATAATACATCTTCATCTAAAAAAAAGTCCCAAACAGAAAGAACAAGAGAAGGAGTCGAAATTTTTAAAAAAATAGTGATAGATTGGACGATAGGATTGAATTAAGCCCAAGAGAGAAGGTACGAGAGAACGTAGTGATAGAATAGAAGAAATGTTCATTAAATTCTGATTCTGTTTTAAGATTGAAACATTAACTCTTTTACAATATGTCATTAGGGAATATTCGATTAAAACCTTTTTGTGTGTATTTGGTTGTGTTTTTTTTCATTATTATTACACTGTTTATTTTAAGACTTTTTTTCAGATAACCGTTATATTCATACTTACCGTGTCGAACTCGTGAACCCGCGTTCTTGCTTCTCTGTGGATACACACAAACTCGGACGATAATGATGGTTTATCAAAATGGTTTATATAAAAAGATAGACTGTCACAGAAAACATCAGAGCGACGCGTCACTGTCGTACGCGTGGGAGAGAGAAAGATAGACAGATACATAGACGGATAGCTCGTCTCGCTACATCTAATTACAATGTGCGTGCCCGCTTTGCCATTGGAGATAGCACCTCAGACACGTTTTTGATCTTGAAATCTCGTCAGCTAAAAGACCGAAAATATTCGCTCGGAAATCACTTGGTTTCGCGACTTCTATCTGGAAAGTGTCACTCAAACTTGTTAATTCAAACACCGCTCTCGATATGTAACAGAACCAATTGAAATAATGTCGAATTTTTGTATGACGTGTGGCAATATCTAAATGTGTTTGTGTGCGCGATGGTGAGGTAATGGTGAGGTACGTTGCTAAAAGTCGCAACCTAAACCGTCTTATACTCACCGAAAGAAATCTAGTGTGAAATTAATGCTATGGTTCGTAAGTCTGTCCTCGTCGATAATCCAGTCACTGCCACCTTCCAATAATGAAGCGTTTTTGATTTGAAATAAATGTACAGTCGATTCAATTTTCAGCTCAGCTCAAGAATTCTTCTGACAGTTTCGAACAAAGACGCGGCCAATTTGCATTAGTTCATTATTTGCAAATTGAAATAAAGTATGGAGAGTCTTCTTCAAGAAAACTACATTTTACCGAGTTAAAAACACCCATTAATTCCATGTCATAAACGCATCACACATTTTGAATTGCAACGGCGATGGTTCGTTCGAAAAAAGAACAAAAACATTATTTTAACGTCACAAAAGCACCAAATATTCTCAAATATTGTACTTGTATGTTATTTCTTTAAATCAATGATCCAGATGAAGTTTTAATATAAAGACGAAACATTGATGAATATATAAATAATGTTGGTTTTACCTTTTCCATATATCCGGGATGGTCACACAGTTCGAACCCCTCCTTCAGAATCAATCAAGCGCTTTAACCATCAGGTCAAGGGCACTGTCACATTGAAGAAGGGAATTTAAGTTCTATTTATCCGAAGAGCGGCATATCATAAAAACTGACTAAAGATTCTACGAACGTTGTCGGAATATGCCTTATAGCTACGTGTCAGTCTATTTTGAACTTCCCCGAACAGGGCTCAACTTTAATCTTATTAAAGGGGCTTATGATAATATTAATTTTAAAGAAATAATATAAAATCATTTTTACCTACATACGTAAGAGTTTCGAGCTTTCACTTTCGTCAGTGCAGGGATGATAATCTCTGACGGTCCTACGGTTTGAACCCCTGCCACCGAATATATATATATATATATATATATATATATATATAGCCGAAGTAACCGTGAACGCTTGGTATTTCAACCCTTTTTCTTCTGCATGTCAGTTCAAATGAAAAAGAAGTTTTTGTTTTATTTTAGTGCGTCATTCAGGTGTATGATGATAATAGATATCGGATAGTAAATAACCGGAACGCTATAGCAAATGACAATAATTGTCTAGTGTGAGATTCGAATCCCGGAAGATGGCATAAAAGTTTATGAACTGAACGCGAACGCTTGATCTTCACGGCCATCGATCAAACAAAAATAGTTTGTCTTTGTCACCTGCTAAATCTGTTTATGATTTTGATTAGAGATACAAACTCCACATAGATCCGAAATAGTGGAATTGTCTTAAATACATAAATATACATTTTTTTTAATTCCGTTTTTAACAAAATGAATGTCAAATACGCTGATTTGACTAAAAGCAATCTCGACATATTTGATATGTTTATTTATCTAATTTTCTGGCTGAACTTAAAAAGTTTCTAAGCACCATGCTCGATCATATTTAAAAGGGAACACTTATGATGGCGGAATATTTCGTTTTAATGTTATTTTTAATCACTTTTAATTTTAAATAACAAGTTTTTAACAAGTTTGAATTCTGTGTAGATATCTTTAATCTTCGAGGTAAACCTCCTTTTTAGAAAGAAAACAATGGCGAAACAAACTCCGATTGGCTGGTTATCTATTGTCTTTTAGAAACTAACTTCTGACATCGATATTGACATCGTATCGACGGTCTGCAATTAGTTTGGCACTTAGATAAACTGTTTAAGTGTTATTCTGCGACACACATACAGACAACTTTGCTCTTTATCTCTCTCTCTCTCTATATATATATATATATATATATAGAGAGAGAGAGAGAGAGAGAGAGAGAGAGAAAGGAGAAAGAGAAAGAGATCTGATAACCTGAGTAAACCGTGTAACTGCAGTAAAATCTTGATTTAAATTGAAGTATTGTGAACATAGAATCAACAGCGTATGGTTACTGGTTGTTCATTGTTGTGCGTTGATCGCATCGTACAATTTTGAGTCTATGCCTTCACACACACACACACACACACACACATACACATATAAATATATATATATATATATATATATATATATATATATATATATATATATATATATATATATATACATATATATTCTTTCTGAAAATAAAGGAAATTATATTTTTTGTCTTATATCTGAAAAGTATGCAAAATTAATATCCGTTGGGAAATTGAGCTATTTCTTTCTTCATTTCTCACAGTCTTTCAAAATGTGACTTGCATAGTAAACGTCTTTCTATGAACGCGTGCTTAGTGTAACATTTTTTTTTATAATGAAAAGCACAGAAAAGGAATGACATTCGCTCATAACATAATTTTTTTAAACGCAAGAGACAAAAACCTATTTTAACTCTAATAAGAATTTAAATATACCGGTTCATGATTTAAAAGTTATTTGGTTTAGTTCTGAGATTAAATTTCAGCCAAAGAGACAAATAATATGTCCTTGAATGTTATATATATATATATATTACTAGTTCATGTATATATGCATATAATAGTTTAAGGTAATATAATATATTACGTATACAGATATATAATCGATATTTATGAAAATAAATACTATGATTTTATGAAATAATCGAGCATTCTATTGCGTTTATTATCATCCAACATAACCAAACACGAGTGTATATCTATAGAAATCCAATGACGTGTTCAATTCCAATAGATGGGGTATGTTTTCTCTGTCTCTCACTCTCTCTCACTATATATATATATATATATATATATATATATATATATATATATATATATATATATATATATATATATATATATATATTAAGAAATGTTGTCCTTGTTTAGAAAGCATTGTTTATATGGTAATATTAATTATTAAAAATAATAATGAGCAATTAGAACGCCATACAATGCATTTAGTTTTATTAACTTCTTTTTTCCCCCCAGGAACGTTGATGCTTCTAAAGTATAACGGTCCCTGGAAATATTAGTGCTTCTACAGTATAACGGTCCCCACAACGGTTGATGCTTCTAAAGTATAACGGTCCACAGAAATGTTGGTGCTTCTAAAATATAACAGTCCCTAGAAATATAGGTGCTTCTAAAGTATGACGGCCCCCATGAATGTTGGTGCTTCTAAAGTACAACGGTCCCTAGAAATATAGGTGCTTCTCCAGTATAGGGCCCAGGGGTGCTTCTGCAGTTTAGGACCCAGCACCAGGAGTGCTTCTACAATTTAGGACCCGGAGGCTTCTGCAGAATAGGGGCCATGGGTGCTTCTCTAGTATAGGGACCAGAGGTGCTTCTACAATATAGGACCAAGCACCGGGGGTGCTTCTACAATATAGAACCCGGAGGCTTCTACAGTATGGTTCTTTGATATGACCGAGGCACCTCGGAAATTTTTTTTTCTTTCTTGACCTGAAAATATTTCTATGTATGGGGAAGGGTACAAAAAAAAATTCTTTCGAGGGGGGGATTTTTTTTTTTTTTCATCAAAAATATTAATATGTATGTGGGAGGATGAAAAAAACTTTTTAGTGGGGTGGGGTTAAATTGTTTTTCCCCATTTTAAAACATACAATATTTCTATGTATGGGAAGGGTAAAAAAAAATTGGAGCGGGGGTGAATTTTTTTTTTTTTTTTCTTTTAAATTAAAAATATTTCTAAGTATGGGGGAGGATGAAAAAAAAATTTATTGGGGGGTGCAAAAAAAATTTCTTTTTTCTTTTCTTAACTAAAAATATTTATATTTATGATAGTGACAATACATGAATTAACACTATTTTGTTTTTCTGACACGACAGGGGTGCATTAATATGAGTTCTTAGGTATGCGTACTGGGCTGGAGATAGGTACATATACAGTATGTGCACCCTTGCAGAGATAGGTAAGTATATAGTATGCGCACCAGGGCGGCGATAGATACGAATATAGTATGCGCACCGGGCCGTCGATAGGTATATACATAGTATGTGCACTGGGGTGTCAATAGGTACGTATATAGTAGTGCATAGGGGTGGCGATAGGTACGTATTTAGCATTCACACAAGGGTGGAGATAGGTACGTATTTAGCATTCGCACCGGGGCGGCGATATGTACATATTTAGTATTCGCACTGAGGCAGCGATATGTACATATGTAGTATTCACACTGGGTCGTCGATAGGTACGTATATAGAATGTGCACATGGGCGGTAATAAGTACATATACAGCATGTGCACCGGGCCGGTGATAGGTATTTATTTAGCATGCGCTCCGGGGCGGCGATCGGTATGTATTTAGCATTCGCACCAGGGCGGCGATAGGTACGTATTTAGCATTCAGGGGCGGCGATAGGTACGTATATAGCATGTGCACATGGGCGGCAAAAAGTACGTATATAGCATGTGCACTGGGCCGGTGATAGGTATGTATTTAGCATGCGCACCGGGGCGGCGATCGGTACGTATACAGCACGCGCACCGGGGCGGCGATAGGTACGTATATATAACGGGCACCGGGGCGGCGAAAAGTTACGTATTTAGCATTTGACCCGGGGTGGTGATAGGTACGTATTTAGCATTCGCACCGAGGTGGCGATAGGTAGGTATTTAGCATTTGCACCGGGGCGGCGATAGGTACGTATTTAGTATTCGTACCGGGTCGGCGATAGGTACTTATATAGTATCTGCACCCAGGCGGCGATAAGTACTTATATAGTATCTGCACCGGGGTTGCGATAGGTATGTATATATTATGTGCACTGGAGCGGCGATAGGTACGTATATAGTATGCGCACCGGGGTGGCGATTGATACGTATATAGTATGAACACCGGGGCGGAGATAAGTACCTATATAGAAGGCGCAGACAGGGGTTGTAATTTTTTATAGAAATATGTCATACTATTACCCTGGGAAACGTAGGATGAAATGGTATGGAACAAACAGCTTTCGCAAAAGGCAAAATTAGAAAGTAGCGGTGAAATGGGGCGACCAAGGAAGAGAAAAGTAGAAAGATAAAGAGACGGCTACAGAGAGAGGGGGAGAAATAGTAGTTTGAATATAAAGATGTTACACACGCGATTTTTCTTCAATTATATGTTTTTATGACCCCGAGCAACACCGGGTTACCCCGCTAGTAGAATATAAGGATAACTTAAGTTGGTTTAGCGTGGGTATGAGTTTTTGTTATGCTATCTTACCTATAATGAAGTTTTGACTCTTCCATTCACCATAAATACTGGGATCACCTGATCCTCTGTATTGACTCAATCCCAGCCCGTTCAGTCTCTTAGCAACTTCGGTTGATTGAGGACTTCGGGATGGGGTAAGGTAATACCAGTCGAGGATTCGTTCTCAACAATCAGTCCGGCAGAAACTGGGCCATTTCGGTGGCCTTTTATGTGTCGGGCTAAGGTATACGGTCTTTGGTTGTCCTAGGAGGTGCACCCTCCCAGGTCTTGCCTACTCTCTTTGGGATGGAGTAAATTGATTGCTAACTGCCTGAGACGCCCTGACCGGTGAATGCCGACGGGGATGCCCAGGCTATTTTTGTTAGGAACGCTGGCTTGATTTTTTCCCCACATTTCGACCTTGTGTCACATATTGCTGCGGTGGGAAGCAATTAAATACCTGAATCCACCCCAGTTTATACTGGCAGTCAAAACTGACGTACAACCACTCTTGTTTCTCTGTTGTATTATACTTTTCTTTAATCTACTTGTTTTCACTAAACTCCGAGTTCGTGCTTTCATTCCGGCTCCTTTACAGGATCACAACAACTGGCGACGGAGTATTCGAACTTACACGGGACACAACAATAACATTAAAGGTTTTTTCTCGAGAACCTTAAAAACGACCCCACAACAACTAGATACGTGGGATTTCGAACTTACACCACCACAACAACTGGCGAAGTTGTTACAGCAAAGGATTCTTGAGAACCTTGAAATGGACGCCACAACTGGCAACAAAGTATATTAAGTTTTTTTGAGAACCTTTAAAAGGACAAACGTGGAGAAGTCTCTTAGTTTTAAAAACTGGCGTTATCGGTTGACCTCAAATGGGGCAGAGATTCACTAGCTCAAATATGACACCAGTACTCCTATACTTACTACTCTTACAGTACTCTTATACTCTTATACTCCTAAACTTAGTACTAATATAGACTATCGGGACCCCGTGAAAATTCCACGGTGCATTCTACATCTATTAATAATAACATTCTTTTTGAAATGATAAATGTCTGTCAGGGGCAATACTATTAAGGAAAAACTATTCTTTTTCTTCCGTAAAAATGATTGTCATTTTCAGCTAAATATTATTTAAATAAATGAAACGAATATGTCTTTTTTATTGATGTATTTATGATTGCAGCAATGTAATTATTTTTAAAACAATAAATATTCTCTGTCTTCTTACTAAAATCAGATTGTATATCAGTTTATCTCTTCTTAATATTGATTTCAGTTAGTTTTTATGGAAATCGTCCTAAGACAAGGCATGAGGCCACTTTATTTAAAGAGCTGAAAAAATACAACTTCAAGGTCAGAAACAAGCCAACTATAAGTTTTATATGAATAGATTCCGACCCAGAAAACAGCAATTCTCTCCCATGTGTCAGAAACATAGCTCATAGAATGTGAGGACTAAAGGACAAAATAAGAGAAGCGAGAGTTACGAAGCTGCCGAAAGTAACCCCGCGGTCCGCTTTCTGCTCTCAATTATTTCACAATACGAATAGAGCACCTATTTAACACGCGCTTGATTAATATGATTAATATAAGTACAATTTATATAATAATATGCTAAGCCAATTTCAGGTTAGTACGTACGTTATCACCCTCTCCATTTTTTTAGATGTGATCGCCCGATCGCTGATTATGCAATGTGATAATAATACTCCATACACAGGCGAATGGTGACTTTATTAAAATATAGGATTCTGGCTAGAGTGAGAAGTGTTTTTTGTTTTTTATCCCGGTAGAGGGCGCCTTCTTTTTTATTGCGTCCTTAACATGATCTACATTGGTCTGGTTTAAGCTAAAGTGAAACAGTGTGCGTTTGTTTTCGAACCATTCTGTCTAGAATTGGGAAAGACAAAATGATTCAAGTGTTGTTCTCATTTTTATCTTTTTACCACGTGCCAGCGTGTAATTACAGGCTTACCCTAAAAGAAATGCCAGCAATGAAGTATCCGTATTTTTTAAAATAATTACTTAATTTCTTGAATATTTCAGGTTTATGAAGAAAAATGATTGAAAAGAAGATTACATAACCTCTGGGAAAAGACACAATCAATGGTGACTGTGCAAGATCGTTTCAATAGAACATTTCGATGGCGTTAATACTTAGAGAAGAAAATCATGTAGAATTAAATCCACAACAAAGTCACTGAACAATCCTACACTTGAAATCTAAGAGCCACAGAGCCCCCATTTCAGTGGCATCGTCATCTGGAAACCAAAGATTGTGATTGGCGACTTCAACAGCCATAGCACCTAGTAACAGAAGTACACCATCACTGTCAACCAAGTTGCACATCAGTTGTTACTCAATAGGAAGTGAACTTTTAACAGCTAAGACCAAACATAGACCGACTTCAACACTCTCAGAGCACATGACTTACATTCTTACTTAACGAGCTCGATATCTGCATCAGCGCCCTTAAGGCTGTTAAAGCCATCGACCTAGATTATATTTTTCACAGAGGATATCAAGTACTTTGGACCTTTGATACGAAAATGAATCTGTGAATTGAACAACCGTATGCTAACAAGATACATCCCGAACATTTGGAAGAAAAAAACAAAATCATCGCTCTTCTTGAGAAGAGCGATGATTTTGGCAAAGATCTCCTTTTCTATGCCACTTGTTTAAACGCCTAACCGTCAACAAGTTGGCCTCAGTTGTTGAACCAGCCACCATTTTCCAACAAGCAAGACTCCGGCCTGACAAATTCAAAACAAAGCAGATCCTGAATCTTATTCGGTACATCGAAGATGGGTTTCAGAAAGGACTAATAACAGAAGCCGTTTTTTTATCTCTCTGTCGCGTATGACACTGTAAACCACCACCTCCTCCTATTCATGAAAAGGATATTGAAGTTGACAAAAGACTTGGCACTTACAGACCTCATCGGGGCCATCTTAAAAGAAAAGCGCTTTTATGTTACCCTAACCCTAACAAACAAAGTCGCTGGCGTCGAAAGAAGAATAGCTTACCTCAAGATAGTGGGCGTTCTCAATTACTGTACAACATCTACACTAATGACCAACTAATGAGCCAGAACACTGGGCGGTTCATCGATACTGACGTAACATCCCAAGAGAGTACGTTTGAATCAGTAGAAAAAAAAATCAACTCAGTCTTAGATTAGCTACTCATCTACTACAAGAGTAGCCACATGCATGAAAACGCTGCAAAAACTCAAATCTGCTTGTTTCATCTTAAAGAGCTGGAGGTCAACCGATCCCTAAACATCACGTGATCTGATATACAACTTGAGAACCGCACAAACCCTGTATACCTTATGTAACCCTTGACCGCATCTTCTCATTCATGGAACATGTAAAAAAAAATGAAAGTGAGCTACCGGAACAACATCCTACGGAAACTGATCAACACCAAGTGGGGAGCCACAACACACACACTAAGATGTACTGACTTAACTCTGTGCTATTCCTCTGCGGGGTATGCTTTTTTTGATTAAGAGAGATCAACACATGCCCAAAAACTTGACTTAGCATTGAACAACACCTGCTAATAACCTGAACAACCTGTATCTTCTCAATGGCATTGCCCTCTCAGATGTAAAAGTTGCCATCCGAGTGGAGCTCACAAATGGTTATCAGTGATAAAACACCATCTCCTTAACAGATGTGAACCAACGGTTCAACGACTGAATTAAAGGAGAATCTTCCTCGGCCATGTCGAACCCCTAACAACATCGCAGGAAGAAACCAGACTACAGCTGTAGAACAGACACCTAAAGAATGGCCCACTCCTACTGACATGAGAATCGCCCTTCTGATACCCTCCCTCCTGATTCAGCAGCACTCTAGTTCCAGTGGAAACACTCAACTGCCTGAGAACGAGAATAGAACGATCAAATGTTGCAATGACTAGATGGGGCTACAAAACTGACCCAACCATCTGCGAATGTGGAGAGGATGACCATACAATGCAACACTGCTTGTCTGCCCTTTACTGCCCAACCGATGCAGCTTGAAACATCTTGCAGAGTACAACAATAACGCAAAGGACTTTGTAAAAAGTAGGAAACTGTTTTATAACAACATACTTCGAAGACACGCAAAGAAGAAGAGAGGAATTTTGCACGCCATATCTAGGTATGTTTGTAAGGCAGAGATGTACATTAAGTGGATATTGAATGATGATTAAACAAAGACTCTTCGGTATTCACGAGTAAAACTTGGTGAGAAATCCAGTTATGGACTAACATTTATTGGTACCAAATTGTAGAACGGATTCAATTTTGTAGGTTACTTTTTATTTGAATCACCCTTGACTTGACTCTTACAAATATTCTGTAACTGCTATTGTACGTTGCAAGCTAAATGTATGAATCCTGATTGTCATATTGTTACATTTATTGTTTCGCATCTGCACCAATCTAACAAAAAGTTGTTGGCCTCGTGGGTGCATAGAGGAGCATTCCTTTCACAAAACAAATCTCCTTTCTATACGATATAAGAACTATTTAGCAGCCTTAATAGTTAAATATTCTGAAAAACAACTGTTTACTATCTATTATACAAATATGCATGCGAGAAAATCATATGACTTTGAAATTATGACTTTATTAGGCTAGTTTTCCTAAAGATCAAAATAATTTATTTCTATTCATTCGTTGTTTTGTATGAAATACAAAGGAAATGCCAGAGCTATTTCATCTGATAATAACAAAAAGGCTTCTAGCACTAATAGAAAAGAAAAGCAAGAGTGAAATAACACATATTTAATATTTCTGTATTTACTTGTCTCAATTCACATTCATAAGCATGTAATGTATTAATCAAAATATATATGTTAGTATGTGTGTGTACGTGTTCTTTTTACGATGCGTTTGTATTAAAAAGAAAAATAAGCATGCGTACGTTTTGTGAATAATTCGCGGCGATTTTTGAAATCCTGTATAAGTCAAAGGGAAAAAAGACATCGATGGTAGAATATTGATTTTTAAAATTACATATTTTCAAACCAAGAAAATTAATCAAGTTTTTTTCTCTTGCTCTCGATTTCTCCCTCTCTCTCTCTCTCTCTCTCTCTCACACACAGTCTCTTTATATATATTTCTCTCTCCCTCCCTCTCTCTCTCTCCCCCTCTCTCTCTCTCTCTCTCTCTCTATATATATATATATATATATATATATATATATATAAATGCATGTATATAATTATAGATATATTAGGAAAAGATATAAACAGACATAAGTAATTAATTCACGTATATATAAATATGAATATATATATATATATATATATATATATATATATATATATATATATATATTGCGGATAAGAAATGCATTATTATGCTTATATACATATAAATATAGATATATGTGTGTATGTGAGTGCATACATGAGATACATGCGCATATATATATATATATATATATATATATATATATATACACACACATATATATATATATATATATTCTAAAAATGGATGCATATATATATAATTAATTGATGCGCTTATATATATATATATATATATATATATATATATATATATATATATACATATATATACAGTTATAATTGGAATTATATATATATATATATATATATATATATATATATATATATATATATATATATATATATATATATATTCGAAACGTGGACGTAATAGATATTGAATTCAAGTCACGAACAATGTAAGGATTGGAAAGTTTGGATTCAAGTACGCTTAGATAATCTCTGCCAATTACAAGATAAAACAAATTTTTAGGATATGAAAATGTTTTCTAATCATCTCAACCGGAATTCCACGATCTCTGCAAACCGGCTGATAATAATATTTCTATCTCATTCTACGTTATCTGTTTTAATAATCTTTCCGCGTTTATATTCGCTCTGCCTTCAAATTTCGGTTTTAATCTTTTTTTAGTGCAAGCTGTCCCTCTACGGAGTTACACATAGTGCAATGAAATCATTAAAATTTGAGTTGTAAGAGAGACAACACTTTTTATATTCTTTAAATTAAAAATGTGAGTTATTCCCGGCTGATTTAGATTTTAAGGTTATAATTGAAAAATGTTTCCACTTTACCAGTTATCGTTTATACTAGCTCTTTGAATGGTGTTTGTTTAGTACATCGGTATATCCGTTTCGATTTTACCTAGCTTCTGCCGCTTTATAGCTAATACGACGAAAAATATATATTTGTGAAATTTTGTTAAAAAGATATGTTTTGTAGTATTTGAACAAGAGAGTAACTGACTACGGTGATGGGTTTTCGTATTTTTTCATTAAAAAAATCATTAGAAATTATGTTTGTGAGCAAAAGTAATTCGTTTTGAACTAATGCTAAATACCCATTATGTTTACTTTCTGCCGATTATCAAACAAAAGTTCAGTTATTATGCTATGGTAATTTCTTTAAATTTATAAAACACATATCTACTTAAGATAATTTTTTTTAATTACCTGAAATTTCAATTTGAGTATTGATATCGTAAAAAGGACTGTCTTAGTAAGGTGTACTCTGATATTCTTGTTTATTAACCAATCACATGTTTCTATTTGCGTACTAACAGATAAACTCCGGAAACACTTTTTATTAGGTCATTACAAAAATAATCGCCGCTTGAAGCGCTGGGGTTTAAAATTCATTTTAAGACAGAATTTGTAGTTAAATAAACTACAAATTCTGTCTTAAATGGTAAATTTTAACATATATAATAATTAATATGTTCTAAATAATAATTTTTAACTTTTTTTCAGATTGAACATGCGAAAACAAGACCTTCGCCTTCTTATGTTGCGTGAGTTCAAACTTGGGCACAATGTCTCAGAAATATCTAATATCAATAGAGCATGAGGAGATAGATCCACAAGCGATCGGACTGTACGAACGTGGTTTCAGAAATTTCATAGTGGAGATGAGAGCCTTTAAGATGAAGAAGGTAGAGTACTGCCATTTAATATTGACAATGGACAATTGCAAGGACTTGTTAAGCCAAATCCACGTCAAAGTGTAAAAGAAATGTTTCAGACACTTGCTGTCAGCACTGCCACAGTTTCACGTCATTTACAGAGAATTGTAAAGGTGAAAAAGTTTTTCTTATAAATGTATGTTTCTGAAATCATCCATTATTTTTGTAATCGTATTTAGATTGTAGCGAAGTGAGTTATTAAAGTGCAACTAATATGGTACAATAAAATAAATAAAATTACCATGTCAAAATCAAAGTTAGATATGTCAGTTTAAATGCTCTTTAGGTCCAACTTTAAAATCTCACATATATAGCATAATCACGTTGACACACCAGTTCCTGCTTGACCACCGAAGTTCAGCGGTGTTGAGCCTGGCCAGTACAAGATGAGTAACTATTTGAAAATACTAGGCGATGTATATCATTTCCCATAACCAGGGTATACATGCTGACTGTGGACCACATGTAAATTTGTACTTCTAATAAACTTCCACTGTCAGTGGAAGGCGAAACGCCCGACGTTGAACGAATAGCGCAAAAAGTGGTATTACCGGTTATTCGTTCGTTAAAATTTCAAAATATAATTATATCTGTTAGATATAAAATACAATAATTTCTAACAATTTACTTTTATCTGATAAGATTTGAACTCAGCATAACTAATTCGTCAGTCCGCGACTATATACAATTGACTAATCACCACCAAGGCAGAACCTCGTTTTTCTCAATGACCCAATTGAGAAATCATCATCATCATCATCATCATCATCATCATCATCATCATCATCAGTAGCCTGTTATATATCTTCAACACATATGTATCAGTTTATGTGATATGGTTTATTCATTTAATGGTAAAATATGTTTTCATTGTTTATGACTAAGTTCGTCGGTGGAAAAAATAAAATTTGTAACAATACGTAAATTAAATTATGAACGAAATATTTGGAAAAATGAAACAAATAAAAAATAAAAAGTTGTTTTGGATTTTAAAAAAGAACTTATTCAATTTATATTAAAAGTAATTGCCGAAACGAAAACATTTCTCATTAAATCATTTTTAAATATGCAGGACTTCTCGATCTTAATTTTAACTCAATATTTTACATTTATACCAATACTAGATGAGCCCGTGTCTCTTTGGGTAACGACTATTACCATTATTTGTTTCACCTTGATTCCATTCGAAAATTCATAAACTGCGAGTTATCTGCTAAGAAATTCTTGTTGCTTTACTAAAAACAATAAGTCTCTTGAATTCTATAGCATCCGTATCATCACCATCGGAGTACAACACTAATGCAAAGAACTGGATAAAAAAGTGGGAAACTGTCGCATGACCAGATGCTTCAAAAACACGCAAAGAAGAAAAAGACCATCGGGGTTTTTGATCATTTGTAGAGGAGTAACTCATCCCTGGTTACCGTCCACATTATTGGTGACTGTCATTCAGGGTTTTTTTGCCATAGTCGCCACGCTAAGCACTGCGGCTTGGTGACGCTATTTGCCATAGTCGCTAGGTGTTCACATACAGCGATTAGTATTCGTAAATGGTCACCCATCTAGTAGTAACCACGCTTAACGTCGCTTAACTTCGGCGATTTCGCAGGAACCGGTGTGTCAACGTGATTATGTCGTATAGATTATCCTTATAGATGATATAAAAGTAAAGAAACCTATTGCTTGGCCATCTAGTCTACATATGTGTTGATGGTGTGTACGAACACACTATGTAAATTAGATGAAAAGAAAAAGTCACTATTTCTCTAAAAGAGACATTAAAGACTGTCGGAGAATAGTTGAATCAACATACAGTGAGAGGGTGGGAGACATACATAGATAGCTAAGAAAGAGGATGGTAGTAGCTTAGTTTATTACAAATTACGGCTAATCAGAAGAATTCAAATTTAATATGTTTCAAACATAACTCAATCCCAGAACTAAGGAATATTTTAGCATATCATTAAAGTATATAGAGCCTTAGGGAAACAAACGTTTATGAAGTCAGCTTTAGTATAATGATGGAAGAGACAGCTGCTATTATGTAGACTTTTATTTGAATCAGTTTAAAGAAAGTTAATGTTCTAACACTACTTACATTACGTCATATTTTTCTTTTTCTTCTATTTTCCTATTTTCTTTTCTGTCTTTCTGTCATTTCGTGTTGCTTATTTGCTGTTTTCTCTTTCTTCCTAGCGTAAAAATAATTATCAGCTAAATAGTCTTAAATAAATAAAACGAATTTTGTCAACTTTAATTCATTTATTTATTACAAAAAATAAAATCTGTTTGAAATAGTCTCGTTCTTCTGTCCGTAAAAATAATTGCCAGCTAAATATATTTTAAATGAATATAACGGATGTCATCTTCATAAATTTCTTTATTTTGAATGGTTAATCAGAATTCACTAGTTTCTTTCTCCGTATATATGAAATAAAATTTTGTAACCGAAGATGTTGTGTTTGGTGTTAAAACTGATCTTAAATTCTTCAGATACACACGTGGTGACGGGAATATAAAAAATGCGTCGCGCGACGAACATGCATAAGATACGTCTGGAGTATACATAAGTACAATTCTAATTTTTTTAACATAGCTCACCCCAAACGATGTCTACAGTGGCGGTCTGCCTTGTTTGGGGTGAACTATGTTAAAAAAAAATTAGAATTGTACTTATGTATACTCCAGACGTATCTTATGCTGTGTATTTTCATACTTGAATAACCTGGTGACGTCACCCAAATGATAGTCTGTAGTATCGTCTCGTAGGCTTTATCCATGTTCGTCGCGCGACGCACTTTATATTCCCGTCACCACGTGTGTATCTTCGGTTGCAAAATTTTATTTCATATATTTATTTTTATGATGACTTTGACCTGAGATGGGGTGATGACCAGGTTCTCAAGTGTGGCTTCAGTCCGCAATGGGAATTTAAGGAGGGGTTGGGAGTTCAAAGGGGAGTTTAAGGCGAAACGCTTGGTGAGTAGTTCAGCCTTATCAGTTGCCGTGCAAACAAAATCGTTGTGATTTGATAGCGGGAGAATTGTCGATTGTCCATTGTTCAGCACACTATTGTAGATTTTCCAGAAATCACGAGTACCTAGTTTCTGTGACTGAATGCATTTTTTGGTTATCTCTGTATACCTTCTCTTTGCTTCATCTACCATTACTTTGCAATCATTTCTTGCCTCTACAAATTTTTGACTGTTCGCAGTTGACTTATGCGGCCGAATTTTCGAAATGCCTTCTGCCTCTCAGCAATAGCAGCTGCACATTCTGAGGTGAACCATTGGGGAGAGTGGGGTTTGCTTAAGAAATTTCGCGTGGAGACATAAGCATTAATGCCTGCTTTGATCCATTCAGTTAGCTCATTTGCACACTGATCAGTAGGGAGTGAGACGGTTTCACCCTATGATGCGTCGCTGATGTGATCCCTTAGGGATTCAAAATAAGCCTTCTCATAGTGTCTCGTCGTTTTGAGCAACGGCTCTTCAGCTTTTGCACGAGTTTTTAAAGTGATAAGTATCATTACCACAAAGTGATTAGAGTTTCCGAGTGGGCTATGGACATTCGCCACACAAGCATCGGGTAGTGAGGTCAAGAACAGGTCGAGAAGTTAGGCTTGCTGATCGGCACGATCAGGAAGGTGGGTCGGAAAAGTGACAATCTGTGAGAAGTCGTGAGCTGAGGTGAAATTAAATCTAAAGTTCCCAGCTGCATCAGTAATGCTGGAAAATCCCAACCAGTCACGGTGATGTGCATTAAAATCACCAAATACATGTATTTGGGCAGTCCTGCGCGAATATCGTAAGAAGAAAACACTAACAGTAAAAACAAACAAACACAAATACATATTTAATAAGCGCAAACCACATTTGCTGAAAATAGAACAAAAAAAAAATAGGAAATAGTAAGGTTTGGGTTGATCAAAGTAACACGACAAAGTTACCTCCCTTCACAAGAACATTGTTACACCTTCGTTAGAGGGGGGAAATTGTTCAAATTAAGTCAGAGTATACTTTTGAGTCAAACTATAATGGATTCATTCTCGACAAAAAACATTTACACAATGTTAAGTTTATTATCAAAGCAAAGTTCTACTCGAGGGTAAGGATTAATGAGACAGGAATGAATACCAGCCGAAAACACGTTGCACTCAGCAGTAAAGCTGGTCCACGGTAATGTGTTCCACGGGTGGGAAGCTCTTGAAAAAAAAGTTCTGTTTATGGAAATTCCACCTGATACTTGGCACATGGAAGGGGAAATGGAAAGTGTGTTTTCATTGTTGTAGAAGACGAGTTTTTGCTTTGAATGTCTCACAAGGAGGAACCAAAGATATGAGCTCAGTCGAGCATCTTCTATGGAAATAACGAGAGAGGCTAACAACGTCGTCTTTTCTGTAAGTAAAGAATTGTAAGGAAGAGATAGTTTGTTTTACTGTCAATGAAAAAAAGAGTGCTCTCTGCGACACCTTCCCAGATGTGGCAACAGTATTCCATCTTTAGATCTATCCGAATCTTATATGAGTAGATGATTGCATTTGAGTAAAGTACTTTCTTAGAGCTGAAGACTAATTCAACCATTTTCCCATAGAAACGGACTTGGTATATGTCTTCCACTTTAGATTTTGAGTGAACGTGAATTCTAAGAGCTTATCCAAACAATGAAGCTTCTCTAAGTAGGGAGCCATTCATTTGAACTGGTGCAAAACGGGGGTCCGAGCGTTGGTGGTGAAAGAAGAGAAGTTAAATTTTACAGGTGTTAAAAGTAACAAGCCAATTTTTTCCCTACTGCACCTCATGTTTTATGTCCGAAGAGACGAAATTAGTGAGATTTTGATCACCAATGATCTTCGAAGTAGAGCCATAGACAGTTGTGTCGCTAGTGTATATATCAACGAATGAACTCAGGATATAATTTGGCATATCATTAATGAAGATCAAGAACAGGTTTGGCCCCTGAATATATAGCGTTGATTCGATGTTCTTTCGACCTCTACCAATCAAAAATTACTATTATAAACCTATGCAACAAGAAGGATTCTCTAAATGGAAAGAGGAAGGGTTGGTTTCCTCTTTCCTTCTGGGTTGGCGTAGACACTTTTTTGTTGTTTTGTTTTTGTTAATGCTTCTTTAGCTTGTATTATACTGCATTGTTTTGCGAGGTCAGATTCCGCCACGTGACAACTCATGAGGCGTGTTAAAAGGAACTCTCATCAGATAGTCTGGGTATGTGGCACGGGGTGTTGGCGAATAAAGAATTATGAAACTTTATAATTTTATGTTTCATCAGTGAATAAAACAAGACAATTGTGACGATTGGGGACTCAAGATCTATATTAGAGTTTGTGGGCCCCCAATCGCCATGACCCCCACTCTCTGTCTCACAAGTAAGACTGCCCGAGTGATGGTCCAATTCATCAACGAAGCAAAATAATCAATACTGTATTGCTTAGGTCTATCAGGACACTCTTACAGAATTAATTATGATAAGGATGCTTATTCTCACCTTTCATGTCTGTGTATATATAGAAGATTGCGTTAGGAGCCTTATACTTTCTAATGGGGTAGAATGATCCAACTATTGTTCATCTACTTTGCTTTCAAAGAAAAGGGAATTCATTTGGAAATCGCTTCAGACAAGACATGAAGCCGCTTGATGTAAGAAGCAAAAAATACTACTTCAAGGTCAAAACCTAGCAAACGTTAAGTGTTAAATAGATAGATACCGACCCAGAAAACAGCAATTTTCAACCCTTTGTCAGAAATATCGCCCATAGTATGACTAAGGACAAAATAAGGGAAGAGAGAGTTATGAGGCTGCTGAAAATAAACCCAAGGTCCACTTTCTACTTTCCTAAATTTTTTTAATTTAGTAACAATTTTGATAGAATGGTCTACAAGAAAGTCGCAAGTATGCTATCCCATTGCCTTTGAGGTTCAGCTCTGTTGCTAGATGACTTTCGAACCTATAGGTGACACCATCTATCTTTTGATAGGTCTTATTTTTCATCATGCATGTAAAGTTAGTTCGTTACCTGGCGTATTCAGTATAAAGTCCGATAAAATGATATCATTGAAATAAGGCAAACGCGGGAGACTAAAAAACAGTTCTGCACAGTTTTGATAGCAAGGCGAGTCCTTGCTTTGAATGCTTTACGAAGAAAAACAAGACGTTAAAGCTCAATCGAGATATGAAAATAATGATAGAGTAGAGAAAGGTTAGCAACGTTCTTTTATGTGAGGGAGAGACTTTCTATGCAACGATCATCTCCCACTAGATTGCGAAGTTTATTTTGAACTTTGCCAAGGCAACACATGAGCGGCACCTCCCCCGCATGTGGAACCACTACTCCATGTTTGGACATATCTGACTCTTTCAGAGGGATGAAATAAGAATATAGACATCAAACAAAAATTATTCATACGTCTTTAATTTTCATGCTTAATTCGTCGACAGCCAGCACTCGGAGCTATACAAAGCAGTAATAAAAGTTTGAAACATCAATAATTCATACTAATTCATATGTTTTGTCTGTCAGATATAAATATATCGATCATATATCACAATTTTAGCATGACAAGGGCACAAAAAGCATTAGAATTCTAAGAGTTTCAGAGGAGCCATATTATAGGTTTATATGAAGGTGGATTTAATCAGCATCAAATGGCAGCAAACTCTGCGATTCCATTTTCTACTATTAACCGAGTGATTATCAAATTCATCAACGATGGAAAATAATCAATATTATCGTACTTGGGTCCGTCACGACCCTCTACCAGAAAAGAGCCATTCATTTCAACTGGAGCAAAGGGGTCTGAACGTTTGTAGTGAAGCTTCAATTTTAGAGGTGTTAAAAGATAACAGGTCACTTTCCCCCATCATCACACGTTTCAGATAATAAAAGAAGTGAGATATAGTAATTTTAAAATGAGGGTACTAATTTTCACAGCCGTATACATGTATGCACGCGTATGTACGTGTGTACGTGTTCGTGTACATGTACAGGATAGTGTGCGTCTGTGAGTATGTATTTATTTTTGCGCGTGAGCCCATGTGTGTGTGTATGTATCTATAAGCACACATGTGTACACACGTGCACGTATATGCATTTTTTGCATGCAGGCGCGTGTATTCTCGTCAGTGTGTGCATGTACGTGTATCTGTGTTAAAATAATAAAGTATTGCGCCCTTAGAAACGAGCTGAAAATGCATACCTTCTTCATTATAAAAATCATGTAAATAAAAGATCTAAAAAAAACGAAATAGTTGTCATGTGTAATTTTCCCAGATTAATTTTTAAACAAAATTGTGTTCTGCAAGGTCGAAATTTTGCATGATGAAACATTTTCTTAGTCTGAAAGCAGGTTGAAGTCGCAGCACATTTGAAACGAAACAATCATTTATAGTGTCCATTCTGGACAGCTATCTTTATTTGGTGCTTCAAGAATCAGATAAATGCCTTCATGTGGCGATGACTAAGGAAAGATAAGCGGACATTACCTCACGCCTGCAAAAATGCATTCCATTGATTTCGAGTGGTCACAGGCGAGAAATGAGGATAGGTGCAACTCAGTGGCGTCTCGTTATTTCCCTAAGAATCTATCGTCTCTCTCTCTCTCTCTCTCTCTATATATATATATATATATATATATATATATATATATATATATATATATATAAGGAGATGTAGTTTGATTGAAGCGTTACGTGTAATATGTGTATAGAATAGAATAGCCTTCACCACCACACATAATTATATATATATATATATATATATATATATATATATATATATATATATATATATATAACTGATAGCCTTTTTATAACACACCCTTTTTTTCCATTACTTTATATTGTTTCTTAAACTTTTCAAATTTTGAATTTTGGCTATTTCCTAGCCAACTTATCCATCTATGTAATTCCTCTGGTAATAAGATTTTAATCTTTGAAAAGCCTGGCTTAAAGAAAAGAAAAATAAACATGTTTTTTATCGAGAGCACCTTGCATTGAACAATCGAAGATGAAATAGATTTGTCACCCGCACATCTTTATCTCTCTTTCTTCATGTATCTTAATAATTGTTCTATCTAGTATATTGAGCTTAAATCATTCCAGTATAGGTGCAATTCTCTAAAAGTATACTTTTAGCCCATACTATATGTATATATATATTAATACATTTGAGACCTGTTATCTCCTTTGTCAACTACAACAAAAATTCGCTAACCAACTAAATTTAGTAAAATCAAATTAACACATGAAATAATTTAAAGTAGATATACATAAAAGTTACAAATGAATGCGACAAGCACCTTCTCATCAAATGTTTTTGTCTCATTTGCTGCCGGCTAATACGCTCTCGGCGTTGTTCGAAATCAAAACATAACCACGCATTAATTAGGATAAAAAATAAATACATTAAGTAAATATAGGTAAAATACAATAAATTAATAATAGTATATGATTCCCAAATCAACACATTTCACCACTTAAATCAAAAAAACATATTTTACATATATATATATATATATATATATATATATATATATATATATAGCATTAGATAAAGTGAAAGAATAAAATCAGGTGCGAATAAAATTAAGCTTTGAAAATATATAAAAAATATATATAATAATACATTAAAAAATACATAAAAGTATATAAAACATCAAATATATAAGCCCATAACATACTTTTTGTTAAAGCTATACAGTTTATCCCAGTCATAAAATCTGAAACATATTCAGGAAATATATCAAGGAGGTTGATTGAAAAATGATCCAGGTGGTGGGTGGTAGTTCAAAAACGAAAAAGTTATCCAGGCGGGAAATCTGTTTGCAATCAATGCAGTAAATGACAGTGAAAAATGTATCCAAGGTGTATGCAAATTAATAGAACGATAGAAAAAAACAAATCATATGAAAAGTTCAGAAAACTTACTTGGTGTTGAATATTATAATGTTCAAAATTCAGGGTTCTTATGAGCTGATAGGAGTAGTGCAAACCATAACTTCCTGGTTAGATGCAAGCTCCGCTAAATCCAATTCGAATTATATATATATATATATATATATATATATATATATATATATATATATATATATATATATACATATATATATATACATATATATATATATATATACATATATATATATATACATATATATATATATATATATATATATATATATACATATATATATATATACATATATATATATATATATATATATATATATATATATATATTAATTCTGATTTTATTCCATTCGCTGCGGGAGACATTTAAAGTCACTGCGGTATAACAACGTAGAACGTTTCCCTTCCGCACGATACAATTAATTTTAGATTATTAAGACTTAAACCCCTTCCGTCTCAGACAGACTCTATAATAGACTCATGAACATTATTAGATAAAGCCAACATAATTAACTAAATACAAAAACACAACACGAATGCATATTGCAATGATATTTAATATATTTGATATCTCTTTGATAAACCCAATAACTGATAAAAAATATCCCCTTCTTCAACATACAGCCACCACATAGCAATTAATCCACTCAAATATAGACCCTCCATAAATATACTTAAAAAATAGAAAACAATGAATAAATAAACAAATAAAAATAAAATAAATCACCTAATAAAATAAAACACTTAAAAAGATATAAAACTATGAAAAAATAAAAAATAAATAAAATTAAAAACTTAATAAACCCCACCCAGAATCTAATCAATAAACTACGCCATACTGTTAACCATAAAAGTAAACACACATCCATCATAAATAGTTAAATTATTTAAAATAAATCTTAATAAAAGTTGAAACAAATATATTAATATATAACCTTGACCCCAGTGCTTCCTTCAAAAGGGACGATTCAGCAACACACCGTGTAACGGTGAATTCAAGCGCCATTCCCCTTTGTTTCCGTTACAAGCCGCTGAAGATTCCTTATGGACTATAACGAATGTTTATACAACTTTTTAAAAGACAACTTTCTTAAAATATACAAATCTATAAATAAATAAACAAATAAGAAATGAATTAAATAAAACACCTTTTATTTAAAAAATCCGAAATTCTTAATAACTAGACAAATAAAGAATAAATAAAATAAAACACTTAATAAATCCACACAACAAATATATAACTCTGACCCTCGTACTTTCTTCATAAGAGACGCTTCAGTAATGCACGGTTTAACGGTGAATTCAAAACGCTATTTTCCCATGTTTTTTTCATTTCGAGACGCTGAAGATTTCTTATAGGTTATAGACGATTTTTAAAATGTATAAAGTCAGTCCATCTGGATAAAACCGCGGTACGACTATGAAATATGTAATGTATTGTTTTTTAAATACATTATTCGTATTTACCTCTCACTTTTTTGCGATCGAGCACTTTATTGATTTCTTTTAGACATTACCTCACACACTATGTATATATTAAACATAATGGTAGTTTGCTTGAAGCATTGCTGGGAATAATAAAAAGGTACTAAGAATACGTAATGCATGACAGTCGGATTGATGAGAAGCTGGGAAGAACAAAAATAATCAATCGAAGGTGAGATGTTACAATTATCTATTTTTCTCAATCTTACATAATAAACAGCAATTATTGTATTAGCTGTGTATTAGGTCTGGATAATTAGAAATGATTTGATATTTCGGGAGAGCCCACCTTTGTCAAAAAATAAATACGAAAGAAAGTTCGACTATCGGAAATTCAGCAAAATGGATGCGGATAAAAAGCAAATGACAACAGAATCCGGTTAGCAGATTGAGTTATAAGTGCTGCAGCAAAAAAATAAATCAATAAATTTTAAATTCTATCGTACACATAAATAAGTTGCTAAAAATAACTGTGTCAGTAATTAATTGTTACTAATCAAAAATTTCTGATATATTCGTGATATATACAGGTCTAGCCAATAAAGAAGTTGTGGTCTATATCTAATTCAATCGAAGTGGATGAAATCGAATCTAATTCAAAATTAAAATTTCAACCGTAAAATGTGTCAGCAGAATGAAAAAGTGTTCGTTTATAGTTTCTTCAGTTCGTGTCGTTTTCTGTGTCTTTTTGTATTAACGCAGTTCTTCCTTTGGTCATCCATTCTGGTGCGTCTGTTTTGTAGATACGTCTTATCAGTTTTTGCGCTTGCCTTTCATGTAGGGGCATGATTTTTTAAAACCAGTATACATGTATTCCATCAGTTAGCCATTTTTTAATGGTTGACTTAATCATTAATTTCTTCATTAATTTATATTTATGTTCCTTTTTCAATTTTCTGAGGTTCTTCATTCGTATGTTTTAGCTGTTTGGCATTTCTGTTATAATCTTGTGGGTTTCCCCATATCTTGCTCCAGAAGTGTTTTGTTTCTGTCGTGGTGGTTCTTCCTCTGTGTACGTTTTGATAAAACTGGCTGTAATTAATTTCAAAGGTCTTATTTTTTTGTACTGTTACGATTTTCATCTATATCGTCGCAGTCTTACTTCTTTTGCCGCTATCTTCTGTTTTACTTCTTCATGTTTCTTATTTAGTCTTTCCTTGTGAGTCAGATTTCCCATCTTTTATCGGTTCCTGTTCTCTTTCATTCTATGCACGGTTTAAGTTTCTTTTCAAAGTTTGGTAATCTTGGTTTCCTGTCTGATTTCCCACCCAGTCTTAGTCGGTCCATTCTTTTGGCTAGTTTTATTTCTATTTATTTCTCTTATTATTATTATCATTATTATTATTACTATTATTATTTAGTCACCAGTAGGTTTCATACAAATCATTATCATTAATAAGTTAGTGGCAACAACAGGTAATGTTGCTGGAGTCTTAGTGACAGCGAGTCTCCCCAGATTTCAAGTACTCTCCATTTATTTCAATAATCACTCTGCGTTATTGCAACAGTCGTTTACAAGTTGTGTCTCACTTATTACGGCCGTTGACTTCCACTAGAATTTTAGTGGCAATAAGCCTCCTCAGGATTCCAGTACATTCTGCGCTCTTTTGATGGCAGTCACAACGATTCTCTCTTCTTTTGATCTTTCCATCCTCCTAGAACCTTCACGTTCATGTTCTGTTTTACCAGCTACTGCTTTGCCACTGCGTCTTTTATGTGTGAGTAAACCGCTCATAGAATTTTTCTAAAATATTTAATTTACTAAAGCAGTTTTAGTTACATTGGATTCATGTAGGGTTTTTTACGAAAGCTGCTGCTCAAGTATTTATTCATTTTATAAGGTTTATGATATATCATTTATTTTCCAGGAGCATTTTTCGTTCTTCACGGGTATTCTTTTTTAATCGTCTCTTTCATCTCTATTGAAATGGGGTCCGCTTCCAGAATTTCTAGGTATTCATGGGTCTCGCGTTTAACACGTGCTCTCATCACAAAGCGATTTGTGTAATTATATGTTTTTCTTTGTTTTCATTTTCCTGTCTTCATCTCATGTACTGCATTAATTTTCCATTTATAACTGTTTCTAATTCTTTTTTTTTTCATTTGACATGCTTGATTGTGTCGTGTATATGTCTATGTTATTTATTCTGATATTTACTTTCATTATCTTGTTATCTATGAGTTGCAGGTCGTTTGTCCTTCTTATCGGTTTTCAGCATCATCTCTATTTATCAAGAATCAGTCCACGGCTATTAGGGAATCGTAGATCTCTTCACAAAGTTATGCTGTTAATATTTTTAACATGGTCGGTAGTCAGATTATTATTATGCTGTCATATGATGTCGTTCTTTTCTCGCAATGTATTAGAATTAACTCCGTTATGTACGTTTCGTATATACATCTTCTTAGGTGTTTTGCTAGTATTTCATTTAGTTTAATGCATTTCTTAAACTAAAATCAATGTATTCCACCGGGGCCAGGTGCTTTCCAGTTAGCTTCAATTTATTTTCATTAATTTCCGTTTCTATTCCATCTTCAATTTGCTGAATATCTGTCATTATATTTCTCAACACATCGGCAATCTTATTATGGTATTGCTGTTTTCCCCATATTTTGCACCAGAAGTGTCTACACTCGTTCGGTTCCGGTGTCTCTGTCTTTCTTCCGTTTACCTTTTTGTAAAACTGGCTTTCATTATTAGCAAAGTACCTCTTCTGTTTTGCAGATTTGTATCTGTAGCTTCATAGTCTTCATTGCTTTGCTAGTACTTTCTGCATAAGTTCTTCATATTTTTTGCTTAGCCTTTGTTCTTCTTTGCCAGCCATATTTTCCTCTTCCATCTTTTTAATCTTTTTTGTCGTGTTCAAATTTAACTTCTTTTTTAGTTTCGGTGTTCAGCCTAGTTTCTTATTCGATCATTGTTGGTTTGTTCATTTGGTGGAATTTCTTTTCTGTTTAGTTTCATAATTATAGATATTCCCGAACACAAATTATGTCGCTTAGTTCTGTATTATTCTCCGTCGAGATGGGTGAGAGGAGCCTATCTACCTTATCCGTTTCTGTTGTTTTTTAAAAATGTTCTCCAATCTTAATTCCTTAGTTTAATCTTTTCCTCTTTCATACTTTCTTTGATAATTCAGATTTCTTTGTTTTCTTGATCAGTGGTTTATACTGTTTATGTGTTTAGTCTGTATCCAGTTTTTACTTTTGAATGTTCATTGGGGTTTCTTTTTGCTATATTTTACCCAGCTTTATGCTTATTTCCGTTAGTTCAGGTTCTGAAACACATTTTTCTGTAGACTATAATCTTATTGTTATTATGCTTATTATTACTCACTAGGAGCTCTAAATATGGTCATTATCAGTGATTAATCATTGATAATAACGGGTGGTGTTCGCTGAAGTCTGAGTGACAACAAGTCTCCCCAGATTTCCAGTACTCTCCACCTCTTTTCGATAACCATTAATTTCTCGCTGGCAACAACCATTAGTCTTCTCTTCGTTTGGGTGACAATAAGCTTTGCCAATGTTCCAGTACTCTCTGCATTTTCTAATGGAGGTCTGGTTAGTGCTTTCCCTCCTCGGTCTTTCCAACGTCCTTGACACTTCACAGGGGTCACAGGTTCTAGCAGTTTCATTTGGTGTTCCTTCCATGTTTTTTATTTACTTCTGTTGCAATTTCCATGTGGCTGGTAGTGATCGTAGTTTATGTGGGTTGGTTTCTACATTGGAGGATTTTCATTCAGATTTCATCATTGCTGACCAGTGTAAACTCTCAGTCTTCCCTTTGATTCCAATTTTTCGTAGTCTTTTTTGTAGGTGTTCGGGACTGTTCCTACTGCTCCTAGGATTATTGTTATTATATTGACTTTCTTCATGTTTCATATTTCTTTTCATTTCTCTGGCAAGTTCCGTGTATTTGCTTCGTTCTTCCGTCTCTTTGATGTTCACCATGTAGTCTGCTGGAACGGCAAACTCAACAATTTGACAGTTTCTTTCTTTTTTTAACTATTATGACATTCGGTATCCTTGCTTTGATCAGTTTATCTGTTTGTGGGTCCATGTCCCAGAGGATTTTGTGATATTCGTTTTCTAGTACTGTCTACTCTTTGTGCTTGTACTATTGTTCTGCGTGTTCAAAATGCAGTCAATGCATAGTTCCGAGTGCATTGCTTTCCCCACACAGTCGTGCCTGTTCTTGTATTCTGTTGGAGCTAGTTTGCTGCATTCACTTATTATGTGGTTTACTGTTTTGTCTCTTTGTCAACAGAGTCTACACTTGCTTCCGTTTCCCTGTTCAAGTATGCTTTTCTTAGCCATGTCTAGGTGTTTTCGTGGATCTTTTTTGTGTACAGCTAGCGACATCTTTTTTGTGTACAGCTAGCGACATCTTTTTTGGTACAGCTAGCGACATCTTTTTTGTGTACAGCTAGCGACATCTTTTTGTGTACAGCTAGCGACATCTTTTTATGTACAGCTAGCGACATCTTTTTTGTGTACAGCTAGCGACATCTTTTTTGTGTACAGCTAGCGACATCTTTTTGTGTACAGCTAGCGACATCTTTTTTTGTGTACAGCTAGCAACATCTTTTTTGTGTACAGCTAGCGACATCTTTTTGTGTACAGCTAGCGACATCTTTTTTTGTGTACAGCTAGCGACATCTTTTTTTGTGTACAGCTAGCGACATCTTCTTTGTGTACAGCTAGCGACATCTGTTTTGTGTACAGCTAGCGACATCTTTTTTGTGTACAGCTAGCGACATTTTTTGTGTACAGCTAGCGACACCTTTTTTGTGTACAGCTAGCGACATCTTTTTTGTGTACAGCTAGCGACATCTTTTTTGTTTACAGCTAGCGACATCTTTTTTGTGTACAGTAGCGACATTTTTTGTGTACAGCTAGCGACATCTTTTTTGTGTACAGCTAGCGACATCTTTTTTACGCCATTGAAATCTCTAAGAAATAACAAATTACGATTCTTTAAAAAAAGAGTACTGTTAAACAGATTTTTTATATTTCATGAATTTCATCAGAGTGCAGATGGTAAAACGAATCGATTTTATAAAATATGGCACGTACAAAAACTACATTTTTTGTGAGGACGATCGGAGATTTGAAAAAGTAAAAAGAAAATCTTTGGGCGTCTGTACGTGGAATTCCAGATTTAAAAAATAGAAAGAATTTCGTTTTTTATTTTGCTTTTGTCAATGATAAATGGTTCAGGATTTTGATATTTTTCTATTAACTGTTGTGGAAAATAGGAAGAGCGGTGACTTACCAGAGTGTGGCTGCTGGCGACTGAATATGTTCTTCCAACATTTAAGACGAAGGACGGTTAACGCAGAGAATTTATATCAGTAGGGGATGGCGTTCAATTGTTATAAAAACCTTCCTCACTACTGGAGAACGTTAGTCGTCAATTTGTCACCACACTACGGTAGTTATTAGATCTAAGAAGAGGGTCGCGAAGGAAGTTTTTATTTTTCGCAACCTCACGCTTTAGCTAGCTTCACTCTTGGTTACCTCTGATTTGTTTTCGACATTTTGCGAAAAAAATAAAACCTTCCACTACTTCCTGAAAGAAGAACGTCAAACTTTAGCAACATTCAGATATATTGAGTCTTGTTGTTCACCTTCCCCTTTGAGATATGGAGGCTTCTAACACACCTACTGTGTCATATTCCAGGGAGCAGCACCATACAAGGATCTCCATTCTGAAGATGAAAATTAAGGGAAGGCTGCGATTTTCCAATGGATCGGAAATTACTTCTGCTATATTCTCAGTATTTCACCGGGAAATGTTGGAGGACATCAATGAAATAGAGATATCCATCTGCAAGGTCCACATTTCCTGCATATCTGATGAGGAGAGAGAGCAAATAGAATCGGATTGGTTAAACTCTCAAATGGGTAAACGAAAGGAATTAGAAGATCTCTGTTCCTCTCTACATCTGCCAGAGACCAGTAATTATTTGGACCAACCGCCCCTTTCATATACGTCGGAATCTACCCTGAATAGAACTCATTCATTGTTTTCAGTGAGACTCCTCCAGGTGCAGATCACGGGACCCACGTTTAGCGGTCGTGAAATGGAGAACGACCGAACGAAGTTTCCGCAACTTTTTGTTCCGATTTGGAAATTGTGTCGCGGGCATGGCAAACGATGCAGAGAAATTGATTTTTTAATGCTCCTTGTCTGAGAGACCTGATCTGTTTATTAATCACTTGAGTTGTGTCAATGCAAATTATCAGCAGGCGCTCTCAGTATTAAAAAAGGAACATCTAGATGTCAATGACATCATTGATAAGATTTTCCAATGTATCATCGATTTCTCTCCCAAAAGGAGGAGTTCTTACGCAGATCTTTGGGGTTTCATCAACAGGACTGCTTCGATCTTGGAGGAATTGGCGCACTCACTTTTTTGCTACTTCTCTGAAGATGATTCGGCAGGAGCCCGACTAATGGTCAAACTTCTGTTCTTGAAATTTCCGAGAGAGTTGAAAGGAGAGCTAATTCCATTATGCGGAAGTAGAATTCCATCTCTGTCTGTCTTGCTGCGAGACACAAGTGAAGCAATCAAACGCCTGCAAATAAAAGCGGTGGAGTGCCTAGGGATTAATCGAAGTAATCCACGTGTAACATTCTCTAAATCCAGAGGAGCTTCTACCCACCGAGATGCCTCTTTCCCAGGTAGTTTCGGATTTTCAACCTTCCTCTGGGTATTCTAGTAAATTACCTCCTGTCATTTGTGTCACCTTTGGCCGAGGAGGGAAGACTGTTTCAGTGAATTGTCTACTAGATACCGGCAGTGGTCGAACTTATTTGTCTGGTAACATCTTGCACTCCTTGGGTTCTGTGGTTTCTGATGGATTGGATTGTCGCTTAAAGCTGACTACCCTTCTTGGAGAATGCGAGCGGAAGTTCAGGGAGGTGGTGCTGGAGGTTAATTAAGGGTCCAGCTATACTGGGCAGTTTCTGGTGCTAGTTGCCGACACATTGGACTTGTCTCTTCGTCTGAAAGGTTGGGACTAACTGTTGGAGGAGTTCAGGCAGACCGGATGTTCTCTGGCTGGGCAATTTGAATCTGGTACTGATTTGGTATCTATAGGGGAATTATGAGACTTGACCTAGTGCAACATTTAGGTCCCTTGCAGTTGGTGCCTTGTCTACGAGGTCGGGCTTTCTCTATCCCTGCTGGTCTCATCCACTTCGGTGAGATAGACTTTTTTTCCACAGACCAAGAGGAATTTTCCACAGTTCAAGAGGAATCTCTTTTGTTCAACTCGGTAATGGAACATACACCCGACGTGGAATCAGCTCATATTTGTTTCGTTCTGGAGGCTAATTCAACCTATGTAGACCTCTTAGTATATGTCTTTCCTATCAATGATGTGGAGAGAAGATTAGAGGGAATTTCAGCATTGAGTCAGTGGGGATTCATGACGGGGAAGATATTTCAGGTTATGATCGGAATCAGATCCAGCAGCTCCAGAGGTCCATCACCTTCAGGGATGGAAAATATCATGTTCAATTGGCTCAGGTTCCTTCAAATCATGCAATTGCTTTGCAGATTCTGCATCGTGTTATCAGGAGCCTGCAGAAGAAGGGATTGTACCAGGAGTATCTGAAGGTGTTCATCCAGCAGAAGCAGGAGGGAATCATTGAGGAAATACATGTAGCCCCACAAAGATTTGGGGATTAAATCTGGATACCTCATTGACCAATTTTTAAGGCGGTTCCGGTAGCAACTACTAATATCAGGCCGGAAAGCAGGTGGCTCGACTTCGCTTACTCTAGTGTGACGAGGAATATGTTGGATCTGCTGACGTAATTTAGATCGAATGCACGCAGATATCAGGAAGGAGTTCTTGATGATTCGTCTTGCCCTTGAGGCAGGCAGAAACAGTTTTTTTGTAAAGGATGGTGACCGCATTCGATGTTTCCGCTATACGACCCTTATATTTGGGTTCACCTCCAACCACTTTATACTTGAAAATATAATGCGGCCCAGTACCCCCTAGACGAATGTCGAGCAGCGATGGAGGACAAATTTTATGTCGACAAACTTGTGGTGACTGAATCTAACCCTGTAGAGCTTGCGAGACTTTATTCGCAAGTCAAGAAGCGTCTGAAAGAAGGCAGTCATGCAGCTCCAACTGTGACAGCCTTAGGGAGAAGATGAGAAACGACGGTAAATTGAGTGTTCATGATGGCGGATGGGAGATGGTGCTCAGGTACAGGTACGATCCTCTTTCGGAGAAGCTGTGCATTTCCCCTGTTAAATGCGATTCAAGTGCATCTACGAAGAGGCGGATCCTTTCCGAGTAGGCAAGGGTATTTTATCCTTTGTCTCTCTGCCTACAGGTTACCATAAGAAGTCAGGTTTGGGTCAGAGAGTTATGGAAGCAGAGTTTTGACTGGGATGATCAAATCCCTCTGGAATTTCAATTATCTTGGAAGAGCCTTGCGGAGCACCTCTCGGAATTGTGTGATATGCGTTTCAGCAGACAGGGCCGCGATGGGAGCTGATCTGGAGAATTATATCTATTTTGTGATGCCTTGATTTTCGCCAAAGCTAAGGTTGCACCGGTGAAGGAAGGGAACACGGAGATAAAAATGTACCTGTTGCTGTTCACTTGCTTAAGTGTAAGGGCCGTACACATCGAGGTGGTTCCTGATATGAGCATCTTGTCTTTTTTTTCAGACCGTAGTCAGATTCACTAATGTGCATGGTCAATTCTCAGTGATAATGCAAAGACATTTCTGGGCAGTGGAAGACTGTTTAGCCGCGTTTGTCTCCTTCAGGACTATCAAGACAAGTTTGAGTCCTGTAATATTAAGTGGAAAACAATTCCTCTGTTTTCCCCTTGGGTTAGAGGGAACGTAACATCAATACTTTAAAATCCAGCCTCTACAAAGTTAGTGGTAGGGTAAGGTCGATTATTATGCCTTCCTGACTATTGTCTCTGATATTCAGAGGGCAGTGAACAACCGACCTCGCACTTATCAGGAGTCCTCTCAAAGTCAACTGACAGTTATCACAATAAATATGTGTTTAAGACCTAACAAGAGCCCAGGCTTATTACTACATCTGAAAAGAGATGATCTCTCCACTTTGGTTCCTTCCAGCCGGCAAAGGTTGATTGAGACAATTGAACTGCGGAACCAATGACAGGGTTTAGAGAACTTTGGTACAATAAGTACCTCCTTGATTTTAGAGGAAGTTCTCCAGGAAGATCCCAGATACCATTCCAGAACCGTATTCAAAGGAACGATGTAGTACTGGTCAAGTACCCTCTAAAACCACGACCCTTTTGGATGTTCGCACTATACTGGAAGTCTTCCCAGGACATGATGGAGTAATGAGAACGGCTCGTGATAAACAGGGTGATGGTCATGTGACGGTCCACTCCCTAAAACATCTGTACCCAATGGAGATTTCGCAATCTTCCGAGGACCCCGAGGAGTGTGAGCCTAATCATGCTGATTCTTCTTTGTTTGTCGCTTCAGGCAGCAGTCGGAACTCGAAACCCTCAGGCTCATCTCAGGAAAAAGACAACATAATCTGGTTGTGCTTCCAGGAAGCCATGACATGATATGCTGCGATTCTTGTGATGAGTGGTACCACAGAAACTACAACCGACAGCGGAGCCCCGGCTAAGGGACAGAATAGGAGTACCCTGAACCACTGTTACCTCCAGGTGGCCCCCGACTAAGGCCTAGTACTTGTATGTCCCCCTGCAGGGTCACGCAATTTTTTATTTCCAATTTTTGTTGATGTTATGAGTGTATGGAAAATAGGAAGAGCGGTGACTTACCAGAGTGTGGCTGTCGGCAACTGAGGATGTTCTTCAACATCTAAGACGAAGGACGGTTATCGCAGAGAATTTATATCAGTAGGTTCAATTGTTATAAAAACGTTCAATTGTTATAAAAACGTTCAATTGTTATAAAAACCTTCTTCACTACTGGAGAGCGTTAGTCGTCAATTTGTCATCACACTACAGTAGTTATTAGACCTAAGGAGAGGGTCGCGAAGGAAGTTTTTATTTCTTTTCGCAACCTTGCTCTTTGGCTTGCTTTACTCTTGGTTACCTATGTTTTTTCAACACTGTTTTTATTGGCGCTGTTGCAATTTGAAAATATATGTCCGTCTATGTAAATATTTTCTACATTGTAATTATTGTTTGTAGAATTGTTATTATTATTATTATTATTTAAATGAAAACTCAGTTGTGTTCTTCTGATGGCAGCTGTCCACAACCAGCCTACACACTTGCTTACGTGAATGTAAATCTGTTCATATTGTTGACTTCGCTTTTAACACATTGTCCGAAAAGATAGTGCGATGTGTTTTTTTAGATAATTTGCATTAGCACACTAGAATTTTGTCAGTATTTAGTAGCACCTGAAATAAGGTAGATTTTGACAACTTTTATTTGTTAAGACAAGTTAAAGAAAACACACAGATTGTTTCTTCGCTTTTCTTGTAAGTGTTCCTTGCCAATTTACTTTTTTTTTTACTAAAGTGCCACAACTTATACAGGCCCACACGCTACTCGAGGATAAGGGTTAGGATTAGGGTTAATGAGTGTCAAATGGACGGCGAGACAACACCGTGATTATTGGTAAAGATAGTTTAGATTGAGCAGAATTTGATTATTTAAGTGGACGGCTGAACAAGAGTTTGTTTACATTGGACTTGAAAACGACTATGTTATAGCCAGATGAGATGCAGTACCGAGGTATTGTGTTCTACGGACGGGTTATTTTAGACAGTTTTTGTTGTGAATTTCTTACAAGACGAACCATAGGTTGAAGCTCAGTCGAGCACCTACCATGACAATAACGATAGAACAGACAGAGACTAGCAACATCTCTTCTGTGAGAAAGTGGATGTATGGAAAAGAAGAAGACATCCCCCACTATATTTCGAAATCGGTTCTGTACTCCGTCAAGGCAGGAAAGTTTGCTCGGAGCGGCACCTCCCAGATGTAGAAACATTACTCCATCTTAGGGCGTATTTGACTCTTATACAGGCAGAGGAATGCGTCAGGTGTGAAATACTTTCTGGAGTTGTAGAATGATCCGACTATTTTTCCAGCGATAGTAGAAACGGATTTGATGTAACTCTTCTATTTTAAATCTAAAGTAAAAGTCCGTGCCAGAAGTTTATCAAAAAAGAGGGCTTCCTCTAGCGAAGAGCCATTCATTTCAATTGGGGCAAAGTGAGGATCCAAGCGTTTGGTGGTGAAAGGAAAGTAGCTTAAACGACATTCAATGGCCCTACAAACTAACAAGAAAATACATTTCATTATATATAAATGTATTTATATAACGTTAGGGATTTGTATATGTTTATATATTTCTGTGTATAGACATGAATTAATAAATATTAGACATGAATTAATAAATATTAGACATGAATTAATTAACGGATCATTATTTTTAACACAACTGCTAGGCGGAAAAGTGAGTAATGTAAGCTATATCGTGTTTAATTTCGGTGGAAAAGCCCTTCGTGAAAATTCAGATATCTTCGATTTTTGTGAAATTTTATAAATAAATATAAGACATGAATTAATAAATATTAGACATCAATTAATAAATATTAGACATGAATTAATAAATATTAGATATGAATTAATAACTATTAGACATGAATTAATAAATATTCCCCAAACATCAGTTCATTTGGACTATTGTAAGGGGGTTTAGGCGATATAGTATGGACACAACCTCTCATTACAAAATTAAAATATTTCAGATTTGCATTTAATCTGTATAGTCATTAGACAAAAATTAAACAATATGCCATGATTTTTAATTTTGTCTTAAAACCCCTTAAGGTTAAGCCTTAAATTTTAGACATTTTCATGAATGAAAATCATATAAAAATATCTATCTATCTACACACTTATCTATCTATATATCCCTCTATTTGTATATAATTGTATTGTACGTGTATACAGAACTGTTCTCCTGACCTTTATTTCCGCTCTCTCTCTCTCTCTCTCTTTCTCTCTCTCTCTCTCTCTCTCTCTCTCTCTCTCTATGTATATATATATATATAAATATATATATATATATGTGTGTGTGTGTGTGAATGTTTGTGTGTGCGTATATGTATATATGTATATATATATATATGTTTATATGTGCGTGCGTGCGTGCGTGTATGTATGTGGGTGTGTGAGTATATGTATGTATTGACGTAGGCAGACGCACATGTGTACGCGCGGGGCGCAAACCATAGCTAGCTACACACACGCGCACACACGCAGACCGTCCCAAATGACTATGGCCTCAATAGAGCCGAACGGGAAAAAATAACAAAATACCAAGATCTTAAAATGATTTAAAAGTAACATGGTCCCTCGATGAAATAAACATCATACCGGTTGTAGTGGGGGCAATTGGTCTCGTGAAAAAAATCTAAGTAAATACTTAGAAACAATCCCCGGAAAACCAAATTTTAGGGAAGTACAGATAGCAGCCTAAAAGGAACAACATCTATCCTAAAGTGAGCCCTCGGATATAAATTTTACTCATAGGGAAATCAAGTGTTAGCCTCAAGAGTAGGCCCCTTGATCTCTTTAAATAAACTAAATTAAAATGAAAAAAACAGACAGAGTGCCGACAAAGTCATAAAATTTGAAGACCAACTTTAAGCATTCTGAACAAAGTGCACTCAACAACTGCCCACGAAGATGACCGGAAAGATAAAAGTCAAAATCACAGATACTAAAAAAAAAACAAATAACTTTAACCCAGAGAAGCAAAATCTATGAAAACAGATACACACACGCGTTCACACACACACACATGCGATCATGCGCAGAAACAGCAAACTGTTAAAAATAAAAACATTTTTCAAATGGAAAATATATCTGAAGAGAGCCGCACGAGGCTTGAAATGCGTTATAAAATCAAAAATTTATAAAATAATAAAATAATAACATAACAAACGATGGTTGAAACAGGTTTTCTTTACAAATGTCGGTAGCCTCACTTCTTTAAATATACATTTTCTGTCGTTGGAACTGCACTGATCCTGCATTACCCTCGACTCTCTCTTTCTCTTCTCTCTCTCTCTCCATATATATATATATATATATATATATATATATATATATATATATATATATATGAAAATTTATAACTAAATGGTAACTTTTAGAGAATTGGACCTATTGATTTGCTTCCATTTGCAGATCTAATTATTTTTCATTGACTCATCATATCTATATATATATATATATATATATATATATATATATATATATATATATATATATATGTATATATATAGTATGTTATTAAAATATATTTATGGGATGAAATATATTTATGGGATGAAACGCGGAAACCTCTGTTTAGCTTAATTGCCATAAATATATTTTTATAACTTACTACCTAGCTCTACTCACGTATCGATCACTGTTGAAGTAAATACTGAAAATTGATGCATAAAAAATTATTTCTCCTTATAACATTTTATGTGGATACATGAAATAATAATTATATATATATATATATATATATATATATATATATATATGCCTTAACAGATCGCATTTTAACATTATAAGCAAATCGTATTCTTTAAATTATCCACAGTTTGAGTCTTGTTATGAATTTTGTCACGTATATGGATATGCCCGTCGGTCTGTTTTCCAGGCGAGTTTCGGTGATACCATCTTACCTCGGTGTTCCTATCCCTTCAGACCTTCCAGACCCACTGTCTGTGGTACTTATTATTATTTTTATTATTTTTTTTATTATTATTTTTATTATTGTTGTTGTTCTTGTTGTTAGTCTTGTTGTTGTTGTAGTACGTATATATCAATGTGACAGTTCACGTAGCTGTTTACCTTATATAATATTTACTAATGTTATGAAACATAACATATTCTGCTGACATAGTATTTTGAGTGACATCGGTTGAAGATTTGCAAATAATTTACCACTAGAATAAGATAAAAGTTAGGTATGTGAATGTATCGGTCCTCTCTGTGGATTTACTATTTTCTTAATGTATTTTGTTCTATTCGTCGTGTCGTGTCGTTTTTATTAAGTTGATTTAAGTTTACGATGATATTATGGTCTATGTATCGAAGAAGAAAGAAGGTAGATACATATAAGAAATAAAGCATCAGTCTAATTACCGAAAAATATTTTGTTCTTCGCTGGTTGATACAATCAATCTATAGGATTATATGTATAGAACATCTATTAAAAACTCTACATAATAAATGAAAATTAATATTAAAAACATTTTCTCACAAAATCTAGAATGTATGAAATGGAAATACAATAAAAACAAGATTGTATGGAAATGTTTCTATACATATAAGTCATATATATAACGAATATGTTTTATTGTTAGTTTATTTGTTGCACTTGAATGTCGTTTAAGAAACACTAACAACAAAATGAAGGAGCAATCCATGTATGTTTTCTTTAACATCACTTGTCTTAACGAATAGGAGTTGTGAAAATATATATTATTTTCGGTGTAGCTAAATACCTACACAGTCCGAGTGTGTTCAGAACAAATAGCGCTTGATCTAAATTAATACTATAAATTACGGTGATCACCTTAGCATCTGATTAAACCAAACTTTTCGTAATGAACTTTGCTACAAACTCCACTGCGATCATAGCCGCCAACTTCCGTTTGTATTTCGATCAACGTTTCAAATTCACACGCTAGATGATAAAATTTGAGAGGCCGTCAGAGTTCAAGAATTTAAAATCTACAAATTGTATTTGAAAGAAATTAGAATGAATACAACAACAAGATGCGTCCATTCAATGTGAGCGTTTGGCGATAGAAATGCAATGTCAAACTGAAGCGTAACAGACAACTAAAAAGGACCTTTCACACGAAACGCGGACAGACATTTTATTTTTACTTTTATTCACCCAAAACAACGCATATAGCCACTTAATGCACAAGGGGCTACTGTGATAGGGGCCAGATTTAGGGGGGGGGTCGGGCAGCAAGACATTTGTTAACGCTACATTTCAAGTTTTGCATGTTGGTACGGTAGGAGAAACAGTAAGCAGAGAAGGGGGTTCCAAGGGCAAACGATCCGAGATGATAAGCTATCAGAGTAGAAAATTTTCCAGCATCTAGGAGCCACTTCAGTGAAGGGGTGAGATTTTGCTGCTAGTCGGGTGATCGGCGTATTTTCGTTTAGATGCTACAAGTGGAGTAATTTCATCGGAGCACATTCCGTGGAAGTACTTGATTACAAGCGCAAGCGCAGGGTGAAACATTACGGAGATTCGACAGGGAGTGGAGCTTGGCAGACAGTGATTGGCATATTAGGATAGTTTGTTGTACAAATTATTGATGATGATGATGATGATGATGATGATGATGATGATCACATTCAATTTTCACTTTTAGCAATGGGCATGTTATTTAAACATGAAACGCGACCAACACACGGAAAAGGCCTTTTATTTAGATGATGACTCCTTATTTTTTAAAAAAACATAAAAGGACTGATAGTCAAATTGGATCTCAAAGTTCGAGAAACTCTGTAAGAACGTAAAATCATTTACCAGATAATTTTTAGTTGCACATATCACATCTCAAAATTTGCTCAGATCGCTGGTCTGTCATGTGCTACAGTATTCCAGTACTCTTACCAAACTTCTAGGCGAGGATTGGATGATGCTTCCCATCCCCTCAGACCTTTCGGAGGAAACTTCTGTGATACGAACTTATTTCGGTAAGACTGCTTTTTTGTAGTTGTTTTGTATCATTATATTATTATTAGTAGTAGTAGTAGTAGTAGTAGTAGTAGTAGTAGTAGTAGTAGTAGTATGTACAGTAAATATTTTTAAATTTAAATCTTATTTTATTGTATTTCCATTCATAATCACTTCGTTTCTATTTTAATCAAGGTTTTAATTCTACATTCTATATGTTAGTAGAATCATTTAGGATTTCGTTTCAGATTTGCTGGAACTTTTCTTTGATTTACGACAAACATTAAAACGAGTTTACTTTGCGCATTGAAAGATACGGTTACACGAAAGAAGGAAGAAGGTGTATCACTGTCATGAAGGCGCCCATGATCTTTGCAAGGGTATTCATTAAATGGTAGTTACAAAGAGAATTTAGAAGCGTCGAAATTCGGCCATGACTAGAATATTCAGCGCTCTAACAATTGAATGAAGGTCGAATGACACTTGATACGAAAATGCAGACATACCCGGATGGGTGGGATGTCCTTACATCTCCTAATGAGAGTATTTCCAAAGAGACTCTTTTTTGCTCAGAGTGGGTTAGGTTAGCGAGTACGGACGTGGGTGTAATTGGTGTGCAGTCGGTCATGTGACAGGTTGAATTATAATAGAGTGAACCAGGATTTCGCCACCTGCATGCTACGGGGTACGTGCAGCGTCTGATCGATTAAGACGATGAAGAGAGCGATCAGCTGTGATGTTTGCCAATTACAAATTATCGAAGAGCAGGTGCCTCCCGCTTTCCGACAGCATCGTTGTGATAGGACTCCGGCGTTGGGTAATTGGAATCTCCGGAAGAACAACAAACGCACTATAGTTTTCTTTGCTCGCTCCTTTCAGTTCTTCCTTTCTCACTTTATTGTGCAGCAGTCTTTTCATGAACTACACAAATAAAACAGTATATATACATATATATATATATATATATATATATATATATATTAAGTGAAGTTTCTATATACTAGGTGACATACCAGTCTACGCTAGGTTTATCAAAAGTTTTTTCCCTGTGTATCAACGCAACAAGAAAAATGTTTTAACTTGAGATTATAATAAAAACAATTAAAAGGTAAAATCTTTAAATGTGTAAACATTATATTAATATCAGAATTATGAATTGCATCTGATCACTAAATAATAATACAATATTACATTATGTAAGTTTTATATATTAATCAAAAAGTGGCCAATACCCTTTCTAGAGGCGGTGTGTTTAAAAGCCGTATTGTCCGAGATCAAGAACCCGGATGTGTTTTGTTATAGTGTTGTATATTAGACAAAAACCTCGGCGTTGGAGGGGTATAGGGGAGTAAAGAGGGAGATAGAGAGAGATACATTTCAAAAGAAAGATGGTACACAAATTTAATAGAATTAGAACAAATAAAATAGAACATTTTCAAACATAACTCAATCTTAAAACAGAGAAATATTTAGCATGTATTTTTTGTGCTTTAAATATATAAAAAGGCCTTAGCGATACGAGCATTGATCAACTCAGCCTTAGTATAATAATAATAATCTATTAATAATGGAGTTTATGTATATGTCTGTCTGAAGCCGAAACTCCATCAGAGTAGTATGGTTATTTACTAAGTCCGCCAGCTTCGTTATATACCGAAAATATAGAAAAACCGCCGGAAACACAATGCGCATTTCTCAATTTACATAATCAATTGCTTTTCAACTTCTAATAAATTACTATTCGCAAATATACACTCATGATTGTTTTCTTCAGATTTCCATATGTATTTACGCTATTTTGCACGATAATAATCTTACTTATAAATTACAGACAGACAGACAGATACATAAACTCCATTATTAATAGATTTATTTTATTATTTACATATATACATACATGAAATATGCCAGCGTTAATCCATTGAATTGGTTCCCTTCCTCCCTCCGTTAATTCAATATGGCGCAACTGATTAAACAGCGAGCGTTAATCCATTGAATTGGCTCCCTTCCTCCCTCCGTTAATTCAATATGGCGCAACTGATTAAACAGCCAGCGTTAATCCATTGAATTGGTTTCTTCCCTCCCTCCGTTAATTCAATATGAATGCAAGACGGCGCGTTATTTAAAATGTAAACAAAAACGCTGGCATTCACCGTGATACTTTTACTCTGATTGTTTTTATTAAACCGCTCTAAGTTTATTTTCTTAATCTTATTAGCAATTATGTTTTAAAACACACATTTACTGAATCAAATTGTTTAATTAAAATAATAATTGATTCAAACATTACTATTTAAAAACACGCACACACACATTATAACGAATTTAGTTTAGGTAAACTTCTTTTCGAGAAATAAAAAACTATTCGTGTTTACTGCATTTGATTTTTTAATACTTTCATATCCAATATTATCATTTTTTCACGACCTCAACTGAATTTATGATTTAAATTTCACCGTATACGCTGTTAAGCTTTCAGTTACAAACTGTTTTTATTATTCCATGTTTTATTTATTAAAATAAAAGATGAGATTTTTATTCTTTTCAGTCAACAAAAAACTAACACATTATACTGGAAAACGATACAACTGATTTTAGAATCAAATTGTTAAATTAAACAAAAGTCATAAAACAAACACACGCACGCACACAAACACACACAAACACACACACACACATTCTAACGAATTTAATTTAGCTAAACTTTCTTTCATAAATCGTGTTCACTATATTTGATTTTTTGGTGCTTTTACACTTTAGGACCCGCGCTAACTTTGACTCCGTCGTTAGGGTCAGGGTCAAAGTGGGGGTTAGGGTTAGGGTTTAGAGGTAGGGTCATGGTCAAAGTTAGCGCGGGTCCTACAATAAAAAAGTATCGATTTTTTAATTGTTTTATTTTAGATTCACCTTTCTTCCGATTCGAAAAATAGGTTTTTAAATTATTGATTTTAACAATTTCATTTGATCAAATTGTTTCATTAAAATAAAAATTGATTTATAACTTACTATTTAAAAAAACACACACATTCTAATGAATTTAATTTAGGTAAACATTTAACAGCATTTAAATAACTAATCGTGTTTGCTAGATTTGATTTTTTTACTGTTTTTCTTTTTTTTTTAATTAAAAATATTTATATGTATGGGGGAGGATACAAATTAAAAAATGGGGGGGGGCTTTCAAAAAATTTTTTTTTTCTTTTCTTAACTAAAATTATTTCTATGTAAATAAAGAAATTTGAGGGGGACGGTCCAAAAAATTTTGTTTCTTTTTTTTTTAAACTAAAAATATTTCTATTAAATCAGGGTTGGGGTCGAAATTTTTTTTTCTTTACTTTCATCTAAAAACATTATTGGTCTTAAACAAAGACAATTAATGTCTAAACACCCAAGAAATATGACTGGGGCTTCATCGGTTTACGCGAGAGCGTTCATTTCTGACGCGGCAGCCTAGCAAAAATATGCGACCGGAGAGAGCATATATTTGCTAGTAATGATAATAATAATAATAATAATAATAATAATAATAATAAGAAGAAGAAGAAGAAGAAGAAGAAGAAGAAGAAGAGAGATTTGATGAGTTCTGTTTTTCTTTTACTTAGACCTGTTTCATTCATAAGTTGAACCGTAAAGTAAATGTAACACTTTCTATATATAAAAAAAATCAGTTGTTTGCTAAATGACAAAAAAATAAAATAAATTGTATTTCTTTGTATGGAGTTTAATAAGGAAGATTATTACCAGATCTAAAGTAAAGATCCAGTTTTTATATTATAAGTCTGAAATAAGGCGGGCAAAAAAAGAGAGAGATGTGCCTTTTTGGCCTATGAACTGATTTTGTTCGGACGTTTTTCTACAGCTCTGTTTGCCCCCCACCCCCTCCCCCGAGGAGTGGACAAGGAGAAGCTCACGTAATGTGTAAAAGAATAAAGCATCAAAATGCATCAAAATTCAGCAAAATTCAGCAAAATGCATCAAAATGCATGACGTCATTGAGTAAATATGTGATGTATTTTCATTATTACTATTTTGACATTATTGCAGCTACGTGAGAGAGACTGTCAGTAAACCGATCCAAATCGAAAGGAACCCTGAGAAAATAACACAAGTCAGCGATGGAGAAGTGCTATAAGTCGCCAAGGAGAGGCGGGACCGTGAAAAGCAAATTGACAGCTCAAGGGACATTGCACATATGCGACCTCTGCAACAGAAGCTGTCACTTCCGCATCGACCTGTACGGCCACATACGTCGATGTTACAACTAAACAGACAGCTAGGATGCTACTCATGGTCAACCCTGGTCGACAGAAGCCTAGTACTTGTAGCTACAAGCAGATAAGTAGACATAGAAACATTTGCTGCTATATCAACACTATGACCACTTTTACGACTAGACGTCACTATACTATGAGCCAACTACGACGTGTCAGCTGTTTCCGTCGACGAATAAAACAACGGGCCATCTGTGAAGATCGAACAAATAACATTTTCATCGCTAAACGCACAGATTGAATGGACACATGTGAGATGCATTAAAGCATTTATATTAGGGGATCTGTCCGTCAGTCTATCTACATCACTTGTTTGAAATTGAGTTTTCACTGGTCAGTATTTCAAATAGCATTTGCATCGTTTCAAACACAGTTTAAATGGATACATCTGATATGAATCAGGTGATTCTTTTGTTGCCCCGATATTAAAAGTTAAAATTATTTCTAGAAAAACATCGAGTACATAAAGGAGGGACAACGTGAAGATTGCTTACATCCTACGTGAAAGCGTTTCTATGGAACGAACTGGATTCTAACCTGGCACATCCAGGTTGTCAGTCTGTGCCGTTAACCATTTAGCTTCCGTCACCTCCCAGCATATATATATATATATATATATATATATATATATATATATATATATATATATATATATATATATATATATATATATATATATATATATATATATATATATATATATATATATATATAGTAAGTTATGAAAATAAAGTTATGGCAATTAAGCTACACGGTAGTTTCAGCGTTTCATCCTTAGGAATCGTCAGGTTAAAATGTTTGTGTTGCCGGGTGTTTATATATATTTATATATATATATAATAATATTTTTATAAATAAATATTAAATATTTAAAATACCTAGAGACATCGATGTTTCATGCTAACGCAATCTTCAGTCTAGGAACTAATTCTCAACGGTCGGTGGGCGCGAACCCCGAACACAAATCGCCATTGATTCGTAGTCGGAGATCTTACCCGCAGGCCATTGCCAACCAGTTAGTAAATAGAGAGGAATTTTAACTGTAAATAGCGGAATTCGGCTACTACTATTCACCAAGCAGCTAAGAGTGATCTACGAAACGTCGGACCATGCATATAGCTATTTGTACTGCTTGTTATTAAAGCTCCTCGAAAAGTGCCCAGCCTCCGTGGGAGGGGGCTGATAAACAATAATATTTTTATAAGTAAATATTAAATATTTAAAATACCTAGAGACATCGATGTTTCATGCTAACGCAATCTTCAGTCTAGGAACTAATTCTCAACGGTCGGTGGGCGCGAACCCCGAACACAAATCGCCACTGATTCGTAGTCGGGGATCTTACCCGCAGGTCATTGCCAACCAGTTAATAAATAGAGAGGAATTTTAACTGTAAATAGCGGAATTCGGCTACTACTATTCACCAAGCAGCTAAGAGTGATCTACGAAACGTCGGACCATGCATATAGCTATTTGTACTGCTTGTTATTAAAGCTCCTCGAAAAAGTATATATATATATATATATATATATATATATATATATATATATATATATATATATATATATATATATATGTACACGTGGTGTTTAGCTAATTAACAAAACAGATTCTTAGCCAGTTGTTGGACCTCTCACAAACAATAGTCTGGTTGATTTTACTTCCTATTACCTATTTCTTATTCTATTGTTTTGTTTTCTATAACGTGGCCCAACCCTGTTTCTTTGTTGTGTCGAAATAATGGGTGACCTTGTTTTAACACGTGCTTACTTGTATATTTAAGTTTTTAGTTTAGTTTAGTGCTTTATTTATTTATTTGTTTATTTATTTATCTAAGGTAAATTTTATTCTGTGTAAGCAGTTGTTTTCTATTTCACTTCTACAATTTAATAAGTTTTGGAGGTCTTTAATGTTAAGGATTTCAAATTTCTCATTCAGGCATGATCTACACGGGTCGTCTAAATTTCTGTCATATTATTTTCCGCCCGCTATCGTTGAGCTCTCGATAATGGTTTTGCTAGTGCTGTTTTAATTCGCAGTTCTTTGTTTTTAAATCTGATGTTGTGGTCGTAATAATTGGTTTTAAAATTTAGGGATGTCATACCCACGTAGTACTTCTTGTTATTCGGTCATTCTTTGGCAAATATTGTGGCTTGATAAACAATATTTTTGGTTAGGCATTTATTCTGTAGTGAGCAAAGTGTACGAGTTATGCAGTTTCATCTTTTCTCTTCATTACTAACTTTTTCATTTCTATTCGGGTGATTGCTATTAGGGTTTTGGTTATTGCTGTCTGTAGTGCTTATATTTTTGTTATTCTTAATGTTAATTTTGCTATATTGGTCACTTGTTGTATGCAATTTGTTATTTTTTCTTCTCTACTATTCTCTTTTGGTATTTTGTTACTATGCACCTTAATTATCATTTGTAGGTTTTCGCAGCAGCTGTAGGATAGTTTTAGGTTATTTTTATTGAATATCTAATGCAGGGGATTGGTTACGGGGGGTGTTTTTCAATGAGATTAAGGAATTTCTTGCCCAGTTTAGTGTTTAGCATCTGATTATAGGGAGGTGTATACCGATTATATTTCTTTGTCTTTTATTTTTAATTTTATTATAATTATTGGTGTCCTGTTTCTTATATTTCATTTCGATATTATGGTACCCACTTTTTTAGAGCTGTATTGTAAATGTTGCTTTATTTTTAAAAATACATTTTCGTTTCTAGAGTTTTTGATAAACCTACTTTCGATAGAATTAGGAATCTGTTTTATGATTGATTGGGGTGATTGGAGTTTGGATTTACGTATATTGGATTAGCGTTATCGTTTAAATATGGCTCGTAAGTATTTTCATTTAAGCTTAAAGTGACATCTAAAAAGTGAGTTATTTTATGTTAGCCAGTACTTCTACTATTATGCCTAATTTTTTTTATTTCCATACGTATCATTTTTTTAAAGTGTTCTCCCTTGACCTTGGTGGAATCTCTTATTATAGCTAATCCATCATCACTATATAGACCGATGTTTGTATGATCAAATATATTTGTGAGTGTATATAAAATAAATAACCACACAAGATCTGATGCAGGGTCAAGAGCACTTATGGCCAAATCAAAGAATTGTAGAAAATTACATTTGTTTTTATTTTCGATATTATTAAACCAAGTGATTGCTTCGGCAATATTCACCCACTTGTTTTTGTCTATGTCTTTTTTTATTGTTAATTTTAGATAGAATTGGCTTACTATTTTTTTCTATTTCTGGTTTGGTCTTATTAATTAGGCGAGTGCTAGGGTTATTGTTAAAATGCCTTTAGTGGTCTTTAAATAAGATACAAACTTCCTTAGGTTTTAATTTACTAACTTTGTCGCTATTTTTTTTGTCTACTGGTGATTTATTTACTTTCAGCATTTATTATATATATGTAGTAACGTTCGCTTGTATGTAGTTTGTTGTAGTTTTTCGGAATATTTTCTTTGAGTAGTTTATTATAGTCTTGTTTATTTATTTTATAAAAAATTCTAGTTTTATATGCTTTTACGAAGATTTTGTTTGAGCTGTGTATGTTTCTAACGATGTTGTGTAAATGTTTTTATGAAGTTATAAATTTATAATTACATTTAATAAAACAAAACAATAGAATATGAAATAGGAAGTAAAATCAACCCAACCTTTGTTTGTGAGAAGTCCAACGATTGGCTAAGAGAATAACAAAGAATCTAATTGGTTAACTAGCTAGACTAAACATCACGTGTATATATAAAAACACCCGGCAACACAAACTCCATGCATTTTAGCCTGATGATTCCCTACGGGGATGAAACGCGTGTAGCTTAATTGCCATAAATTTTCATAACTTACTACCTAGCTCTACTCACGTTACTGTTGAAGTAAATACTGAAAATTGATACATAAAAGATTATATCTCCTTATAACACTTTATGTGGATACATGAAATAATATATATATATATATATATATATATATATATATATATATATATATATATATATATAACTACTTTGTAATATAGCATGGAACATCCCATCAGAGTGCTCGATTAATTGAGAAATAAAGTTAAATATTAAAAATTAAGAGCGTAATATTTATTTATTTTGGTACAGAAAAATTAGTACAACATTAGTACCGTCGGTTTCAAGCACAGAAAGAACTTAGCCATTCGGCTCTCTTCAGCTTCTATTGTCATCTGTTTTGGAAATGTGAAGTCACATGTCACTCTCGTTTGGACGCGTTATTTGCTTAGAGTGTTATGTATGTTTGTTTAAATTAAAAAAAGGTTTAATAAGGTTTGAAAAAGGGGGAGGGTGAAAAGTAACAGTTGAGATTTAAACCGGAGAAGACTTAAAGAGATATAGAAGAATTAAAAAAATGTAAAAATTAAAAAAAAATAATTTTAAGAAAATTTTAAACTTAAAAATAAAAAAAAATAATATAAATAAATTATGCTGGTTTAGAGATAAGAGTAAGGATTGGGTCGGCAAGTGACGCTGAAAAATACCATATATTAATGGCCATGATTGACCAAAATACAGTCTGTTTGAATATTCGAGATGAAATCTTTAAGGGATGCATCCACAGGAGACAAGTACTACTCATAAACTGGACTTACCGATACACATTAAAGCCTAGCTACACCTCCCCTATGCCAAATACATAACCCCATAATCGACCCATTAAATACCGACTTCCACTCCAGAAGATTTTCCCAACTATCACCCCTCATACTACCCCTTTGTTTTGTTTTGTTTTAGATTTTAACTTTTTTTGATTTTTAACGGCCTTAAACCACGTGACTCCCTAAATTCTGAAATCCTAAATTTCTTTTCTTCTTTTTTCTCTCCATTTCATTCTCTCCAAATATGATCTGAGGTTAAGATCGGATTCTAACTCTGCCTGATGAAATCTCAGTTTATAATAACTGTTGATCGATAACATCGACATGCCAGTGTTGCAGATATTGTACATGTCTGTGTAAATAAAAATAAATATATATATATATATATATATATAAGTTGCACTGTCCGTCAGTAGGTATGTCACACTTATGCTTGAAATAACATTTTCGTCGTGTTTTGCTTTGTTTTGTCAAATTTGAGTTCGCATTTATTTTATGTGTTCACGCATTTTTTTCATGTGTTCACGCATTTTTTTAATGTGTTCACGCATCCTTATAATCGGCTCTGTCCTTTCGCTGGTCAGTCAGCCTGTCACGCTCAATTTGAAATAGTGTTTTCCATTGTTAAACGTTGAATGGACGCATCTTAAGAACTGATACTAAGTTTGTCAGACATCATTGCAAAACGATTACTTCCTCTCGAACTCTGAACAAGTTAAAAATGGTCTTTAATGTCCGATCCCGGGGGCAAGTTGTTCAAATTTGATTACGACGTCAAACAATTCCAAAATAAAATTATGAATAATAGAAAAACGATATTTCCCCTCCAACAATGACCGATGCAACGTATCTCTCGCTAGTCTTGTGCGTATTTTAAAAGTAGAAGAAAATGTCTGACTTTTTTTTTCGTTTTCGATTCGGTTCTTTTGATGTGTTTTATTTTATTTTTGAAAGTTTTCTTTTACTGATAATGATAGTCGTTTGCATAGCACATTTTATTTTATGAGTGACTATCTACAGTTTCATATACCACCAAACCGGACAAAATTCTGATGTTCTAGTGAGCGTTATATAAAAAGGGAAAGTGTGCGAGAAACCAGATGATCTGATTGGTTGAGCTATATCACGTGATGGGAGATATGGCAAGATTTGTTATTAGTGTGCAAAAGACAATGTTAAAAACGGCATTTGCACATCAGCTTATATTAGACAGAAAAGTAGAACATTTCATTAGAAGTTAAAAGATTAAAATTAGGGCTACGTTTCAGGATATGACGTCATGTACAGGAAGTCCAAAATGACACGTAGCAAAAAAGGTAGTATAATTTTCCTTTCAGGGAGCTGGCAATGAGAAACTTACCTAATAGATAACTTTATCGGTTTACAGTGATGTAAAAGTATAACAGATAAAAGAGGATGGTGCAATTAAAAAAGTGTGTTCTAGGCTTTTTTATTATAGAACCAAAGGAACCGTAATATATTCCCTACGATAGATTAACAAAACGGAAAAGAAGATAAAGTGAGACATCACTATCCATTGGTTCAACTAATTAAAACGTGTCATCGAGACGAACAACTGTTTTCTGTCGACGAGAAGATGACAAGTAATTGATTGTTGCCGAAAAGATCATCCATCTAACGTTGCAAACGGCTTATTAGTGTCCCGTAACGTTACATAGAGGGGGAATATTTGAAAAAATTTGCACGATTAATCTAGCAAAGAGATGTTAATAGAAGGTTCCTATAGGTCTATTTTGTGATACTCAGCCGGCTGACAAAATTGATAGAATGATGAATAAATTGACATTGTGAGCTAAAGATGTGCCGGATTTACTCTACCCACTCAAAATCATATTCTGTCTCTAAGGAATGCGTTCCAAAATGAGTCCGCAATCACACGTGGCTCCAAATGAAGCCACTGGATCACAACGAATAAATATCCAACAAACAAATCTGATAATAACTGATAGTTTCTATACTACTTGCAGAGATTTTTGTTTCATTTTACTTCAGTTTAAGTTCTCAGAAATCAAGGTGCCCCTTTCCTGGTGTTAACATTTGATCTCTATATAAGATACATAGATATTCGAATATTCTATTAAAGTTCTCCTTTACTTGTCAAACGTTTAGTTAGTAAAGAAGTTAAGAACATTAGTTTTTCTCTCCCCAATTGACCAGTTAACTATTTTATAGTATATCTTTCTTGTGGTCTCTTGATCTTACCAGATTCCAGCACAAGACATCATCTAGTCTGGTGGAGTATCCAGCTAAGTGTTGGTACTTCAGGTAACATCACTAGAAGGTGCACTATTTATCGTATAAGCCAGTGTATAGCCTTACCGAAAATATATTATATGTGCTGAAAATACTATGTTATTTTGAATATTTAGTCAAAGTTTACTTGTAGGGTGACGTATCCTCATGTCAGGTTGTCCTGACAAACCCTTGTACAAATAGACCAAATACACTAAATAATGGTGTCGAGATGTGTACACTTGTGTATATGCAATATTTAGATTTTTAGGTATATATTTCAATTGGAATTTATTTCTAACGGTATCTTATTAATATGCTGCGTTTTATGCTCATTTTTTATTTTTTATTCCAACCCCGTGGACTACATTAAGCATGCGCATCGATTAAAAAAGCAGCGTGATATATAATATAATTTAGGCTCTACTCACTGGTCCCCCTGTAAGACATTCACAGCAAGAACACATCTAGCTACAACAACAGCAAAGAACTTTCCTTCCTTTCCTTTTACCAAAAACTAAATAAAACTTCCATGAAAAATTTGTCATTCCAAGAACATCCCATATGTGGAACGAGATACTACAAGACTGCTTTCCGCATGTCTACTTCAAGTCTACTGTCAACAAATAGTTGATGAGCCGCCATCTTGGATAATCAATTTATCGTAAGTAATCTTCTGCACATCCTAGTCATTGTTTCTGGTCCTCTCGTGGTGTGGCCCTGATCAACGGTGACCCATTAGTAACAAACATATGTTATAAAATCAGTTTATACTAGTAATATGGCCATATGCCAATAAGATAAAAGTTGTTAATATTAATCTTACTATGTTCTATTTACTCACGTTTTAAATGGCTTCAAAATGTCCCTGTAGTTATTATTTTTTTAATGGTTCTAGTTCTCTCCAGATTTGTTCTTACAATGGATGAATGTTTTATGACGTTTACGTCCGTTTTGTTTTCTTAATCCTCCTCTAGTTTAGTAAAAAAAGTCCCGACACAAGACGCGAAGCCACTTAATGTAAAACACTATAATGAAGTGACAGTATATGAGCGCACGCATGAGCACAATAAGGAGAAAAAATAGAATCGCTCTCTTTTTTTCAGCCACGAGGAGTTATGGGCCGGTCTTATTTTTTTTATTTTACTGAAATAAACCTTTATTAATAACTAGCAGGACCTGTGTCCCGGCGTTGCCCGGGGAAATATAACAGACTGATTTTAATTTTTAAGTTAAATAAATAGATTCAGAAAAGAAATCATTTCACTGGAAGTAATTTAGGTAATTAAAATAGGATTTAACATGAACCTGTGTCCTAGCGCTGTTGTGTTTGTTCCAACAGATGTCTCCTTTATAGTGGTAAAAGTTATTTGTATAAAGCTCTTGGATACACAATGTTTGATGTTTTACCTTCTGGTGCCAATATGTATAGACATTGTGGAGAGCCTACCCTTCAACATCCTACATCAAACTGCCCATGGCTAAAGCAAGGTGAAGTCAAGTTTAGACCAACCACTGCCAATGATTGTCATTAGGACTTGTTAATTGTCATGGCAAAACACAATTTAACTGGGAACTTAAGCCTTTTAAATTCACTTGCAGAATCCGACGGAATAATGGGTAGTCTGGGAAGGAATGTCAGTTTGCCCCTTGCCACACCAGTTAGTATTACAGCTTCTATCACATGAGGTTGCATGCGTTTAACACGCAGTCTCGTTTCTTTTACATAGCCTTGGAGCATCAAGATTCCGGAGTAACATAATTGGGCATCCAGCTTTCAGCTTTAATTTGTGTGTTGGCATACAAGGCAATTCTAATGAATTAAACATTCTGTAGGGTATTGTACAGCCTGGTCGTCATCGAGAGTAGAATCCACAGAAGTGAAAGTTTTTTCATCACCTGGAATTTAATCAAACAGTTGTTGATTGATAACATTACCATGTCATTTTTAGAAGCTAGAATTGCTCTCTCCGTTAGCCATTCAGGATGCACATAGTTTTCGGCTATATTTGGATAAACTTTGCTACTAAGTTCTGTGAGTGATGAAACAATTGAGTCAATACCTGGAGTAATACCAATCTTGCCATTGTTGGTTGTTGCAAGTTTGCCATCAACTTTTTTAGGAGTAGGGAGACAAACTCACCACCCATTGGGTCACTATTGAGATGTGCACGCATGTTTGTAAATAACGTTACAGTCTTAATGTACTTCCACAAATATGACAATTTAATGCAAGCATTAAGCTCGTCATCGGGACTTCCACGTGTAACAATAGGAAGCGTTTGTCGGAAGTCACCTGATAATAAAAGTGTTATGCCACCCATAACAACATCACGTCTCTTGAGATCACGCAATGTTTTATCTAGAGCCTCGAACGCTTGTTTATGTGCCATTGTACATTCATCCCATATGATCAAGGAACAATTCTGTAAAACTTTAGCTGAATCTGATCCTTTTTCTATTTGACAAATTGGATCAGCATCTTTTGTTAAGGATAATGGCAACTCAAATGTGGAGTGAGCTGTCCTACCACCAGGAAAAAGAGTGGCTGCAATGCCCGATGATGTCACTGCCATAGCTATTTTGCCTTCTGACCTAACTTTAGCAAGAATTAATTTGGTAACAAATGTCTTTCCTGTACCTCCGGGTGCATCAAGGAATATACGGCCATCTTGCTGATCTTCTACAGTATTAACTACAGTACGAAAAATATGAATTTGCTCATTATTTAGTTGTGCGATACCATCTCGAACAATTGATGCTTGCTCATGAGGTTGATAACTAATTTCATGCGTCCATGCAGTAATGACCAGATGTGTATTAGATCGATTGGGTGAGTTAAGACCCATTCATCTTATAGGTCATATCTTCGATATGAAGTAAAGTTATATCGAAGATGTCGTCTGAAAATGTTATATCAACTTCAGGCTGTTGATTGTGTTTCCTAAGAAGGAACTCTTCACTAAATGCTCCTTTGTGTGCATCCCAAAGTCGTGTTGGATGAGACACTGCACAATATGTCAACATGATGGCAAACAAATGTCTCAAATTGTCTGCAGATTCAGATATAGATGCTTCCTGTAATGTAGCATCCCAGTGGTTATCATCTTCAAGTAGTCCGTGTGCACTACATGCATCCCTGAATGTAGTCATAACTTGACCATTGATCGTTTTAGGTCATTAAAGCTCTGTGGACCTCTAACATTGTGTAGAAGCAGTCTCAAACAGAAGCAGTCAAATTGATTTGGATGCATATATGGTGTATACCCTGCCCAAAACTTCTGTTATTTTAACGCACGGATAGCCTGGAACTGGCTTACCCTGTAATCGTCGCTTGAAGACCTTAGTTTTACTGTCCCAGGTATAATAAAGTGGAACTTCTGAGTACAAAAGTGTACGTGCAAAAAAATCTGTTTAACACAATTTGAAGAAAGCTGTTAGAGTGGTTGAAGGTGGATTTGCAACTCTATCTGCTGCAGTACTTTCAGTAAAGTATATCCGCTGTCCATTTTCTAGATGAACTGATAGGTGAATAACTGAGGGATGATGTACATGTATGTGAATGTTAAGTATTCTCCAAATGGCTTCATTGGTTGTTATGTAACGTCCCGTTTCGTATCTCTTAACTTCATCATAAGCATTACTTTCAATTGTTAAGATAGCTTGATCACTACCTTTATTTACATGTTTACAAATGTATTTTATTGATTTCACGCTGTTGCAATATTCAACATTGATATGTGCATCAAAAATCTTATTATGTGGTACAACCCATCGGTTGTCTACAGGAACTGTTATGTTGCCAGGTAGGGTAACCGTCGTCTCAAAACCTCCAGCTAAACGAGATACCCGACTCAAAAAGTGTCTGGGATATCTCTTACTGCAGTGTCCATCTTTGAGACAAAGTGAACATCTGTTTATGTTTCCACATGGTCCATGAATCATATGGTGCCTAATGATATCATGTAAAACCGGATCTGCCACTGGATCCGGAATTTCCGCACTGATAACTGAATCTATGTCAGAGGATCTCAATTTTTGTTGAAGCCAAACCAGACAATGAGCATGTGGCAATCCTCTTTTCTGCTACTCAACGGTGTACATGTATGCTATGATTACTCCGAAAATGTTTCCTTTCGTTAGGAGTTGGATAAGGATACCTAGCTTTAGATGGAAAACTCTTGCTATGAGGTCATGAGGATCATGTGGTTGTTGATTCGGAAGGAGTTCATTCACAATCTCAGGCCACTTCAGATTGCAGGTAAAAGCTATAAAAAAATCCGCAGTTTCATATTTTCTCACATACACCATCGCATCTTGCGTGAGTTCATGCATATAGCGAGGTCCCCCAGTAAATGTTGCTGGTAAGATTGTTAGTTGGCCAACATTTTCAGTATTGCCATCAATACTTAGTGAGTCCCTCAAGTGAATGTAATCAGCAACTCTTAACTCCTTTTGATGCGTCTTAATGTAGGTAAGCCTCTCATGCTCTATTTTGGCATACATATAAACTACGTAGTGTTGGAATAGCTTCCTACATTTAAGCAGCAGGTTAAAACTTCTGTCACGGATCATAATCCTATATGCATAGAAATCATTACAAGAAATCTGTTTTCCTACTACTAACTGAGTGGTGTGATTTGTTTTCCAAACAGTGAAATCATACCCTTCTTGACCTGTCCAATGAATGATCAGGTACTGTAAAGAATGATATGCTCGTTTTGTTTCAGAGATGCGCTGAAGTTGTTTGTTTCGATGATGCAAAATGAAACTCCTGACCCACTATTACAACAGCAACTTCACGTGCCTCGGGAGCATTGAAACGTCGTTCATGTTCTCCTGTAGGAGTTTTGTCAGCATGTATAACTACTTTTAAGTCATCACCTCCATTATGCTCCATCGCCATCTTAAATTGTTGGATATATACATTTTCTCTGTGAAGCATGCTTTGCAATACAAGAACAATATCTAATTTAGTGTTTGAGAAAGAGTTATATCTAATCGCCCAGAAAATATATTTGTAGAAACTGTAGAAATTCCCCTTTGATGGAAAGCAAGGAACCCACTCTATGACAATTCTGGCCACAAACTTTAAATGTAGGCATATAGTCCTTTTCACGTATTTGTTCAGCGCCAAAGCTTGTCATACTGAAGCACTGGTTATAACTCCGAATGATGTTCAGGAAATGTATTGAATGATGTGAAGTGTTATCAATAAGGGATTTTAATGATTCCGGGGGTGTACCTAAATCTTGAAGAATAACTTTACCACCAGAACAGCACATACCTGTTGACTCTCTAAGCAATTTTAGCATTACATTTCGTACACGTTTTTCCGTTGTTCATTGTGCCTATTTGAATGTCTCTGCGTAGGTTATAATTACACGCAACATCATAATTACGGCCTTCATGCCATCAGAAACTTGCTTGAGGAACCGTACTAACTGATGTATGTACCTGCATGACTTCAAATCTGGCATGTCTGTGTTGTGCCATAGTATGTAAATTTTGGTTTGTCTCAGTATGCATCACCTGTTCCACCTCAGATGTCTCTGCGGCAAGTTCCTGTAGCTCCAAAGGTTGACTTTCAGTTTCATGGAAGGAATTTCCGTTTGTAGACTTCTGTTTCTCGAAGCAGTTCGTCTTGTAGTACGACCAATAGAAGATTTTTTTGGGGAGGCACGTTTCTCTTGTTTTCTGCCTGGAAAGAATTGTGATCGAAAAGATGATTAATGAGAGCGTGAAAATGAATAACTGGGAAAAAAATAAAATTAAAGAAAGTGGGCCACGCATATCGAAAGTAAATTCTATTCTAGTCAAGTATGATGAAAATATTTGTTGCGTTTATAGTAAAAGAAAAAAAACAATTATATTGTATTTAAGTAGAACTTAAAGTAATTATTAAAGGATTGAAAATATGGCAGGTTAGTCACGTCTGATTTGCAAGAAATTAAACCAATTTTGATCTGAACCATGTATTGTGTTAAAAGCCCAAAGGATATGTTAGTGTATGTAATATAATGTTTCTGATGTGTATCAATTGAGCAAATGAAGGGGTCATTAATTACTATTTAAGTCACGTAAATTCTATTTCCGTATGGAGCTTGAAAGGCAAAACAAAGCTGATGTGTTGGTCAGTAAATACTACTGAAAGTTATTGTAGTGAGTGTGAAACTGAAATATTGTTGTCGTCGAGTGGTGAACACTATCGGCAACATGACGCTTGCCACCGCCTCACGGGTAAATCTAAGTCTAAATTAATGTCAATTAGTGCATGTGAAAAGAAGAAGAAAATGTATTCAATATAAGGGCAGCAGTTTTTATCGCCGCCATTTACTGCCACCAAACACAATCAAGGATTTGGTTTACCCGACTCAAATTAAACAATAAATAGCAAGCAATTAAAATTAAAGAGGATCGTCTGTATGTAATGTTCTAAGAAATAATTGTTTTTATGGTTGTGCTCGTGTATTTCGTAGCCTATTTGCGATTGTCATTGTGTTCGGTTGAATGTATTCTTTTATTCGTTAACTGGGAAATAGTACGAAAGAAGAATAAGGGAATCATAATCGCCTAATCTGTAAGTGAGGTTTTTTTTCTGAACGTATTACGTTAGTACTGTCGCAGCAATGGTAAACACTAAAGTAGATGAATGTCTAACGGGAATAGCAGAACACAAACGTTGTATTACCTGAAGGAAACGTAGAGCTATAAGGGAAATCGGTATAGTTGATTAAGCCGAGAGATTCTGGCAGACGTGTCTTGAACTGTTGTCGCGGGGTGCGGCTGAGAGTAGAAGATTGCGTAAGTGTAATTGGCGGAAGTGATGTAGTCAGATGTAATGAAGAGAGCGTCTGTTATATTTTCTGTGCAACGTATGCTACTGTGTGTGAAGGTGAAGGCATACGAACCGTAAATAATAAGTGTAAATTGTGTAAAATTATCCGTTGTTTAGGAGTTCCCGGTGTAGATAGGGAAGGTGGGAGTATTAAAATGTTAGAGAGAAATGTTCTTGCTACTACCTGTATGGTGTTTGTTGTGGGAAGAGTGAATGAAAGAGGAACAAAAGTAATAATTTGCCAGATGTGGATAAAAGAGTGTATAGTTTGCTAAGAACACGCTTGAGCGAATAAGTTTGATATTGTGGTGAGCATAGTAACTAGTTGCGTTCGAGGTTATTTGAATATTCGACGAGAAGGTACAGGGAAACAAAACGTCTCTACTTTATATATAATAATAATAATAATAATAATAATAATAATAATAATAATAATAATAATAATAATAATAATAATAATAATAATAAAAAGAAATAGGATAAGAAGATGGAAATATAAACAAATTTCATGCTGTATGATTTTGTGGGATTTACAAATGTCATTAATCGCATTAAAATCAAAGTTTTCATTTCGCGCTTAATTAGACCTTGGATTCTGCTTTTTGTTTATGTTCATGTTTATCATTAATTAAATAGTAACTTTAGTCAACGGGTCTGGAATGAACAAAGAACACTACAAAGTAAAAAATGAGACTCGTACATAATTTGAACCTGTTCTTCAGACCAGCTGTCCACCTAACCTCGGCAACTATACGAACACGCTATGTAAAGTAATTGAAAAGAGAAAGACACTCTTTAATTAAAGTCTCACAGAGACATTGAGAAATAATAGGAGATAGTTTGAATTACCTACTAGACACCATCCTCGAGTGTCTTCGGTCTCTCTGTACAAGGGTTTGTCAGGAAAACGTGACATGAGGATACTCCCCCCTACAAGTAAACCCTGACCAAATATTCAAAATAACATAGTATTTGAACCCAAAATAAGATCTTCTCGACACGGCTATACACTTGCTCATACGATGAATGGTGCACCTTCTCCAATTAATGTTACATCAGGAAACAGCACTTAGTCGGATTTCCTCAGACTATATGAATTCTTTTCCTGGAGTCCGGTAAGACCAAGAGACCACAAGAAAGATATACTATAACATAGTTAGCTGGTGAATTGGAGAGAGTAAAATTAATGTTTAACTTTTTACTCATTTAAAGTTTTAGAGATAAAGAAAAACTTTAATGGAACATTCGAATATCTATGTATCTCATATAGAGATCAAGTATTAGCCCCAGGAAGGGGGCCTTTGATTTCTGAGAACTTCGACTGAAGTAAAATGAAGCAAAAAGAAAGAAAATATTGGAGAGTTGTTGAATCCAAACACAGTGAGAGACAGTGAGAGAAATGGGTGACTTGTTCAGTTAATTAAAAATTACGGCTAATTAGAACAATTAAAATAGAATTTCATTTTAAGACTTTAGTCACACCCAGACCTAACGTATATTTTAACATATATTTTGTGTGATTAAAATATATAGTAAAAAGGCTTTAGGGAAACAAATGTTGAATAACTCACATTTAGTTAAAATACATGGTGTCAGCAATAAATTTAGTCGATCTGTTGTACAAAAAAGTTTACTTGATCAAACATTTATTAATCTAAGCTTCCAATCAATGGCTTCAACGAAATCTGATTGGTTAGATTAACATACATTACTAGTATTTTTTACATGAACGAATTAATATAAAATTCTTGCAACAAGGCAGTCATTTCAAATTGATTTTATGATGAACATTCACGAGCCCGGTTTATAAAATCATGTTTATTTTTTAAAAAAAGATAAAGATGTAACATAAATATACAAAACAGATATAAAATAAAACATATATATAAAATATTGCATGAAATATTTTACATATAAAAATTTACAAATATTAAAAAGTATACATAATATATGCATGTATATATATATACACATATAATTTTAAACAATTGAAAATGATGTAAGAAAGAAAATAAGACGACTTTTATCATTTCTATTATAGTTGTTTCCTGGATAAAATCTTATTCATCTTATTATTTTCCTATTAGCTATGATATTAACTATCTCTCTCTTTCGTCTTCTCTCTGTTTTCTCTCTCGTAAACTACCAAAGAATCGCTAACCGCGAAGAACGCTTTACGGTCAATTACACGTTGGCTGCCAGTGAGCAGGAGTTCAGAAACAATATATAAATATCAACTGAAATCCAAATTAAAAAACTCATGTACGAATCTAAGTCAACTGGCATGTATTGCCGTTCAAGCTTCGTTTTCTCAACAACTCAACAAGAAGCGTCCTCAGAAGCATTTCACTCAAACCCGATCTACATCATCTTTTGTTTTGTTTGTGGCTGACGGTATAGATCACGGATTGAACTTTAGATTCATTTTCGAACGCATTCGTAGAGGAGGCAGGTCTGTCCTCGTCGTACAGGAACGGAGAATCGAGAAGTGTGTATGTGTGCGTGTCTGTCTGTCTGATTGTGTGTTCCTATTTGCTTTTTCCTACAAAAGTTAAAGACAAGGTCGGTTTTCACCATGGTTGAAAATCCAGCACTCCAAAAATGGGCACTCTTGGTTGGGATAAAATGAGAATTGATTCAGTCTAGAAGGATTTCTTCTTCACTAACCGAGGACAGAAAAGAATGAAAGATAGTATCAGAACAGATACTACACTATGCTCCTATATTATCCTGATAAAATTTTTGATGTCCCGATTCGCTTGTTTGTACGGCATATCAACTCATTTTTGGATCATTTAATGCCTAAAGAAATTACATATCGTCAATACTAAATGTATATGATTTTCAACCAGAAATCACTATTATTTTACCTATGGTTTGGATATAGAATAGATACAGAGAAAGTCCACAAGGATGATTGCATGCGTGTGAAATTTAGTTATAAAGTGAAATTAACGATTGAAGACGGAGAATGTAATATAATATTTTTTTATATCTGATGAATGATTACTTATTAAGGTTAAGAGTCATTCCAAAATTATGAGCAGGGTTGTAACAAGCGTTAATTAATATTAGATCTGAAGAAGACTATATTTTGGCTAACGTAGAAGCAATCCTGTGGCAATGTTTTCCACAGATAGAAGGTTCTTAGGAAGTCTGATACACGGACGAAAACAGGAAAGCTATTTCTAGAGTTAGTAGAAAGACGGATTCTTGCTGCAAAAGTTTTCCAGTAGAGAACCAGAGGTTGCAAGCTTACTCGAACATTTTCCATGGGAAGAAGGATAGAGAATAACTAACAAAGTCTCTTCTGTGGAAAAGAGATCATCCCTCGCTGGATTGCGAAGTTGATTTATAACTTTGTCAACAGAAACACCTCTCTAGATGTAGCAGCAGTACTCATCTTTAGGGTGTATATGACTCGTATATAGGTAGAGGATTGCATCAGCTTCTGGTCATTTCCGGAGCAGTAGATTCATCCAACAATTTACCCAGCGACCTTAGCAATAGATTATGTATATTTTTAATTCAAAAAATAATTATTTTAAATATAAATTTTATAACATAACGTTTTATAATCGCTCAATAGTGTGCGACTAGTGCAAGCTATAATAATAAAAACTATTTAATGTTATTCAAACAACATTCAATGCAAAGCAGAAATTCTCACCAATTTCAGCAAAAAGTCATTTTTGTTTACATCCAATCTATTGCTAATAGAAAATATTTTAAAACAAAACGATTTGCACTACAAATTTCTACAAATGAAAGTTTTATTCAATATTATAGCATATGTTTTCACATTGTAAGGCAAGAGATTAAGCCCAATCTTGCAGATCAAAATAGCACACGAATAATATTACATATTAACTGGGATGATGTGCTTTTGCAGTTATTTGTAGATATCATTTAGAAAATGGGTATTAGGTATCATTGACAAGTCTAATCATTTAGAAAAAGGGGTATTAGGTATCATTGACAAGTCTAATCATTTAGAAAAGGGGTACTAGGTATGATTGACGAGTCCCATCATTTAGAAAAGGGGTATAAGGTATGATTCACAAGTCTAATCATTTCGAAAAGGGGTATTGGGTATGATTGACAAGTCTAATCATTTAGAAAAGGGGTATTAGGTATGATTCACAAGTCTAATCATTTAGAAAAGGGGTATTAGGTATGATTGACAAGTCTAATCATTTAGAAAAGGGGTATTAGGTATGATTCACAAGTCTAATCATTTAGAAAGGGGGTATTAGGTATGATTCACAAGTCTAATCCCTAAGGTAAGATATGCCTTATATACGAGTGTAAATATCTGATTGATTAGCTTAATCACGTGACACATACTAGAATCTGAAGTTAGATTGCAGTTGCAGAATAAACTTGAGAAAAAGGTTTGTAATGTAAGATACTGTTAGATAAAGATGGCGTTACGAGAACCGCATACGTTCAGATTGGTTGTTCTATAAATGATTGTACGTTCACGCTCTGTTTAAATTATCCGCAAAATGTTGGTGTTGACGCAACTTAGTCAGTGAGTTGGTATGTGGTTGATTAGGTCGGCAATCCACAAACAAGAAAACCTCGCCATTTTTGGGAACACAGATGTATAGCAATAATAAAAACGAAATTTTATATTGCTCTTGGTGAGGAGGATTGAAGCCCGATCCTTCGGCATATTAGTGAATATTCTAGTCATTATGCCAATGGGATCGTCGTCTTCTACATTAATATCCAAAAGAATCGTTAGGACATTGTTGATAATCGAATCCTATTCCCCAGACTACTTTAATTATTGTTGTTTTATATCACGTAAACAGCCTTAACTCAACTTGTACAAAAAAGAGGTCGTAGTATTTAGACGTATCCATAAGTTTTATAGACAATAACTATATCGTCGAGAATGTTACACATTTCAGTTGTAAACCTTGAATGTGGGAAAAGAAAGATAATGTTGCACCAATCAGTGTCTGAATTCTCCAGGGCTTCCGGGGCACGAGTGGCCAAGATTTAAACGATTGTAAAAATACAATTATCCAATTACTACATTTGGTTTTCATAAAACGAAGCAACGACCTCACTAATACAATTTTATGAAGATGCGAGCGTTTTACTTTTTTCTTTGTTTAGATACGAAAAGAAAATTTCTTCGACATAACGTTTCTCTTTTAATTTAATCTATACTAACAAGAAGTGCGCATGTCTGTCAGCTAAGAACGTTTTTGTTAAGACATCTCAAGGCTAGAAGTCATTCGAGGATAAAAGTTGATGAGATGGATAGATTGACTTTGGAATGATAATACATATTACTAGAAGATTGAAATTAATGAACGGAATAAAAGCATTTTTGAAATGAAAGATAATTTGTATTTGGATAAAATGCTAAAGTAATAATCAGTTATTAGTAACAGTTTGCTGGAGATTTACGGTTCAATCCTCAATGCGCGCGATACTAAGAATACAATTACGAATTAGTTAAGACTCCTAACCGGTCATGATTGACGGAATAAGAGCAATCTACCTTCGAGGATTAAATGATAGGTTCTGTTCGAAATTCTGTACAGATTCCCGAGTTAGACAGAAAGATTCCCGAGTTCGACAAGATCCGCATGAAAAATGTCGGATGTTACATCGGCCGAAACGTTGTGAGAATAACATTCAAGATGAGAACTGTAGTTTGAATAATAAAAATAATACGTAATGAATAAAATGTGATAACTTATGAAGACGAATGACCATGTTGCAGGAACAATTCTGTGACAACGTGTTCCACGGAGGAAGAGATTAACATTAATATAAAAATAACTTTTTTAGACCTTTTAATAGACACTAATCACAATCTACCTATCAAAAACCACTAACAAACAACTCATTTACCCTTAACGTGATAGATATAAAATAGCCATTATTAAAAACTTACTAACTCGAGCAAAACTAATTGCCCCCTCCCTTACTATCTTCCAACATGAACATATCAATATAAAAAAACTCTAGTTAATAATGGCTTCCCAAACTACGTAATCGACCAATAAATTCAACTGTTTAAAAATAATTCCCATAATGATGATGATGATGATGATGATGATGATGATGATGATGATGATGATTATGATGATGATGATGATGATAATTCCTCACTAAATCTTAGAATATAGTACTAACAAACAAAAACTCCATATATTAGAAGCCCTATATATAAAAAAACGTAATTAATAGAAGTAACTTGAATATCAGTAATAATATTCAAAAATGTTTATAGCTTTAAATATAGTTTCGCCCTTATTACATAATTCCTGCCCAAACCTTCTATAATACTAACATGATCTGTACATGATTAACCTCATTCCCCTGAAGATGGACCCGGATGGGTCGGAAAGTACTTGGGAGACAAATCCAAACTATGGCAAATTCATCGGCCAATTCTACTCCGAAACTAAGATCCTGATTCGGACTATTGAAAGGGTCTACCAAAGAATATCTAGACATGAGTTGTCTCTTATATTTAATTATATATATATAATTATACGTAACAATATATATATATATATATATATAATATTCCAACGTGATGGTAAATGAAAAAGGAAAAACCAGACTTATTATTTTACTTTATTTCAAGACTTTCTCTAGATTATTATTTAACTCATCTACAGAAAGTCTTGAAATAAAGACGAAACGTTGATGAATATATAAATAATTCTCGTTTTTCCTTTTTCATTTTCCGTATATATATATATATATATATATATATATATATATATATATATATATATATATATATATATATATATATATGCATGTTAATTGAATGACATAATAAAATTAGAAATTAATCAGATGTTATTAAGGTTTTTAAAACAAGGAGTGATATTGCGTCTTAAACTGATGAGATTTCCGAGAAAACCTTCTCTTCAGAGGACCATTATTGCAATGACATTACTGCAGGTAATAAAATTAAGCTTTGAAAATATATAAAAATATATATAAAAATATATATTAAATACATAAAAGTATATAAAACATCAAATATATTGGCCAAAACACACTTTTTTGTTAAACTTATACAGTTCATCAAAGTCATAAAGTTTAAAACAATTTCAAGAAAGATGTCAAAGAAGTCGATTAAAAAACAATCCAGGAATGGTAGTCCAAAAACGAAAAAAGATATCCAGTCGGGAAATTTGCTTGCTATCGATGCAGTAGATGACAGTGACAAGTGTATTCAGGGTGTATACAAATTAATAAAACGATAGAAAAAATAAAATCATATAAAAAGTTCAGAAGACTCATTCAGTGTTGCATATTATAATGTCTAATTAAGAGTTTTTATGAGCTTATAGGAGTTGTGCAAATCATAACTTCCTGGTCTGACGTATATATAGAAAAAAATTGATGGAGTAGAAATATGCAGTAAGATCCGATAAGAAAAAAACAATTGGTAAAGATAGGGACTGGAAAATGAAAAATAAATATAATATTTAAAGTTCGGCTTAAATTTAAAATGAGCAGGAGCCAACTTAAACAAAACTTAAATGTATTAACGGTAAAGTGGGTTACGGGAAATCACAAAATACGAAGAAAAAGGAGGGGAGGGTATAAAGTATAAGACAGTGTCAACAGAATAAGGGTGTGGGTTTTGAGATTGGCATATTGAAGAAAAATAGAAAGATAATATTAAATAAATAGAGAGAGAGGAAAAAGACATAGACAAGAATAGATTGAGGGGAATGGCTGGAAAGATAAAGAAGCAGAATGTGGTGGAACTAACGTCTGGCTATGTGGCATCAGCCAGACATGAAAAGTAAGCGACTACAGCGAGAAGTCTTTAAAAGTAAGGCTGAATGAAATATAATACATAGATTTACAGGCATACCTACACATAAGGATAAGTGCACACATACTCAAAGACGAATAAAAAGACACGCACTTACATCTATTCATACACGTGCGTACATACAGGCATATATACACAGATGCTTACCAAAAGTGCACACATATATATTTTTATAGACACACTCACATACATATACATACAAACATGCACACCCACATACATATACTTATATATACACACACATGTACATATATATACACACAAACATACACACACATGTACATATATATATACATATATGCATATATATAAACATACACACACATGTACATTATATACACACATATACATATATATATACATACACATATACACACATACATATATATAGACCCACATACATACATATACGTACACAACGCCTGATAATGGCTATAACAAAAAAATTAAGTTAATTATGGTAGGAAAGTTAAGTGCAAAGCAGTATTAAATTGAAATGTCATTGAAAGTTGGTGGGTGGGGTAAAACACAATCGGGATGGGTAGCGGTAATTAGGGAGGGGTAATGCGATATGAGTCAAAATTCCCCATAAGTTGAGTTAGGGCATTAATAAGTCTACAAATTATGGATTTTAATTTTACATATTTCAAAATTAAAGATGATATGTAAGAAAAAGAAATAAAGATATAAAAATATGCATTAGAAAATAGATAGTAAGATAAGCCAAGTGAAAAATACGAAATACAAAATCAGGAAACAAGAAATATACTAGTAAATAATAATAATAATAATAATAATAATAATAATAATAATAATAATAATAATAATAATAATAATAATAATAATAATAATAATAATAATAATAGAATGAAGAAATGCGCGATGTTTACTACCTTTTTTCTTCTCCTGTTAAAACCCAAGAAAAATAATTTTAAAAAAAGGTAAGAGGTAACTCATTGCTTTTAATATTTAAAACCGGTCAGATATTATTGATTTATATGCCCAAAAATCTGACAAAAAATCATTGTTACTTATGGAACTTTTAAAAAAAATTTAAATTATAATCCAAAATATAAAGGCTTATATATGTTTTATAATCCGGTGTAAATTTATCAGATAAAAACGGGAAGGGAATCTATTGTCTATCCCCTGGCTGTCAAAAATTAGCCTATAAAACTTATACTATGTAGTTAAGTAACATATACATATACATATATGTGTATATATGTGTGTGTATACATATGTATATGTATATGCACGTGTATATATTTTTTTGTGTGATAGTAGACATTCCACCTCATTGAAAGGAGATAAACGCTATCACTGTGACAGGAGTACAAGCAAACTAAACCTGGGCTTGGTGTGGCCACATACACCAACATACGAGTAATGTACAACAATAACAATGAAACCCGTGGGACTCAGATAAAAGATCTGAGTGTCATGATGGGCAGGTGCTCTCTTGATAGCCAACATGGGGGACCCGGTCCGCATCCTGTAAATGTTGGCTCCTTTGATTTCAGGAACAAAACTACGGACAAAAGCCAGGTAAGTAACCTCTCCAATTCCAGGTATGACAAGGACACAGACCAAACACAAAAAGCAGAAATGAAAAAAAATATATATATACAGAAAGAAATGGACCACAAAGGAGAACAGACTAGTGATGGAATGCTACTACAAAAGTCGCTACCCCACAGAAAGAGGCTACCGGAAACGATTGAAACACTTTTGGAACACTGCTACTGGCTACTATACAACGGAACAAAGGATAGCAGATGAAGCTAAACAGATCCTCAAAAGAGGATGGTTCTCGGAGATGGAACTGACGGAAATCAAACAGAAGAGCGAGAAACACCGCCTGACGAAACCCCTCAAGAGGATAACAGACAAAACATAAACCCAGCAACGGAAGAGGTCGAAGTCCACGAAATCACAGAACTTACCGAAGTAGAACTCACCGAGGAAGAAACAAGAGAAGTGGAAAACATCAAATGATATATGTCTGAGAACAAAACAAATCTCCCATCCGTAAGGAACGAAGATTGAAAGAAGTTGAAAATTGAAACTGAGACAGTAAACAATGTACTCGCGTACATTCCAACAGACACAATCACAGACCTAAACTACTTGATATATGCTGGGGCGAAATCAGTAAGTATGAAACTTAAAAAAGAAAAGCCTGGCCAAAAGAAAGGACCGACAAAACCTGGATGGGAAATCAGACTGGAAACCCAGATAACGAAACTCCAAAAAGAAGCTCACACCGTAAACAAGATGAAAGTAAATAGGAAAGAATGGAAGAGCAGAAATCCGGTTCACAAGGAAAGACTGAATAAGAAACATGAAGAATTAAAACAAAAGATAGCAGCAATAGAGGGAAGACTGAGACGATATAGATACAAATCAGAACAGCAAAAACAGAACAGGACCTTTGAAAACAATGAAAGACAGTTTTACAAAAACGTAAACGGAGAACGAATAACATCAGAACAACCTGGCCCGACAGAGACAAAACACTTCTGGAGCAAGATATGGGAAAATCCTAAAACACACAACAAAAATGCCAAGTGATTAAAAAAACATGAGAATTGAACTACAGGAAATAGAAGAAGGAACAGAAACAGAGATTACTAAAGAAACCATTAAGGACACCCTAAGGAAAATGGTAAACTGGAAAGCACCGGGTCATGATGGAATACATGCATATTGGTTTTAAAAATTCACGACCCTACATGAAAGACTGGCGCAGAAATTGAGAGGATGTATCCACAGAAAAGACATACCAGTGTGGATGACCAAAGGAAGGACAACGCTTATACAAAAAGATGCCAAAAAAGGAACGACTCCAAGCAACTACAGACTAATTACCTGTTTACCAACAATGTGGAAAATCCTGACGGCA
>OY744515.1:150556365-150638865 GCA_963556195.1 Sepiola atlantica | reverse complement strand
CCACGAGAAGGTTGCCAACATCACTAAGTGACAGGTGTACTGTGGAACCGACTGGATTCAAACTTGGAACACCCAGGTTTTCAGTCCGTGTCGATATCCACTTAACCACCGTCACCTCCCATCTCAACAACTGTATATATGTAATAAGTGTATATAGGTAATAAGTGTATGTAGGTAGCATGTGGATATAGGTTTTAAAACACTTGGCAAATGTATTGCTCATGGTGTAAAGTATGTTAGGCGCATCTTATTTAAAATGCGTCCGTTCAATCAACGCGTTTAGAAATTTAAATGATATTTCAAATTATAGAACGACGGACGGAAAGACGAACTCGCCTCTTTTAGCAATGCGTGGACGCATCTAAAAATGTAACAAAAATCTTAATGAAAACTTAATAAAATGAACAAAGATTAAAGTTTTTGGTCACAAAATAAATCAAGTGATCGTCGCTATCGATTTTTTCACTGATTTTAAAATCAGTAAAAAAATCGATAACGACGATGTTCGAATAGTTTAACAAGTAAAATACATTAAAACCTTTGACAGCAAGAATACATAAAGTGGCGTTAATCACGACTCTTCACTTTGGAATTCCAAACTTGAAAATTTCAAATTTTCGATATTTGCAATATTATTAATGTTAACATAAACAATATTGCAAATATCGAATATCCATTAAAAGGTATCTAGTGCATTATGACCACGTTTTCGTATTCATTATCTTAAAAAAATCACTGATAGGTACAAAGTAAGGAGAAGAAAATGAGCCATACCAAATGAATACGTTTTGCACATGAGTATGACATAGCATCAATGTATAAATTATAAAATCTACTAAAGAAACAGTTTAGTTAAAACCTGAAACAATGTTATTTTTATTTTCGATTTCTTCACCGAAAGAATTTATCGGTTGTAGCAGAATCTTTGTTTACAAGAAAAAAACTCAGAATTCACCCAAATTATTTCACCGCGTCAATTCCGAAATAGATTTAGAATCATATTTTCTTTAAGTTGTTTTAATAAGTTCTTTTTGTTAATGTCAGGTTCAAAATTGGATTATTTGTTCTGTTCAGAACATACAATTCGCTGACCGTTAAATGGCGGCTTATATTAAACCGACCTGTTAGTCAATTTTACAAAAAATACTTTGTTCAAATAAAATATACATCGTTACGATGCGTACAAAGTGGTGATTAAGGTCAGTTAATGTATCTACAGTTTGTAAGTATTTACGTATTGAAACAATTCGAACCTGGTTATTTATTTTAAGTAAAAGTGGAATCCGCAGCATTTTGTTTCACTTGAAGTCTTTAAATGGAGTTATGTTTGTAAATAATTCTAAAAATCAGAATTCGAAGCGAATCAAAATTATTGTTTTGTCAAATTATCATTTTGGCTAACCCCCTTTATTTATTTTGTTGATTTTCGGGTATATCTGACACGCAGAATATAGTTAATGCTTCTGTTAAGACGATAAGGCCAAACGTTTATGTTACACCTGATCCAGGGCCATGCTATTCATTCAAATCACGTATTTACAGTAAAACGGAATAACAAGTATCTCTTTGGCTTCTTATAGTTTAACAATCATATCGAAAGTAAACTAAAAAAAAAGAACATAAGGCAGTCGTGAGAGTGCATACCTCCGATTGAAAACGTATGGATGGGCCAAAGTCTTATCTAGGCTTTATCTCTCGATATTGTATTAACTATTCTGCAGTTATACCATGGACACATTAATAACTCTAAAACTATGTATCTGATCAGGCTGAGATTATGCGTGGCGGTTACTGTTAGCAAAGAGAATCAAATCCATACATCAAATTTGGAAAAGTCGAAAGTTAAAATGCCATATTAATTTCGAATCTGACCGAACTATTCAAGTAAATATCGCAGAAGATGTGAGACTTCATTGGCTACAATATGAGTCAAGTAGTGAGTCTCTACAATGAACAGAACCGAGGTTATCGTCAAAAGTATGACTTAACTTTTCAGTTCTCTGTAACGGTATTTCTAGTCTCGTATTGTTGTTTTTAACTATTTTATCAATTTGGACATTATTATAACCAATAATGGAAGCCACTAAGTTTTTAGAAGTTCAAAATGATAATTTAACGATATTCTTGTTGATTATTTTACTTATTCTGCTATCTCGGAATAACGTTTTTATCTATTGGGAATGTAGAAAAGAATATGCCTACTATAATATATATATATATATATATATATATATATATATATATATATATATATATATATATATATATATATATATATATATATGCGCTGGTGAACAACACATACGCATTTAAAGTTATATTTACATCTGTAATTCATATGCCTTTATGTTTTACATACTACTATTAAATTTGGCATATTGTGAGCAAATTCATCAGTTCAACATTATATGTAGACATATATATATATATATATATATATATGTATGTATATATACATATATATATATATATATATATATATATATATATATATATATATATATATATATATCATTATCGCCCAAAATTATAATTATAACACACAGCTAAAACATTCAAAAAGCGATGAAATATGCCGTGTCTCCGGCGAGACTTCCGTGGCTTAACGGTATAGCTCACGACTACAGCCTCTGTGATCATGGTTTCGAATCTCGCCATAAGCAGTCAAACTGACGAGCCATAGTAACGGGGAACACGTATCGTTTGATTCCTATATGTTATTTCTTTATATATATATATATATATATATATATATATATATATATATATATATTGTAGGAAATAAACTAAAAAATCTTAATTACGGATAAATTACTTTTTCAAATATTTTTTTTAATAAGCAATCGATGAATAGAAATCATAAAATACAAATAAATTATAATCCGTACGTCACGTAAAAACGTGAAATAGACACGAGAAGTCTTTTACGTTGCCGTATGATAACCTGATAATAGACATGGATAATAGCTATGGAGATGCGCTAGTAAATCCAAGCAGTCTCTCGGGGCTCGTTCTAACAAGTGGCTATAATCCGTCCAATGTCTCGAATAAAACGTGAAGTATCGGGGCCGAGGACCCCTTACGTTTCCACTAAGATAGGCTTGAAAATGAAACGGCCATCTAGTTGTATTACGTTAAATCGCATACTTACAAATCTTCTATCGAAATAATGCGAAAATATATAAAAACAACATATTTATATAATCCTGGTCTGTTTCGTTAGATAAATAATGATGATCCTTTTAGTGACGATTCATTTTGCTGTGCTGAATTATTTTCTTGTCTACTTTTTGTCTTGGTTGGTTTCTTTCTTCTTTTTTATATTGTGCCACGAGCGGTACCCAATTAAATTGATAGATGAAAGAAAATAATTTAATTACAGATGAGTTTATATTTCAAGAAAAATTTACATTGTCCATAATCAAACATTTATATCATAAATGGGGGAAATATATGTATACATATGAATTAATGTGTAATGTATGTATTCCTATATAATAATTCGATATTCGTTAAACAGGTTCTGATCAGATTGTGAATAGAGATGCTATCTATTGGCACATGCAACATAGGTTATATATCCAATGTGTGGATTTAAATCAGATTTACAGAGCTATTCCGGTCATTGAAGACCGGAATAGCTCTCTAAATATAAGCTTTGTGTGCACTTTAGTCGCTTATTGATAGGTGCTTCGAAATTAATTTTTAAAGTTTTATATTTTATTGGCATAACCGTTTTCTCTCTGCTTAGTGACTTTATCACGTGAGTAGGAGTGACTTTCTTCTAGTAATAAGTCCTGATCTTTTGACCTAAATAAAGAGAAAAAGGTTATAAGTCTTATTGTGATTACTTTTTCGTTTTACACCGCGCGTTAGATAAATTCGCTTTAATTACTGTACCGACTAGCACTTGAGAGGCTAATAAAAACATTTACCAAATGTTGGTTTTATACTAAAAATGTATACATAACCCCAATAAAACTTCTTCTATTACATTACTTCACTATACATACCAAGATGTCCCCTACAATTCTTCGTTTTAGACTCGACATTAATACAAAATTACACCATATTTTTACTATATGCGTGCTTATTTTTTTTTTTTACTTCATGAAAGACAATGGGCGTATATTAATCACGCTAGCAAGCGTTTTTTAATACCCCGGCTAGCGAAAGAAACAGTTCTAACAGATAATCTTGGTATGGCGGGACAAAGTACACTAGTAACACATCAGCTAATGTCTTTTGCTTAAACGCTTTTTTCTTATAAATAGAGCGTTGACAATTATTATACGTACAAGATGATTTAATTATATCAAATATTATCTTCTTTCCGGTGATTATTTATTTCGTTTTATTTACTTAACGTTTTAATTTTAATTTAATTTTAATACCCCTTTTTTTAATCAAAAGCTGGTTTCGCGCAAAATAGTTGCATATTCGTTAATTAATCCTAGTGCATACTGGATGATATCATAAAAGAATAGCGTCATAAATCATGACGTCATTAAAGGATGATGTCATCCATTAAAACTGAGATTGGGATAACAGTGCACAGTGGTTGAGATCACAAAATGCTGATAATGTCATCTAACAAACTAGAAAGAGAGTAGGATATACTTTACTCTAAGACATAGATTCGGGCATATAAATCCCAATACACAAACAACTTATTTTTATAAGTTTTTACTGTTCAAAAACTGGTTTAGAGAGTTCGGTGTCGTATCTGCTCTGATTTCTTGTATCCTTATCACTCGAACCATCAGATTATATTATAAAGCTATATGCGTTTTATAGTAAGGCGATAATGACCTTTGCACACCGGTTCCTGTTATATAACTGAAATTAAGCGACTTTAAGTATGTTTCGTACTAGATAGGGTTACAGCAAGTGACTGGCCGACAATACCTTCACGGAGCTTTCCATGATGAAACTAATGTCGTCCAGCATTTAGAACTGACAACCGCAAATAGACGTTATTTTTATATAATATCGAACTTTCTCAATACCTACCGCTATAGAAAGACTGAATATAACTGTAGGATGTTACATCTACTACTGTAGCAACATGTAGCCATTGGGTGTGCTTAAACAGAATGTTTTATGTGAAGGTAGATTAAGTAGAAGACGGGAAATTCCACTAGAAAAATATAAGTAGAAATTATATTGACGTGTTCAGAGAATGACGGCATGGACAATAAATCCGTAGTGACACGTAGCGAATAAGATAGTGAGCTCAATCCTTTTGGCTTGAGGTTCGGGCGGATTTAAATAACATTTTCAGAACTCTTTCGCCGTATCCCCCCCCCCACCGGGAGAGGCGAACAAGAAAAAGCTTATGTAATACTAATATAATTTTGAAGTATATTCTATGTAAAACGATTGTATTTGTAGAAAAAACCCTGCACAGAATATGCTATTATGTATTTACAAAGCACCAAAAATCATTGATTGAAATTTAAAAAATTCTGAATAGATGATTTAGTGTACATCAAAATTTGAAATGAAGCAAAACATTTTAATTGCTATTCAAAAAAAGTAATTTAATTACAAAATTAAATCAACCAGAATGCATTTCAGTTTATTTTTAAACAACTCAGTCGTGTGAATCTTTTGTTAATACTCAAAACGATGAATTACTTTGTGACACCTCGAAATTTAAAAAGAATTTGAAAGAATTCAAACTATCCAGTAGAGAGTGATTCCTGGTTTTAAAATTATAAAATCATCATATATGTAACATCCTACAGTTATATTCAGTCTTTCTATAGCGGTAGGTATTGAGAAAGTTCGATATTATATAAAAATAACGTCTATTTGCGGTTGTCAGTTCTAAATGCTGGACGACATCATGGAAAGCTCCGTGAAGGTATTGTCGGCCAGTCACATGCTGTAACCCTATCTAGTACGAAACATACTTAAAGTCGCTTAATTTTAGCTTAGGGTGTTATGGGGCAAGTTTCGTCTGGAGAATCGATTATTTCAGTTTATTTCAAGTTTAATTTCAATTTAATTATGAATTAATGTAAATAGAAAACAATTATATTATTTAGTAATTCGAAAAAAATGCAAATCATTCCCTAAAATTCAACCGGAAATGATATCAGTGAGAGGCTGCGGAGGAAGGGTGGATTAAAAATTAATAGACGCTAATTCTGTCGGAATTCCGTTACCGGCCTTAATTCTCTTGGTATGAGACGAGTTATAGGAAAGGGGAGGTCCACTATCCCAGGCTTTACCTTGATACCATGTCATTTCTACAACTAATCCGGAAATAACGTCATAGAGAGTTGGGGATTGATGTCTCTAAACTTTTAGTTCTTTTGTATAACAATGCGCGTCTCTAAACCTTTAGCTTATATGTACAACAGCGGCGCGTCTCCAAACGTTTAGTTCTTTGATACAACAGGGTGCGTCTCTAAACTTTTAGTTCTTTTGTACAACAGGGGCGCGTCTTTTAACTTTTAGTTTTTTTGGTACGACAGGGGCGAGTCTCTAAAACTTTTAGCTCTTTGGTACGACTGGAGCGCGTCTCTAAACTTTTAGTTTTTAGGCATTGGCAGCGTCTCATAACTTTTAGTTATTTTGTACAACAGGGGCGCGTCTCTAAACTTTTAGAGAATAATACGATGGTAAAGGTGAAAGAGATGGTTGGGGAAGGGAGGGAACTATTGGGGACGAGGGACAGAAAGACGGCTAGAAAAAGGAAGAGAGATTGAAGTTTTTATATAAAGATGTTACACACACTATTTAATTTATGCTACTTTGTTTTGATTATTGCCACGGGCAACGCCCGGTAGCCCTGCCAGTATCTCATATAAAACATGTAATTTGTTAACGCACATAGTTAAAAAAAAAAGAAAAAAGTAGTAGGTAAAGCAAAATAAATTATTTTTGACTAATTTCTTTACTCTATTTACTTTACGATAACGATTACTCAAATTTGATTTAATTTTGTCCCTATTTACTTGAATCTTCACGTGGATAAACTAAACTACAGACATTTTATGTAAGGGATATATGTACCAAGAAACGCCAACAAACTCCTTGCTCAATAACGTCATGCTCTTTGATGTTGTATTCTGTTACATTACTGTATAGTTACACATTACGTAAGCCTACCATTGTGAACTTCTGCGAGAAGGCAAACCTAGATAGATGTTCGAAAAACGCAACCAGCTCACGTAACAAAGAGAAAGGTTTTTCTTTTTTCATTTCTACGTGTTTCTTCTGACTTCCTGTCCATGACAGCATATCCTCACACGTAGTCATAGTTCTAATCTTATAGCTTATCCAATATTGCTACATGTTGAGTGAAAAACACTGTTCCAAAATATAAATACAATTTGAAATTATTCGTCCCTGCAAGATCACAAATGGATTTAACAGCCTATACTGTTATCAGTGTCTCAAAGTTAATGCTCGTAAAGGAAAAGTTATTTTCTCAAGCATTCACTCAGCTACGTGTTCGTTCGTAATGTATTAGTTTACTAATCAAGTTTCGAAATATTAGATTACTTCGTAATGAGATTGATTCTCATTAAACGTATCCGACTTATTGCCTTGTACCGGAATAAACTAATCAGATTATCAGCATACAGAAATAAACCGATCACTTTAACAACGTTTACAATTAATTTATTAGTATTATTTAATGAGGTGTATCCACACAAAAAGTTCTCAAATGACCATATATTATCAAAGTTATTTTTCATAACCAAGTCTCTAATTAATGCGTTTTTTGTTTCAATAAAAAACGTTCAATTCATTTTTCTACAAGCAGAAATCTAAATTCAATTAGTATGTGTTGTTTTTTAAGTGCTCAGTTGTTTTCGTTGGTTTTCGCTAAATAAATTATTTAAGACTTTGTGTCTTAAATTGCTTTAATGAACAAACGCGTCCTGGTTTGATTGCTGAGAGAAAAACAATACACTATCTTTCTTTTCTATTAACTCTCGTTCAATTTTTTTTATTCTTTTCATTTGGATATTTTCCAATAGAGGAATGAATCTTATATACAAAATTGACCTCATTCATTCGAGAAGACCTACCTTTCTGGTTTTGAAAATCTGCTTAGGCTTGGAAAATATTTACTCAGTAGAATAAAACATAGAGTTTCGTGGAGTAAAATTATTATAACACAAACCTATCAAAACACACTTGATCTGTTTTAATCTTCATAATAAAGTAGTTGGTTTGCCTATTGTATATCGATTAAAAAGCTGCATATGCGAATCTCTGGCAGCCATTTATATCAAGTCTTGACGCGTTTTCTTTTTCGTTCGTTTTCAATTATTTGGACATTGTATCCTGCTTGACAGCTTCTCTTAACATATTCATCCATACAGATAATCGGAGTAATTTTTACCCCTGCGTAAAGGTCTATAAACCACTGTCGTCTACGTTCGCCTCGAAGTTTTCTTCATAGGATAGCTATTTCTTCGTAGCACCGTTATTATTTTACTTTTCGATTTTACAATTCTCTGTTAGCTGCTCTACATTTTCAATGTTATTATAATATATATGTAAAAATTCTCTGTTAGCTGCTCTACATTTTCTATGTTATTATAATATATATGTAAAAATTCTCTGTTCGCTGCTCTACATTTTCAATGTGATTATAATATATATGTAAAAATTCTCTGTAGCTGCTCTACATTTTAAACCTAAATTCACCTAAATCCACCTATTTTTCTCTGGGGCGTTTTTATTTGCTCTTGTAAAGACGTCATTCCACATTTTCGATTAATAAGAATTCCTATTAGAAAGATTGCATTTAAAGAAAATAGAACGATCTTCGGAGTCAATATCAGATAGATCATTAACTGCCGATTACATTATTCATACTTTTCACTCTTCATTTCTTTTTATTAAATCTTATTTAATATTTTTTAAATTATATGATTTATGTATTATTTTTCCTTTTTCTGTATGAATTTTTATGAGCTTACACAATACCACGGTGAAACATTTTATTCTAGGCATATTAGATAAATATTTCGGCAGAATAGCAAAGTTCACCATTATATTTTCGAACATTATGCTGTCATTGAAGACAATGAAACACTCGCTAATTGATACTTGCATCATTTGTCCTTTTGAAAAGAATCCTACTTTCTGCTTTTTGTTCCTGGTGTTATATATTTCGTATAATAATAAAATCCTTTTTCCTGGGCAACACCGGTCACATTTAACGACTCAATTTATTTTTTGTAGGGTTAAACCCATCGCATCGAAATTTAACATTAACAGCAGAAGATGAGGTAGCCTTTCCTTTCACAGGCATAACATTTATTTGACCACACTAATTAAACTATTAAAGGATGAATATCTGTGTTTGGCACTTGGTGGGATCGAACCCAGTTTTCAATGATTAAACTCGCTTTAACCATTCGGTCAGTCATCCACTCGAGTTCGAGATCACGCAGAAAATATCGTCACGTATACACGCTTTTCCAACAGCGTTCGTGCACACATATTAAATAGACATCTGTTCACAGTTTATTTACGATTTATACTATTTACTAAATTATAATAATATGTAGTTCAACAAATGATACCAAGAGCAAAAGTGTTTGGAAGTGACAAAATCCTGGCTTGTCAAGCTTTGTAACGCCATATTGCAATTACGTTTTGTCGTCACACCTGACATTTTCACTTTTGAAATATAAGCTTTCTTTCATAAAGAGAAACCGTTAAACTTCTGTCGATGTGGCTGAATTGTTTTTATGATGATGTTATTCAAATTAATGACAATTGTTACCATTGAATGTATTACAATTGTGAATAACAAAAAAAAGCTTCATCCAACATGTCTGTTTAAATGCAAGCTAAACTAAACAAAATTGAATGTTAACCTTAATTTTAAACGCCAATTTATCAAATGTATTTGACATAACGTAAGTGGATGAAGTCATCTTTTTTATTTAAACATAACATTAATAATAGCAATACCTATAATAGAGCAAATAAACACTGTTAACTACTTAAATATTTTACAAAGTAAAAGTATTGAATACATTCAATATACATACATATATATAGAGAGAAATATATACACATATATATATATATATTATATATATATATATTTATATATATATATATATATATATATATATATATATATATATATATATATATATAAATTTGGGAAAGTTCATTTTTTAAAAAATCTTTTGAATTTTAAACATAAAGATAGAGGCAAAATGCTTTCATAAAAACCATGTGTTAGATGCAGATATTTTTGATTAAAAGTAAAATTAAAAGAAAATAAAAACATTTTTTCTTCTTCTTCATCTTGACTTTTTTTGTCTAATATTTCGCTTGATATAACAAGCCTCGGCAGAGCTTTAGACAAATAAAAGGTATTAACCTTTTTTTTCGTAATAATCCTTCCTGGCTTTGTAGAAGTGGTGTCCGATGTTGTGGACTAACGGTGCAAATGTCTGTTTTAAGTTGAACTTAAATCAAGCAAGATGAAGAAGAATATATATATATATATATATATATATATATATATATATATATATATATATATATATATATATATATATATATATATATATATATATTATGGTACAGAAAATCAGTACAACATCAGTACCATAGGTTTCAAGCTCAAAAGGTGTTTACATTCCGGCGATATTAAGCTTTTGTTGTCACCTGGTAAAGAAAATAGGTAGTATCGTATCAGCTCTCGTTTAGATACGTTATTAGCTTTGAAGTGTTAATTTAGAATCGTCTAAATGTTTTGTTAGGGAAATAAATGTGAGATTAAAAAGTTTAATAAAGTCCAAAAAGGGGAAGTAAATAAAACAGTTAAGATTTAAAATTTAAGAAAATACTTTTAAGAAACATTTCTTTTAAATACTTATTTTTTTAAATATTTATACAAATCCCGTTTATTAGCAGCGTTTTTATCTGGGTCGTTATTTGTATTGAAGCTTTGTCTAGAATGTGTTTAGGTTAAGAATTACATTTACGAAAAAAATATATAGATTTAAAATTTAAATTCATAAATTGAATTTAGGTACTTTAAAATGTTTCATCACTCAAAGATGAAAATAAAAGTTTAAAACAATTTAAAATCTCGTAGGCTGGTTATCTCTTCAGATAAACCCATCTAAGGAAAGTAACTCTATAAATATTATGTGATTCTGTTTTGTTTTATATTTAAAACTTGCATCTATAGTTTAGAAAAATACTTTTTAATCTGCTGTTTGGTATAATGAAAGTGTATGTAAAAAGGGGGGGGGAATTATGTATTAAAACAAAAATGAGATTCTACTTATTTTAGGCGATTACGTGTGAACACCCTGAAAAACTTAGCAGAAAGAAAAAAAACAATTGTTCTAGAATTTAGAGTGAGGATCAGTTTCGCATATAAATTTAACGTAAAATGATCCCATATTTTAGGCTCATCCTAGCGTTTTAAGCCAGTTGACCAATTTCAACTTTTTTAGATGAGTATGTATCGTTTTACGACCTTGCCACTCGGACTTATCATTATTGTTAAACTATTTTAGTTAACTGCTGTAAAAAACTAGAATGGCTCGGAAATAGGGGATCATTTTACGTTAATTTTATATATGTAACCAATCCCCACACTAAATTTTTAAATAATTGTTTATTTGCTTTTTCTATTTTCTGACAGATTTTCAGGGTGTTCACACGTAATCGCCTAAACAAAGTAGTATCTCGTTTTTTTTTTTAATTATGTAACAGAACAGAGCACGAATATCTTTTATTATTAAATAGGCAAACAGGAGTTAGTATTGCTAAAACAACGTAACAAAAAATGAATTGTTAAAAAATGAATTTTAAAAATTATGTCAGGATAAAAGTACCATTTCCGACCAGACCAAAAATCAATTTTATCCAACATTTGGACGAATACAGAGCGAAATAGGGAATCAAATTCAACAGTCTCTTTAGTACAATTGAAGCTTTAAAAGTATTTAAACTCGTTAATCTAATTTGACTAGAGTGATTGATCTCTTCCTTCAGATAAAATAATTATCATAAGTAAAATCTCATATCAGTTTTTGATATACATCATTTCAATATGAAAAGAGAGCATGGGTTTATATTATCCAATATATTTTTCAAAAAGTATTGTTTCCTTGGGTTCACCTAAGAAAATTCAAAAACCAGCATTAAAAGTTTTGAAAATATCATGAAATATTATTTATAAAATAAAAATGTTTATACAATTCTCATGAAAACATAATCAGTATTGACAATGCATCATTTTTTACATATATTTTATTGACTTTATGTCAATGTAAGTTTATTTTATTATTAAGAAATAGATATTTTCTTCATCTTCTGTAAAAACAATACACATACAGTATGTGTAAAAAACATAACAAATTTTGTAAAACTTATCAAAATTGTTTCTCCGAACATTATTTTATGTTTCTCCGAACATTATTTTATTCATTAACTATTTAATTTTATCAAATATTTAATTTTCTTTCTGGTTTTATTATGTCATATGTCCTGTAATCAATATAAACAAATTGACTCATGATTTTTTAAATATATAAAATGTGTCTAAATCATGATAAATAAAGTATTTTTTGTGAATTTAGTTCTTTTCTATTTTTGTACTTTTTACATTTAATTTGATGGAAATAAACTAATTATTGTCAGCTAATTCCTAATAATATGTATCGTTGCTAATTGCTAGACATTACTGAGAAATCTCTTACTAAAGCTTTTCTCGGTAATTAGTACATGTCCGCCCAGTCGAGGACCCCAGTCGCATGATTGCCAGGGCTGTATTATGGATCGCCTTGAAACTACTGCTACTCTCATGATAGCTTCTTTCGCACTTGCCTTCTGTCGTCGCTTCGTTTAGCCCTCTTCGCCCCTTCCCTCTTGACAAAAAGAGACACCGAGAAGATAAGAGGCCGATTATACTGGTTGATTCGATGTCAGCTCCATCTCAGTTTTCCTCCCTCACCGCTACCTATAATCCTCGTCTTGCTTTCTATATTGCCGAATTTGGTAAAAAATAAAATAATGATTATAGGCATTATGTCTAGTATCATTATATCTTGATTTTAATCTTCATTAACGGAAAATAAAATTAATGCAAAACTGTTGTGTTCTGGGAATAATTTTACCCGTCCTGGGATAATACTTTTCTAGTATATATATATATATATATATATATATATATATATATATATGGTAAGTCAATGAAAATTGATAAGACCTGCAAATGGAAGCAAATCGATATCTTCAGTTGTTCAAAACAAGGAGCAGTTTAGTTAATAAAAAACATTTATTTTTCTTCTCTTTCATTCCTTAAACCAGGCTTTTCAAAGATTAAAATCTTATCATCAGAGGAAAAATTATGATTGATAAGTTGACAGGATAGGACTGTCAAAGTTTCAAATTTGAAAGAGTTTTTTTTTTAAGTTTTAAAGTTCAAGTGGGCATGGGAATCTCCAATAACGAAATCCAAAAGAACGTGGGGCTCAGAAATATTGGTAAATCCAGAAGAATGTGTATAAAAATCCAACGACGACGATTCCACTCAGGTCTGTTGTCCTCGGAAAGGGATCAAATAAGTTTGGCCATGTCGAGGAAAACAATATTCTTCCTGTTTTCAGTTAAGCGTATTCAAAGGCTAAAAACGACAAAAGTCTCAATGGAATCAAAAACGAATTGTTGCAATGTATTAACATTACTTTGGAATTGTGGGATAGCATAAAGAAGGGAAGAGAAAAAGAAAGGGAAGAGAAAAAAGAAAAAAGAAAAAAAAGAAAAAAAGAAAAAAGAGAACAAAAGAAGAAAAAAAAGAAAGAAAAAGAGAAAAATATAAAATAAAATAAAATTAAGAAGAAAAAAAAAGAAAAAAAAGAAGAAAAAAAGAAAAAAGAAAAAAAGAAAAAAAGAAAAAAGAAGAAAATAAAGAAGAAAAAAAGAAAAAAGAGAAAAAAAAGAGAAAAAAGAAAGAGAAAAGAAAAAAAGAAAAAAAAAGAAAAAAAGAAAAGAAAAAAGGAATTAAAAAAAGCAAAAGAAAAAGAAAAAAAGAAAAAAGAAAAAAGAAAAAAGAAAGAAAAAAAAGAAAGAACAGAAAAAAAGAAAAAAAGAAAAAAAGAAAAAAAAGAAAAAAGAAAAAAAGAAAAAAAAGAAAAAAGAAAAAAGAAAAAAGAAAGAAAAAAAAGAAAAAAAAAGAAAAAAGAAAGAAAAAAAAGAAAAAAAGGAAAAAAAGGAAAAAAAAAGAAAAAGACAAAAATGTCCATATATATATATATATATTATTCTTTTGTTCATTATCGTTTATGTATTTTAAATATACTAATCTTTCACTTTGTTCAATGATTTTATTATTTTTCTTATCACTTGCTATTTGCAAGGAATCATCAGTTAATAATTTTTAATGACAGCAATAAATTTTATAAAAGTATATATATATATATATATATATATATATATATATATATATATATATATATATATATATATATATATAGATCTTAGGTAAACTGACTTACGGTATAATCAATTATTTACGCTCCAAGAATTCAACATAAACAGCAGTTTGTGTACGAGACAATATAGTTTTTTTTTATTAATATTGAGTGTCTTCATCAGCATAGGGTATAGACACTAACTTAGAAGCTAATAATCAAGCATCAAGACCATAGAGTTTTTCACTCCCAGTTATACAGCAGATTAGATAGGACGAATGGGAGTAGGGATATGGACAAAGCTAAAGGGTGATCCCTAAAGTCACTCATAGAAATTGTTAATACAATTCACAATTCTTTCTATAAATCCAACCATATTTAGGACAGGAAAACTTCAGTCTATGTCTGATTTGTATACTAAGTCTCGATTTTGAATTTCCAACCATCTTTGTTTCATTGCCGTTCACTGATATTCGAGGAAACTTAGGTGATCATCTCGTCAGTAGAAGTTGTGATCCTGAATGGTTCACCGGACCGTAACCACGTAGATTTTTATCTGTGAGATAATCTTCAAGTTAATCTCCTCCGAAACAATTTCCAGACTATTTTTTAACTTAAGTCAGCCATCATAGACCAGTACAGTCGTACCCAGGTGTGCTTACATCGTTGAGGTGCACGTTTGGAACATATTTACGGCGACAAAACAAAGACTGTTAGACAGTCATGAATGAAATATGGTGGACAAGTCAATAGATATACTGGTTTATTTATATCAAATATGGTTGGATTGTAGAAAGATTGTGAACTTTATTAATAATCCCATGGGTGGATGTCATTAAATTTCGACCACCTTGTATACATTTATTTCGCAAATGAGTTCTTTTTGTTGTTTTACTGATATTTTATCACCGCTTCAAAAGTTTGAGTTGTAATTTTAATTTATTTTTACTTAATTTACTAATTTTTTTTTTTTTTTTTTTAGTTTTTTGTTAAAAGTAATTTATTTTTACTTAATTTACTAATTTATTTATTTTTTTTAGTTTTTTTGTTAAAAGTAATTTATTTTTACTTAATTTACTAATTTCTTTTTTAGTTTTTTTTAGTTTTTTTTAACAAAAAAATTAATTTTACTTATTTTTCTAATTTCCGATACTGAAAAATAATGTGGCTTAACTCTTACTCTCTTTCTTTTCAGGCCGATATTCATCACAAAAATAAATTTGGCATATCAGGATACAAAGCTGTGTTAACTATACATCGACATGTTTTCGCTCTAGATTGTGAGATGGTAAGTTATTTTTTAAATCTTTTTAAAACCATAACATAATTTATCTTTCCAAGAAAATATTTAAAAAACTACTGATCGTCACGAGAACGCAAGACTACTTTTCATAACATATAATGTTAGATATCAATCTGTCTTCTTAAACTCATGTCTGAGAACGACATTATTTTATTCAAAGTAATTAACATCGGCTTATTCATTAATTCCTTTTATTTACACAGAAAACGGAGTTCTTACAATTTTACGGTTTCTGTCTGGTATTTCTTTGTTGTGAAAGGTATTAGCTTGAATACGTCGCACTTCCGATTTCATCGATATAATCGGTGGCTAACACCCTCATCGCTTTGACAGCTTCCTTCTCCACGAATCCATATCTTTATTTACTCGTCTGCGTTCGCTTTAATTATCTTGCTTATTACTTCGTCTAAATACCGTCCGCCAATGCGTCTGATGCAGCTGATTTTTGATTCGCCTTTATTATCTCTATCTCTTGTCATTTCCAAGTCTTCTTTTATCAGATTGAAAATGTAACTACGAACTACCTTGTGCTACTTTCAATCACTATGAGGATTAGATTAGCTTTGCGTATCCAGTTATATGCTTCGTTAGCTCAGTTTATATATATTTACCTACGTTGATTGTGACACTTAGCGCAAACCTACCATTAGAGATCTTCGCATACTAAGGTTGGTATTATATGTTTGCACACATAAAGTTATAAAAACAAACAATGTTGTATTGAATACACTGATTTAAGCGAAATATGCGTAACTAGAAGGGCCACGTAGAAGACTTCAAAATAAAAATCAGTCAATATGTCAACAAAATGGCAAGCAATGTGCAATCTTTCTCTAATGAATAAACTACATTCCATAATGCCTATCATCAAAGAATGGCAACCAGAACACGGAAGACCGATGACGGAGGAAGTGGTATTAGCAAGAATTCGAATCGGTCATACCTACTTAACACATTCATATCTCCTGAAGGGAAAAGAACCTCCAGCATGCATACCATGTCAGTCGCTTTTCACCGTTAAGCACATACTCATTGCCTGAAAATATCTCCAACAAACCAGACAAAAAAAATACCAAATAAACAATTTGATTGATCTATTTATCAAAGTCCACGTGGACAATATATTCAATTTCCTGAAAGCTACAAATTTTCTTGTAAAGACAAGAAAATTTGACAAATAAAAAAATGTATTTATCTATCTCCCAAATAGTCCTACTATTATACATTTATACGACAAATAAACATACGCTCCCATTCTACGGCAAATAACCTACACATAAGAATCTACTATAAATAACGTTCCATGGCATTAAATGACCTTACAGGATCGATATGCTGTTAAAAAAACAACAACAAAACGTGTAAATATCACAGTGCATTTTACATCAATCTGTATAATAAACTGTTAATCATAATATTCCTTGTTAAATAATAAATGTCAGACAAACAGTTAATATCATTAAGAAAATATGACACTGTCGTCTTCCCTAAAAATAACTATCATCGTCAGCTAAATACTATTTAAATAAATAAAACGAATATGGCACTTCTTTATTTATTGATTGATTGAGAATTGTAGCCATTTATTTTTTAAACAATAAATATTCTCTTTCCGTAAAAATAGTTTTCAACTACATATTCTTGAAACCAATAAAACAAATGTCATTTTCTGAAATGTATTTATTTAAAATTGCACTGTTTTAGTCGACGATACGACATAATTTAATTTGAACGAACTCATTTTACAATGGGTACAGTCGAAATGTGTTACCTGAGTGGCATCAGATTAATCGCTACCTGTGCTAATCGGAAGGTCTCTTTTTTAAATGTGTATGGAACAAATTAAATATCATATATATATATATACACACACACATATATATATATATATGTATATATATATATATATATATATATATATATATATATATATATATATATAATTTTTTATATATAATTTTTATATATAATTATTTAATAATAAATATCTAATTATTATTTACCGGTGTTTACAAAAATAGATGACACGTCCGATATAGCGCGAACTGAAATGCAGTCCTCTGCATATTCTTAAAAATAAATCGCTCAGAGTAGCGACAAATAATAAAAACGCACCGGTAAACATCGGTCGACTATCGCCAGTAAAAACACTAACAAAACTCAGCGTAACATTATAGGCGATAAACAGTCGACACAAAATAGTGCAGGTCATTCTCGTCCAGGGGTAAAGCGCTAGACCACAAATATTTACATCGAGGGTTCGAATCGTGCCTGGATAGTCATGTTGATTGCTGTTACTTGAGGAAATATGACTTGGAGAAAATACACTATGCGAGGGGATCTTATTTGGGATTGAATACTATGCTATTTTGAATATTTGGTCAGGGTTTACTTGTAGGGGGAGTATCATGGCAACCCCTTGTACAGAGAGACCGAAGACACTCGAGGATAGTGTCTAGTAGGTAATTCAAACTATATATATGTGTGTGTGTGTGTACGTGTGTGTGTACGTGTGTGTGTTCAAATGAATTAGCCGGTTACAGTACCAAAACAGTATTAATGCAATCTAAAATTTATTGATCCAATACACCGATATTGACCCTTATGCTAAGAATGGCCTATATTAGACGTGATGGGGTGTCTGAACATCGTCACAGACGCAAAGCTCAGATTCTACAAAGTCTATACTTGTCATTAAGTCAACATATCAATCATGCCGATACTGTATTTGGTTTAGTGGAAACACTTGTGCGCGTTTCGTGTCATATCTCGGGATATCTTAGTGATATTTGAATGAAGTTTGAAAGCTATCGATTTGATTCTGCCCACTGTTCATTCCGTGTTCACTGTGACCACGCGCGTGGGGATTCAATATGAATGTATCAATGTCCACGTGGACAATATATTCAATTTCCTGAAAGCTACAAATTTTCTTGTAAAGAAATGTAAGTTCATTTAAGATAATAATGGTCTCCTCGATTTGATTGGTTAAAAAAATTTAAAGGCAGAAGGGGAAACGTTACTTTGAAAGGATTCTAAATGCTGAGTAGATGTGTGTCTCCTTGGATATTGGGTGGCTCTGTACCAAGGATTAGCGAAAGAATCTCTGTTAGAGTAAATCGTATCTAAATAATGATATTCCCTAAATAAGTTAAATAACACTATGCCCCAAACATATGAAATTCAATTAAATAGTTAATCTAACGATGAGCTGCATGTTCTGTTAACGTATATTTGAGAATAGACAAGTCCTTCCTGCTCTGTTATGTAACTCATCTGGGTAAGATTGCAGCGAAAAGAAAAGGTTGTGAGTTTGTTGTTTGAGTCTATTCTTTGCCGTTGGTAGCATAGAGCACGGTTTAACCTTTTACACGATGCTGCAAAGATGTCATCGAAAATGAAATACACAGAATACAACTCTATCAACCTTTTAAGAAGAGGTATATATATACATACACATATATATGTGTGTGTGATAATTAATAATCCAACGCATAAAAACTAAATAGAAGGAAAATAATTTTGAGGAAGTCTTAGAATAAAGACGAAACGTTGATGAACATATAAACAATTTCATGTTTTCCTTTTTTTCAGTTTTTATTATCTAGTTCAAAATTTATCATCAAACTCTATAACGGATATTCAAACTAAGATGACTACTTCAATGTCTGTCCGAGTAGTATATATATATATATATATATATATATATATATATATATATATATATATATATATAAATTAAATTTAAACTCCCATAAACTGATTGTATGGATCTGCCACAGGGGTACATTTACTGGAGAACGAGTTCTGTGTCAAAGCTTACAACGAGGAGGCGTTTTCTATAGTAAACAGTGCACGGTCTAAACATCACCTGATAGTATGAGAAGCCGTTGTTTTTAATATGTGGCGACTATCTTTGTATGTGCTGAAAGAACTTTACCACAACCTTTATTTGATGGCCATTTATAGTATATATATATATATATATATATATATATATATATATATATATATATATACTGGTGATACCAGATCAGGCTGCCCTGTGGCTCCCTGAGACGAAATTCACCTACATTGACGTTTTTTTTTTGTTTTTGTTTTTTGTAAAACTTAATTATGGTCTACAAAACCAAAAACAAAAACGACAGCCCCTCTCCCTTTTTCCCTCCCCTTTTTTATTTTTATTTTTCCTACCCTACTCCCGGTCCTGGATATGACCTTAAACTACATCCGATGGTGAGATCCGGCTTACGGACTTTGGGGAATGTGAAGCCTCCTCTTAATTACCATTGCTCCCAGGTCCACCCTGACCCGGAGTGGTAGTACCTGTTAGGGTCCCAACTATGGGTTAAATAGAAACAGATATTAAAAAGGGAAAGAAACAAAAAAGAGAAGAAAACAAGACCAGATTCGGCATTAAATAACCCAAAAAGGGTTGATATGCCGTAAAACAAAACTACCAAACCATACCTATATATATATAAGACAGGGATACTAAACAAAGTTAATTAATGTTTGTTTCCCTCATGACTTTTTAAATATATATCTGAATCTCATGATGTACATTTAATATATTCTTTGGTTCGGGGTTGTTTCTTTATTCGTGTTAATTCTTCTAATTAGCCGTAATTTTCAATTTACTCACTCAGTTTACCATCTCTTATTAAGTTTTAGCAATTATTATTATCTCTCCCACTCTATGTTGTTTGATTTCCAACCGCTCTTATTTTTTCAGTGTCTATCTATCTATCTATCTATCGATCTATCTATATCTGTTTATTAAGAGGCAAATCTCATAAAACTAAGTATAAACAATAGGAAATCTTACCACTAGTATTAATACTCAACACATAAATAATGATTACATATATATATATATATATATACATACATATATATACATATATATATACATATACATATATATATACATATACATATATATATACATATACATATATATATACATATACATATATATACATATACATATATATACATATATATATATATATATATATATATATATATATATATATATATATATATATATATATATATATATATATATATTGGGTTTGATACGGAATGGTAAAATGGCAAAACAAACAGATTGGTGATATATTATTTACTTCTACTCCCCTGTCTTTTTTAACGTCACCGGGCAAAGAAAGACAGGTAGAAAAAGTTGGCAAGGATGTGTGACTAGCTGATTGTATCGGTTGCTGCCTTGCTTTTATTTTTCTTTATTCTCGCTCGCCGGGGCTTAACTGGATTAAGAGGGGGGAGGCGAGTATGTGATGTTGTGAGAGGAAAGAGAAGAAAAAAAGGGAAAAAGAAAATTGGAATGACAGCAGACAATTTTTTTTTGTTATTAAGGCGAAGTTTTTTAACAGATGAGTGCGTAGTTTTGGACCGCTATGACGTGGACAGAGATCAGAGAAGAAGAAATGATTGAATGAGAGAAAGCGATACTTAAGAAAGACAAGATTGAGAACGAAAGATATGATTTCCCGCCCGCTATGAGAAAACAGTTATATAAACCAGATAAGGAATTTTTAAACTGCTGACAGACACTAAAATAAACTTACGGTTACGGACTATGTCGAACTCCGAGAAAAGAAACATTTTCCATTATTATGACATAAATATGTCCAACTCCTAGAAAAACAACACTTTTCATTATCATATTAATTTAATTATATTCATGTTCATTCTAGTATTAAATTTTTGATTTTAACTATTTCCATGATTTTGTTTAGTTATTTTGCTAATTATTTCACTTCGTGTGTTTTACTGTAGACATCATTACAGAATTCAGCAAACATACTCTCCAAGCTAAATTCCAGTAAACTATAAATGATATTAGGTGTCGTGTCGTCGGTACTAGTAGTTGTCACATCTTTTAGGGACCTGTCTGAGGCGCAAGATTATTTGGATTACTCGTCTGGCTATTAATGCGGCACGTCACGTACTGTTTAATCCATAACTGGAGAAAAAAAGAGATAAAAAGTGAGAGTGAGGGAGAGGGGGATTTTGCAAACAAAAAGAGTAATTTTGGATTTTGTAGTTTTATATTCTAAATGTTTGCAAAGACAACTAAGTTTTATTCCAGCCGAAGTAATTATTGGCATCATTTTGGCAACTGATAAACTGTCTCGTTTCTTTGCCGATTCTTTGTCGGAATGACGTACAGTTCGATTTTGTCCTAGGAAACCATCCTCGCGGACAGTACATCCTCCTTCGGGTGTTTTTTATTGCCTATCGCTTGAGCCGCTCACATGTCCCGGTCATACGCCTGTGATAAGATGTTATTGAAGGAAATAAGTTACAAAAACAAAGTAATTACAGATCACTGTAACTCATCATTTTATTTATTAAACCTGTCCTGTATTTTTTTACTTTTTTTAGAAGTATACTTAATATATTGTTATATATTTAGTTTTTTTCTCTAAAATAGATAGATAGAGAGATAGAGAGATAGATAGCATATTACTTCGGAACTTACGGTGGTCGAAATATGATAGAAGTCGAATAATTTTTTTAATTATTTTGCATTCAACTGATGTGGCTTCGAAGTTGTTGCAAATACGTTTTTTTATTCCCTTCGCGGCTGTTTTACTAAGATCAATGTGTAGCATCTGTTCTCACTACGTATTTTTAATGAATGAAAAAAGGACCTGATTGATTTGCAAATCTATATTACTATACTATCATTTAATTGGATCATCTTGTATCTCTTTATGCTCTAATAAAACTTCTTTATTTATATAATGATACTAGATCACACCTGACCCGCTGGATCAGTATTTGTTTGTTATACTATTACATATATTTTTCTTGACAATAATCATTTGTTTATTATCCAGTATTCTCTTCTCTTGTTATGCCCCTAAAATAAAAAAGACAAATTTCTTCAGAGGAGCTCTCTCCTCTGAAGAAATTTGCCTTTTTTATCTTTATTTTTTAAAACTTAGTCTACCACAAACAAGGCAAGTTGCCACTGTGAACGTAATGGACTACTGAGAACTAGGGTGAAAGTTTAGGGGGTCATCCTAAATTGGGAACTGTGCAGCGATATATTTGTTCATATTATATTTAAATTTTTGCATGTTGGTATAGTCGGGGAAACAGGGAACAGGGAGGGAATTCAAAAGGCCAGCAGATCGGAGAAAGAAGCTATTGGAGTAGAAGGCTCTCCGGCATCTGGGGACCTGAACAGTGAATAGATGGTATTAAGCTTTTTTATCGGGTTGGTCGAGAGTGTTTACATCGAGGGAGCACCAGAGCAGCAAGTTCATGATGATACTAGATCACCCTCAATCTATTAGATCAGTATTTATTTTTTGATATTATTAAATATATAATTTTTCTTGATAATTAATTATTTGTTTTTATTCGCTTCTCCTCTTTCTTTCTTGTCCCTTACCCTCTCTCTTTCTTTTCTAAAGAAAGTTGCCTTATCTATTACTAAGAGAGATCTTATATCTGTCTGCCTAAAGCTGAAATCATAAAATTACATCTTTCAATGTTTTAATGTACTATTTTTAAATTTTCTTTTTAGAAATAAAGTTTGAAATTGTTTTTGAAAATTTTGAAAATAAATTTATTTGTCACTTGAAAGAAATGCAAAATATTACAACAATTAGGAAAAGTTAAAAAAATAGAAGTTGGAACAAAATGGTGCTGACAATTAGAGAGATTTAACTATTAGGAAGAGTTGAATGTAAATAAATTGTGTAAAAGTTTGGTTTAATTTTTTTATTAAAATAAAAAGCACGTGTGCTTTGCATATAACACAAAGAAATCAAAATTTCCTGACCTGTGCAGTATGGATACATTGTTAAATACTGACAGATTCCATAGCCGAGAAAAGTCAGCCAGAGAATCCACTCCACTCGAAGTAATGTGGTAAAGAGCAATCGCTCATGGATTATTCACATTTTGAATTATGCTTCAAGCAAATAAAACTTTATTTAATGAATCACTTAATTAATTATTGTTTATTATTCTCTTTAAATTGCTTATTTTACTCTACATTTAATTCTTCAAATCTCAATTCTAGCTTCAATATTTTAAGAGTTAATTTCACCTGTTCTGTACTTACCAGGTTTATATTTTGCAGTCTAATCCACTTTTTAATGCATTGCGTTTTGAGAATGTACAATGTATTATTATCATAATTTAAAAGGAAACAAATAACAAGAAGCTAAAGCATCAGTGACCAGGTTCACCTTGAATCATTTATACTTTAGTTTGGTGGAAATATTAGTAACGATTGATAATTGAGTTGAACCAATAATCATTATGACATCACAATAATAAAAGCATCCAATTCACTAGTGAACTAGCTTGACATTTATCACTTATTATCCGCTGAAAAAATAATTAATTCAAATATTCCTTCATAATCTGCAATTATAAGAAATTCTAACTAATTTCATTATCATAATTTAGAAAAAAATGAGTATATTTACTATAATTCTTTAAAACATTTACCTTTTTAGAACAGCCTTACTACATTATTCAGTACTGCCAATAGAGACAAAGTCACAACAAATATATTGTAATAAATTTCAATTTTACTTTAAACATGAAGTTAGCAACAATAATAAATTCACGTGAATATTTTGAAACAAAAAATTATTAATAGAATATATTAAATGAAACAATTACCTTTTCTGGTCAGCCCTATTACAGCCAATAAAGACAAAGCACAAATGACTTGACCCCAATTATTAAAAGTTTTAATCTTACAAATGAAGTTATTATAAGTTTTTTTAACGAATCTTGCAATTAAAAATGACTTCACTTTTTAGTTTATAAAAAGTAAAAGTACATAATTACAATATAGTCAATTGAAACATTTTCATTTTCTGTACAGCGCTACTACATGATTCAGTACTGCTCATAGCGACAAAACCACAATTTACTATATTTTAGTAATACATTTAGAGATTAAGTTTAAAAATGAATGTTATTTGGAAATAATAAATAGAAAAACAATAAAATATGTTTACTTGTGTAATTTATTAAAAATAGTTTTTAGAATATCGTAAAAAAGACATCAGTATTTTCTGGACCAGCCTACTACATGATAAAGTACTGCCTACAGAGACAAAATCACAAATGACAATATTCTATTACTTAATTTAGTTTTACTTAAATGAGTGAAGTTATTAAAAATGAGTTAGCAAGCACAATAAATAATGAGGTTGCTTAGAACGTATAGACCAACTAAAATCCCCCCAAAATTGTCTTATTATTATTTAATTCTTCTTTTTTTGGTTCTTTTGATCTTCTTTTAAATAAAATTCATTCTTTTTTCTTTTCAGTTATTAGAGATTTAATTCTTAATAAATTTTAATTATCTAAAAAAATAATACTTCTTCTATTTAAACATCATATTTTATAATAATAAAATACAATATTACTTATTAGGTATATTTAATAATTTCAAGTATTTTTCTTTTTTTAAATACTAATTCCATATTGCAATTCAAACTAAATGCTTTGCAAAATATTGTTAAATGTTCAGAATTTTAATTTTTAGATTAAAGTAAAATAAGATAAAATATGTTGCATATTTTAAATTAAAATATTAATAAATTCAGAAAAACTGATTTTCAAAATAATTTTCAGAATAATAAGAATAAATTTACAATTTTTGAGTTTCAATTAAGTTTAAATAATTTATAATTATTTCAGAATGAATTAAAATATAATAATTCAATTTATTTTAAACTCATTTTCATTATAGCTATTTAATTGTTTAAGATAAAATTTGATTATGTTCGAAAGGTGAAAGCCTAAAGTTAATCTAAAAAAGACTATTTCTACGTGTCAAAAAGCTTTTAGAATGAAAAATGTTATACCTATGGCTAAAAAACATAGACATTCAGTAAAATTTGAAAGTCCTAGAAATCTTTTTTTGCTAATCTTTTAAAATATAAATATCAGTTTTCTGGATTCATATCAAGACACTGAATTAAAAAAAAATGTACGTACAAGTGCATCGTGTAGCATGTGGTGTTCTTTGGGAAAATGTTGCTGTTGCTCTAGAATTAAGTAACCCTAAATATTCTAGAATATAAAGTTTTTATAATTTTTTATACCCCCATTTAAACAACTATATCCCCGTCAAACATTTATTTCTAAATATTATCTTAGAGGACTTTTAATGCATGAAGATATGCTAAGAATTTTAAAGCAAGTTTAATTTACTTTCTATTCGACAGTTTAAAATCTTCCAAATTCCTTTCAAATGTCGAACACAAAATAATAGATTTATTATTTAAACTATTCACAAAATATTAAAATGGCTGACTTTTTTACGAAGAAACCGAAATGTAATATTTGTTCTGTTTTTATAAAACCATCCTCCCAGACAAAATCTCTTCTAACGGGGATGTTCGTTCGTTGTAATACCATCCTTCCTTTATGGGTAGTGTAGTATATGTTCGGTTGTAATAGTAATATCCTCGCAGATATTATTCCCTCTTTTGGGATGTGAGTAGTGTAGTGTTTGTTCTGTTGCCATCGGACAATATTTCCAGATATTATCTGCTCTTTGGTAATGTAGTATATGTTCTGTTGTCATGTCATCATCCCATGCATTATCTCTTCTTTGGGTGGGGCCATTGAGGTATATGTTCGTTCGTTGATACCATCCTCCCAGGCTAGTAAAATTGTGCGACCGAAGAGAGCATATATTTGCTTGTTTTGGTAATGCGTTTAGATAAGTGGCAAGTGCGAACACTGGCGAAGCGTAAGTTTTTTCTTGTCATTATTTGTGGAGGGTGTACACTACTGAAACATAGCCTTCTAATGCTACTCTTAATAGCTAATCATCCGTCTCTACATTTACATAGACTGGAACTAAAATATCGAATTGTAAGTATCAAACTGTAAGTATGAAATGTGCCACCCCAAAGTAACTGATCTGTTAAACTCGCTCGCTAACCACAACTCTGCGTCGAGGCACCCATATAAATATTAATTCACAAGATAGTGACTGTCAAACTCTTACAAGCTTCGTTCATTTCGAATAACAACGTCTATCAAATGACAGAATCCTCACAAATATTTGAATTGCAAGGAACGCTATCTCGCTGAAGTTTTACTACAGAAAATGGCCGGAAAGGACTTTTATCTTTTTTTCGTTATTTTAATACATTTTTCGTTTGTTTGTCTGCTTGATTTTTTTTTCCATTTCTTTTTCTTGCGGAGTTTTTCTTTACTTTTGTAGTAATTTAAAAACAGAACTTCTTTTACTGTTGCGCATAAAACAGTACGTAGGAAATCTGATTCTTGTTAACCCGAAATGTTTCTTTTCAACGTAATGTCTCTCTATATATATGTGTACTTTTATTCACCCTAAACAAGGCATATTGCAACTGACGTGTAAGGGGCTACTGGGTTCGAAGTCAGATTTGGGGGAGTGGGGGTAACCTGTATGGGGGGGGGCTGAGCAGCAATAATTTTTTTTCAACATTATTTAAATTTCTGAATGTTTATTACGGTAGGGAAACAGGGAGTAGGGAGAGAATTCCGAAGGTTCGAAGAAAGAAGCTATCAGCGTAGATCTTCCGGCATCTAAGGACCTCGACAGTGAAGAGGTGTGATTTTGCTGTCGTGTGGGTCGAGGATATTTACGTTGGAAGTAAAACTACGGTAAGTTCATCGAAGCACATTAAATGTAGCTGAATCTATTAGATATAGAAAAAAATAAAGGATCTTTTGACGATGCGTCGATTGCATCGGTTCATTTAATAATGAAAATGATATGTCAAACTTATACCTTTCGATATCGACTTAATGGCAGACAGAGCTTCTTTTATACATGCGTGTACGTATCTAAAAATGCTATTTCAAACTAACGTGACAGACTAACGTGACAGACCTACAGACAGTGATAGCCACATACAGATGCTTGGACACATCTAAAACGCACTACTTGTGGGGTTGGGGTTTTATTTATGTACGTTATCACATAAAGTAGAGAGTCAGTTCCTACCCCCTCCAAAAACACAAATTTTCTACCCATGCAATCGTTAATCGAATTCGCAATCTTTTCTACAATCCAACCATATTTGGTACAAATAAAGCCAGTCTATGTCTGACTGGTCAACCAGGTTTGGGTCATGAATGTTTAACGGTTTCTGTCTTATCGCCTTTCAATGATATACGTTGGTGAGCGTCTCATCTGTAGAATGTATTATTCTGAATGGGATTCGCAATCACCGGATCATAACTGCCATCCAGATTTTTCTCTTAAAGATGATGTCTATCAAAACAATCTTCAGACGATTCCTCAACTGAAAATTGTCATCACAGCCCAAAATATGGCAGTGCCAAGAGTGGAGTATGTTAGAGTTATTGGCAACTTTGCACGCCGTAACTAGGTGTGCGTAAAATTAATCGGTGATAAAACAAAGACGGTTGGGGATCTATAACTGAAACTTGGTGGACAAGTTAGGCATAAACTGAGATTTATTTCTACTAAATATGGATGGATTGCAGAAAGGAGTGGCAATTTTATTAACATATGATTGGATGGCATTAAATACGGGTCATCCTGTAGAACACTTATATTCCCACTCTGTTTGGTTTAGTATGATATAGAGAAGTGGCGAGAGAACAAAAGAAAGGTAAGAACATATGAAAAAGAGAAACGAGTAAAAAAGGTGTAAGACATTTTCTAATGTGTTCTACGCTCTCTATAAGAGGCCATGCTTAAGTTTGAAATAAAACTTTCATAAGAACACAGATATATGCATAAATATATAAATATAAAAACACACAAAAAGACACGAACAAAGAGATAAAAACATATTTATAGATGTTTACATTTGTAATATAATATAAATAAAATTGAATATATACTATACTATCTGAGTCTAGACGGTTATTATAATATATATATACATAGCATGATATAAAATGAAGTAATAAAATAAGGTGCGAATCAAATTTTATTAGAATTCGATGTTCAAGCAAAGTACCTTACAGTCCTTAACTCATGAGTTTTCAAAGAAAATTCTTCTCCTCAGAGGACCATTACTGCACCTTATTTTATTACTTCATTTTATATTATGCTATTAATGCTCTATCCAGTATATTGAGCTTCAGTTTTATCCAGATGTTCACTAATTAAAGATATTAGTTGCCTCTTATATCTTTTGTTGGATTAACTATATATATATATATATATATATATATATATATATATATATATATATGTACAAAGCTTACTACCTAGCTCTACTTACGTATCGAGCACTGTTGAAGTAAATACTGAAAATTGATACATAAAAAATGATATCTCCTCATAAAATATTATGTGGATACATGAAATAGTAATATTTAGCTCCTCAAGCAGTTGAGCACTTTCACAAGAATTTATTTCACCACTGAAAAATAACCTAGAATTAAACCAATGGGTGATACTGCCGAAGCAATCACTTGGTTTAACAACATCAAAAATAAGAACAAATGTACCTTCCTAGAATTCGACATAGTGGGCATCTACCCGTCTATATCAGAATAACTCTTCAACATCGCCCTAGAATTTGCCGAGATGTATACTGATATATCCAAGGATAGAATCCACATCATCAAAAATGTAGGAGATCAGTTTTAATCAATAACGATGACCAATGGATTAAAACAAATATGGCAAACTCCTTTGATTTTGCCATGGGTGCCCTTGACTCTGCAAGGGCATCAGATCTTGTAAGATTATTTATTTAATATACACTCACAAATATATTTGATACTACAGAGATCGGCCTTTAGAAAAATGATGGATTAGCAATGATAAGAGATTACAACAAAGTCAATGGAGAAAACTTCAAGAAAATTATACATATGGAAATGAAAATCTAGGCCTAAAAGTAGAAATACTGGCTAACACAAAAATATCTAACTTTCTAGATGTCACGTTGAACTTAAATAAAAAATACTTACGAACCATACCTAAAAGATAACGCCAATCCAATATACGTAAACCCAAAGTCTAATCAGCCCCCATCAATCATAAAACATATTCCGAATTCTATCGAACGTAGGCTTATCAATAATTCTAGCAACGAAAGTGTTGTTTTTTTTTAAATCAAACAACATTTACAATACAGCTCTAAAAAATAGTGGTTACCATAATACCGAAATTAAATATAAAAACAGGACACTAATAATTACAACAAAATGAAAAATAAAAGAAAAAGAAATATAATCTACTATACACCGCCCTATAACCAGATGCTAAAAACTAAACTGGCCAAAAACTTCCACGTAACCAATCCCCTGCATAAAATATTCAATAAAAATAACCTAAAACTATCCTACAGCTGCTGCGAAAACCTAGAAATGATAATTAAGGCACACAATAACAAAATACTAAAAGAGAACAGCAGAGAGGAATAAAAAATAACAAATTACATAAGAGAGTGAAAAATATAGCAAAAATAACACTAAGCAGAACAAAAATATAAACAAAACAAATAGAAATAAACTAAACACTAATAGTAACCATCCGAATAGAAATGAAAAAGTAAGCAATGGAGAGAAAAGATGTAACTGCATAAATCGTACAGTTTGTCCACTACAAAATAAATGCCTAACCAAAAGTATTGTATACCAAGCCACAATATTTGTCAAGGAAAGACCGAATAAAAAGAAGTACTACGTAGGTATGACCTCACTAGATTTTAAAACCAGATATTATGACCACAAAAGCACATTTAAAAACAGAGAACGTCGAATCAAAACAGCACTAGCAGCTCACTATTGGGAGCTAAAAGAAAATGGACGCTCACCAATAATTGAATGGAAAATAATACGACAGGCCAGTACATGTAGAAATTTAGACGACCCGTGTAGATTATGGCTGAATGAAAATATTGAAATCCTAAACTTAAAAGACCCCCGAAATCTATTAAACTGTAGAAGTGAGATAGCAAACAGCTGCCTACACAGAAATAAATTTACATTAGGCTAACGATACATAAATAAATAAATAAATAAACAAATAAGTAAAAAAAATAAACTAAAAAAAAACTAACAATTTAAAAATTAAAACCTAAAATTGAAATACAAGGATACACGTGTTAAAATAAATTCACCCATTCTATTGACACAACAAAGAAACAGGATGTAGGCCAATCTATAGAAAACAGAACAATAGAACAGGATATAGGAAGTAACAATAACCAGACCTTTGTTCGTGGGAAGCCAACGATTGGCTAAGAGAACAACAATTGGTTAACTAGCTAGCCGTGTATATAAAACACCCAAAAAATAACTCCATGCATTTTAGCTTGAAGATTCTCTCCGGGGATGAAACGCGGGAGCCTTTGTGTAGCTTAATTGCCATAAATATATTTTCATAGCTTACTACCTAGCTCTACTTACGTATCGAGCACTGTTGATATATACATTATCAGTTATAATAGACGACCCGTGGCCTATGTTCTGTTTTAATGCATGCCCTCATTCTGTTGTTACTTCATCAGTTATGACGTAATAAAAGCAATGTCGCCTAGTCCTTTATTAAAAGACTAGCAGGACTACCCGGCGTTGCCCGGGGCGATAACGAACATACAACATAGACATTCACCCTCCTTTTGATGAGCATAATAATCAGAAGAGAAAAAAAATGTTGAAATAAAAAAATATTTGGAAGAAAAAAAAGAAAAAACAAGTGCCATGCCTGGGTCATATACTGCACAAGTACCATGCCCGGATTATGAACTGCACAATTACCATACCCCGGGTCATATACTGCACAAGTGCCATGCCCCGGGTCATGTACTGCACAAGTAGCATGCCTCGGTCATATACTGCACAAGTACCAGGCCTGGGTCATATAATGCACAAGTACCAGTCCCCGGGTCATATACTGCACAACTACCATCCCCGGGTCATATACTGCACAAGTACCATGCCCGGGTTATATACTGCACAAGTGCTATGGCCCGGGTCATATACTGCACAAATGCCATGCCCCGGATCATATACTGCACAAGTGTCATGCCCCGGGTCATATACTGCACAAGTACCATGCCCTTGGTTATATACTGCACAACTGGCAATCAGAAGAGAAACCTAGATGGTGTTAAAATATTATCAAATACTATCACTCTGACGTCACGTACCTATCACTATGACGTCAGGGCGAATGATAACATTAAAAAATTGGGATCACATTAAACGAACCAAAAATTACTAATAATGGGATTGAGCAACCCTTGCCTTACTATGTCCCTCTCCTCCTCCCTCCTCTTACAATGGCGTAATTTCCAGTGACTCACAGTTGAATAAAATTAAAAGTTATTTCAAATTATTAAAATATGACTCATCATTTTCATTAAAAACCATAAATTGTTTTATGTACGTTAGGTATAATTTGCCGGACAACGTCGAATAATTTTCTTTTGTGTATGTACAGAGTGGCGGACAGTGGCGGCTAGTGGCGGACCTTGGCGTAGTTTCTTATAATTCTTCCATGTAAATAGAATTGACGCTAAGAAACGTTAAATAAAATGTAAAGTTATTTCAAAGTATTGCGTAATTAAATTACAGTATGACTCAGCAATTTAAAATTACTATAAAATATAATGAAAAATAACTGAAAAGCCCACACCCCCTGATGAAATATTGCCCCATGGACCCTAAGGGGGGGGGGAGTTTATAGATCCGGGAATACTCTCATCATCTTACTCTGTGAATTTTACATAATAATACGTTTTTATATGTTATGTATATTCTCTAACCTTGTTTTAAAACCCTAAATTGTGTGTTTAAACGTGAGTAATCGTTCTTCCTTAGCTATCCTCTAACAAATAAATTTCATTAAAAACCATAAATTGTTTTATGAATTTGAGGTATTATTTGAAGGACAACACTGAATACTTTTCTTATATAAGATATTATATAATGTACATGTATTTGTATGCGTACAGAGTGGCGGGCAGTGGCGGCTAGTGGCGGACCTTGGCGTAGTTTCTTACCCTCCCCCCATGTAAATAGAATGACGCTAAGAAAAATTAAATAAAATAAAAAGCTATTTCAAATTATTACGTAATTAAATTACAATATGACCCAGCAATTTCAAATTACTATAAAATATAATGAAAAATAACTGAAAAGCCCCCCCCCCCATGATGAAATCTACCACATGGACCCCTAAGGGGTGGGTTTATAGATTCGGGAATACGCCAATAAACTTACTCTGTGAATTTTACATGAGAATACACTTTTATATTGTATCTATACTCTCTAACATTTTTTCTATAAGGCAGACACACAAACACACAAACACACAAACAAACAGACATTAAATTTTATATAGATAGATGACGACACAAAACGATGATGTTATTCATTTACGACGTCGTAAAAATCTTTTCAATGTCGTCGACCCTTGTGACGTACTTGAGTGGGAATACAAAGGAACAACATAACAAGATACAGAGATGGTTTAGTAGTATAGATACATAGATGTATACAGATACTTAAACATAAAACTAAAATATTAATAAATATATATGAAGTTTAAGGCAAATAATGAAGGAAAAAAGAAAACGAAAGGCTAAAATAACCTGAGATAGATCGGTAGATAAAATCTAATTTACTTTCAGATATATATATATATATATATATATATATATATATATATATATATATATATATATATATAAGATGCAGAAAGAAATAGAGAAGGTGTATCATTTTTCGTATAAGCCAGTGTGGGGTAGCCATACGGAGGAGATTTTGTTTGTGCTGCGAATACTTTGTTATTTTGAATATTTAGCCAGAGTTTACTTGTAGGGGGAAGTATCCTCATGTCAGGTAGTCATGACAAACTCATGTACAGAGAGACCGAAGACACTCGAGGACGCTGTTTATATGTGCGTGTGTGTGTAAATCTAATTGTGCATGAGATAGGTAGATGAATAGGTAGTTATTGAGAAAAAAGAGAAAAAGAGAAACGAAAGGAAAAGTTAACCTGTGATAGATAGATAGATAGATAGATAGATAGATAGATAGATAGATAGATAGATAGATAGATAGATAGATAGATAGATAGATAGAATCTAATTTACAATCTCCGACATAACTATTTCCATATCTCCGCCCGGATTTTTAATATTTGATCTATAATAAAACGATAGCGTCGTCCATTTACGATGTCATACAAGATCTTCACAGTGTCTTCTACCTGCTTAAGTGGATCACGTACTCCCTTTATGACATAAACCTATATGCGCGGAGACAAGCAGACAATATAACAAGATGACAAGATCCAGAGAGTTTTAGTAATATATATATATATATTATATATATATATATATATATATATATATATATATATATATATATATATATATATATATATATATATATATATATATAAAATTAGAAAGATAGGTCGTTCATTTCAAAGCATTAGTGGGTCAGTATTATTAAAATTGAAAATAGAAGCCTTTATCAATGCAAGATCATTTTTTTTTTACTTTAATCTTATTAATTTCGGAATAATATAACATCATCAGAGTTGACTAGTATTGTTTCATTTTTCAAAAAATAAAAATAAACAAACTATTGTTTTTTGTGTTTTATATAATGTCCTTGTAATGGGTGTTATCCACGGAGATATTTTTGGCAGTCATAGAATTAAAATTCTGGTTGTAGAACGAAGACGCATTGGCATACTCGAAGTTTAAAAAGATAGGTCGTCATTTAAAAGCATTGGTGGGTTTAGTATTATAAAATTGAAAATAGAAGTTTTTATCAATGCAACGATTAATTTATTCTTTATTTATTTTCATCTTATTAATTTCGGAATAATATTCCATCATCAGAGTTGACCAGTATTGTGTAACGCAAGATTAATTTCTTTTATTTTTTTTCATTTTAATATTACCTAATCAAATTAAAAAATTAAACTTTTGAATCTTGCACGCTCTTAGAAAGTAGTCACGCTCTCATGTAACATCTTAATATTAAATTGTAAATTTAACATCTTAATTTTAATTGTAAATTACTGGCCGTCATAATAATACAAAAAAACTCAACAGTAAAGACATATTTTTAAGAAACCAAAATTAACACCGCCTTAAGATCATTTGACAGAACAAATCGAAAGTACTCCCATAAAGAAAAAAAAAAGGAACAAGAAACACATGGAACTTACATACAGCAATTTCACCAAAACACCAAATGAACCATTTGGAAAATCTAAAGAATAAAAAGAAAGTCTTATCAAGCAAAAACACTCCGTGTTATTTTATAATGTTTGCCTAAATGAAAATATGCTGCCTTAATACACTATATATATATATATATATATATATATATATATATATATATATATATATATATATATATATATATATATATATAAGACCTAGAGGAAGGCCAAAAATACCGGTGGAGAGATGACCTCGATAGTCAACTAGTTGGCCACGGCTAGCCGGGGATAAAACAAGGTCGAAAGCAACCAGCGAGGGGTTTCTCCACCAAGAGTTAAATGTAAATACCTTGATTATATATATATATATATATATATATATATATATATATATATATATATATATATATATATATATATGAAGCAATCCAACAAAAGATATAAGCGTCAACTAATATCTTATAATTAGTGAAACATCCGGATAAAAAACTGAAGCTCAATATACTGGATAGAGCATTAATATTATAATATAAAATGAAGTAATAAAATAAGGTGTCAATCAAATTTTATTAGAATTCATAAGGACTTAAGGATGCTTTGCATGAACTTTGAATTCTAATAAAATTTGATTGACACCTTATTTTATTACTTCATTTTATATTATAACTAGCGGGGCTACCCGGCGTTGCTCGGGGTCATAAAAACATATATTTGAAGAAAGATCGTGTGTGTAACATCTTTATATTCAAACTTCTATGTCCGCCCCCTCTCTCTATAGCCGTCTCTTTATCTGCTACCTTTCTCTTCCCTGGTCGCCCCATTTCGCCGCTACTTTCTAATTTTGCCTTTTGCAAAAGCTGTTTCTTCCCCACCATTTCTCCTATTGCCCAGGGTAATAGTATGACATATTTCTATAAAAAGTAACACCTCTATCTGCGCCTTCTATATAGGTACTTATCTCCACCCCGGTGTTCATACTATATACGTATCTATCATCACCCCGGTGCGCATACTATATACGTACCTATCGCCGCCCCAGTGCACATACTATATACGTACCTATCGCCGCCCCGGTGCAGATACTATTTAAGTACCTATCGCCGCCCCGTTGCGAATGCTAAATAGTACCTATCGTGTCCCCGGTGTGAATGCTAAATACATACCTATTGCGCCCCGGTGTGCATGCTACATAAGTACCTATCGCTGCACTAGTGCGAATAATTAATATGTACATATTGCCGCTTTGGTGTGAATAAATACGTACCTATCGCCGGCCCAGTGCGAATGCTAAATACGTACCTATAGCCGCACTGGTGCGAATGCTAAATACGTACCTATAGCCGCCCCGGTGTGAATGCTAAATACGTACATATCGCCACCCCGGTGCGAATGCTAAATACATACCTATCGCTGCCCTGGTGTGAATGCTAAATACATACCAGAGTGCATGCTATGTATGTACTTATTGCTGCCCATGTGTACATGCTATATACGTAGCTATCGCCACCCCTGAATTCTGAATACGTACCTATCGCCGCCCTGGTGTGGAAGCTAAATACGTACATATCGCCGCCCCGGTGCGAATGCTAAATACATACCTATCGCCGCCCCGGTGTGAATTCTAAATACGTACCTATCGCCGCCCCGGTGTGAATTCTAAATACGTACCTATCGCCGCCCCGGTGTGGAAGCTAAATACGTACATATCGCCACCCCGGTGCGAATGCTAAATACATACCTATCGCTGCCCCGGTGTGAATGCTAAATACATACCTATCGCCGCCCCGGTTTTAATGCTAAATACGTACCTATCGCCGCCCCGGTGTGAATTTTAAATATGTACCTTTCGCCGCCCCGGTGTGAATTTTAAATATGTACCTTTCACCGCCCCTATGCGCGTGCTATATACGTACCTATCGCCGCCCCGGTGTGCATGCTATATAAACCGATCGCTGCCTCAGTGCGCATGCTAAATACATACCTATCACTGCCCCGGTGTGCATACTATATACGTACTTATTACCGCCCATGTGCACATGCTATATAAGTACCTATCACCACCGCTGAATGCTAAATAAGTACCTATCGCCGCCCCGGTGTCGAAGCTAAATACGTACATATCGCCGCCCCAAAATTTGGGCGGACCCCTAAAAAATTTGGCCTGACCCCTAAAATTTTCCCGACCCTAAATCTCTTCAGCCCTCTAATTTTTACCTCTCCCCCAACCATGAGAAATATTTTCAGTTCAAAACCAAAAAAAAGAAAAAAATTTGGCCTGACCCCTAAAAAGTTCGTCCTGACCCCTAAAATTTTCCCCGACCCCTCAATCTCTCCAGCCCCCTAATTGTTCACTCTCCCCAAACCCTAAGAAATATTTTGAGTTCAAAACCAAAAAAAAACAAAAAAATTTGGCCTGCCCCCTGAAAAGTTCCGCCTGACCCCTAAAATTTTCCCCGACCCCTCAATCTCTCCAGCCCCCTAATTGTTCACTCTCCCCCAACCCTGAGAAATATTTTGAGGTCAAAACCAAAAAAAAACAAAAAAATTTGGCCTGAACCCTAAAAAGTTCGTCCTGACCCCTAAAATTTTCCCCGACCCCTAAATCTCTCCAGCCCCCTAATTTTTCACTCTCCCCCAACCATAGAGATATATTTTGACTTCAAAACAAAAAAAAACAAAAAAATTTGGCCTGACCCCTAAAAAGTTCGTCCTGACCCCTAAAAAGTTCGTCCCGACCCCTAAATCTCTCCAGCCCCTAATTTTTCACTCTCCCCCAACCATGAGAAATATTTGGACTTCAAAACAAAAAAAAAACAAAAAAATTTGGCCTGACCCCTAAAAAGTTCGTCCCGACCCCTAAAATTTTCCCCGACCCCTAAATCTCTCCAGCCCCCTAATTTTTCACTCTCCCCCAACCATGAGAAATATTTTGACTTCAAAACAAAAAAAAACAAAAAAATTTGGCCTGACCCCTAAAAAGTTCGTCCTGACACCTAAAATTTTCCCCGACCCCCTAATCTCTCCACCCCCCCCCCCCCCCAACTTTTTTTTCATTGTCCCACAACCCTGAGAAATATTTTAAGATCAAAATAAAAAATAAAAAATTTGGCCTGACCCCTAAAAAATTTGGCCTGACCCCTAAAATTTCCCCCGACCCCCTAATCTCTTTATTATAGATACAAATAAATGCACATTGGCCTTTATTATAGATGCAAATAAATGCACATTGGTCTTTATTATAGATGCAAATAAATGCACATTGGTCTTTATTATAGATACAAATAAATGCATATTGGTCTTTATTATAGATACAAATAAATGCACATTGGTCTTTATTCTAGATTTGCTTAATATCCCCCCCCAAGAAAAAATTTGGCCTGAGGCGCTCACACCGGCGAATGCTGACACTCTCTCCTCGCAACAGATACTACACTATCTCCACCCTCTAAAAAAGGTGTGAGCGTCGGCGAATGCTGACACTCCCCCTCCCCCAAATTTGGCCTGAGGCGCCCATCCGGCGAATACCGAAACCCCCTCCCCCAAATTTGGCTTGAGGCGCTCACACCGGCGAATGCCGTCACCCCCCCCCCCAATTTGGCATGAAAGGAGGAGGTAATGCCTATCATGATAACGGAAGGGAGGGGGGATATTAGCGTCTATTAAAAGGTTGTAGTGTGAGTGAATTTATTCCCGACACTTTGCATTATTTTTCAAATTATCTGCCACTCTCTGACGTCATGATGACCCGGCGTTGCTCGGGGTAAAAAAACACATAATTGTAGAAAAATCGCTTGTGTAAGATCTTTATATTCAAACTTCTATTTCTCTCCCTCTCTCTATAGCCGTCTCTTTATCTTTCTATTTTTCTCTTCCCTGGTCGCCCCATTTCACAGCTTTCTCCCTTTGCTTTTTGCGAAAGCTGTCACTTCCTCACTTCCCCACCATTCCTCCTCCGTAGACCAGGGCAAAAGTATGACATATTTCTATAAAAAGTACTGCCTCTATATGCGCCTTCTATATAGGTACATATTCCGTCCCGGTTCGCATAATATATACGTACCCGTTGCCGCCCCCGTGTGCATACTATATACGCACCTATTGCCGCTCTGGTGCACATACTATATATGTACCTATCGCCGCCCCGGATCGCGTGCTATATATGCACCTATCACCGCCCCAATGCACATACTATATATGTACCAATCGCCGCCCCGGTTCGCATACTATATACATACCTATCGCCACCCCGGGCTGCGTGCTATATATGTACCTATCACCGCCCCGGTGCACATACTATATATGTACTTATTGCCGCCCCGGTTCGCATACTATATACGTACCTATCGCCGCCCCGGGTCGCGTGCTATATATGTACCTATCACCGCCCCGGTGCACATACTATATATGTACCTATCGCCGCCCCGGTTCGCATACTATATACGTACCTATCGCCGCCCCGGGCTGCGTGCTATATATGTACCTATCACCGCCCCGGTGCACATACTATATATGTACTTATCGCCGCCCCGGTGCGCATACTATATACGTACCTATCGCCGCCCCGGGTCGCGTGCTATATATGTACCTATCACCGCCCCGGTGCGCATACTATATACGTACCTATCGGTATTGCACGGGGATCACTCTTCTCCAGTCGCCCTCCTTCACCCCATTGGACACTACACCCGTTGCCCTCAGCCAAAGCTGTCTCGTCTGTGTTGCCCTCGTCAGGTTCACCTCTTCTACATTTGCCAGGGTCAAAAGATGTCACGTACCTGGTTGCCAATTCACCCTGGCTACACTACATTCGGCCTCCCCTAAACTCTGCATTACTTCTCCATTCCCTGGAGATAAAATGTAACATTTCTATTTAAAGTCCCATATTTGTCTTCATTATTAATGTTAATAAGGGTGTTTATTTACTTCTTCATGTCTGTGTATGTTAGATAAAATAACCTACACATATTTCGTCAGGTCGAAGGGTACCCACACATATTTCGTAAGGTCGAAGGGTACCCACACATACTTCATCCGGTCGTAGGGTACCCACACATACTTTTTCCGGGCGCAGGGTACCCAGTAATACTTTTTCCGGGCGCAGGGTACCCACACATACTTTTTCCGGTCGAAGGGTACCAACACATACTTTGTTAGGTCGCAGGGTACCCACACATACTTAGTCCGGTCGCAGGGTACCCACACATACTTCGTCAAGTCGCAAGGTACCCAATCATATTTTGTCAGGTCGAAGGGTACCCACACATACTTCGTCCGGTCGCAGGGTACCCACACATACTTCGTCAAGTCGCAAGGTACCCACACATATTTTGTCAGGTCGAAGGGTACCCACACATACTTCGTCCGGTCGCAGGGTACCCACACATACTTTGTCCGGTCGCAGGGTACCCACACATACTTCGTCAAGTCGCAAGGTACCCACACATACCTTTTCCCGGCGCAGGGTACCCACACATACCTTTTCCCGGCGCAGGGTACCCACATATACTTCGTCCGGGCGCAGGGTACCCACACATACATCGTCATGTCGCAGGGTACCAACACATACTTTGTTAGGTCGCAGGGTACCCACACATACTTAGTCCGGTCGCAGGGTACCCACACATACTTCGTCAAGTCGCAAGGTACCCACACATACCTTTTCCGGGCGAAGGGTACCCACACATACCTTTTCCCGGCGCAGGGTACCCATACATACCTTTTCCCGGCGCAGGGTACCCACACATACCTTTTCTCGGCGCAGGGTACGCACACATACTTCTTGCGGTCGCAGGGTACCCACACATACTTCGTCCAGTCGAAGGGTACCCACAGATACTTGGTCCTGTCGCAGGGTACCCACACATACTTCGTCAGGTCGCAGGGTACCCACACATACTTAGTCCGGTCGCAGGGTACCCACACATACTTCGTCAAGTCGCAAGGTACCCACACATACCTTTTCCGGGCGAAGGGTACCCACACATACCTTTTCCCGGCGCAGGGTACCCATACATACCTTTTCCCGGCGCAGGTAACCCACACATACCTTTTCTCGGCGCAGGGTACGCACACATACTTCTTGCGGTCGCAGGGTACCCACACATACTTCGTCCAGTCGCAGGGTACCCACAGATACTTGGTCCTGTCGCAGGGTACCCACACATACTTCGTCAGGTCGCAGGGTACCCACACATACTTCGTCAGGTCGAAGGGTACCCACCCATACTTTGTCCGGGCGCAGGGTACATACACATACTTTTTCCGGGCGCAGGGTACCAACACATATTTTTTCCAGGCGCAGGGTACCCACACATATTTCGTGCGGGCGCAAGGTACCCTACCATACTTTTTCCGGGCGCAGGGTACCCACACATACTTCGTCCGGTCGCAGGGTACCCACACATACTTTGTCCAGTCGCAAGGTAATCACACATACTTCATCCGCTCGCAGGGTACCCACACATACTTCGTTTGGTCGCAGGGTACCCACACATATTTTAGCTGGTCGCAGGGTACCCACACATATTTCGTTAGGTCGAAGGGTACCCACACATACTTCGTCCGGTCGTAGGGTACCCACACATACTTTTTCCGTGTGCAGGGTACCAACACATACTTCGTGCGGTCGCAGGATACCCACACATACTTCGTCCGGTCGAAGGGTACCCACACATACTTCGTCAAGTCGCAGGGTACCCACACATACTTAGTCCGGTCGAAAGGTACCCACATATACTTCGTCAGGTCGAAGGGTACCCACACATACTTCGTCAGGTCGAAGGGTAGTCACACATACTTCGTCAAGTCGAAGGGTAGTCACACATACTTTTTCCGGGCGCAGGGTACCCACACATACTTTTTCCGGGCGCAGGGTACACAGACATACATTTTCCGATTGCAGGGTACCCACACATACTTTGTCCGGTCGTAGGGTACCCACACATACATTTTCCGGGCGTAGGGTACCCACACATACTTTTTTCGGTCGCAGGGTACCCACACATACTTCTTGCGGTCGCAGGGTACCCACACATACTTCGTCCGGTCGCAGGGTACCCACACATACTTTGTCCGGTCGCAGGGTACCCACACATACTTCGTCTGATCGCAGGGTACCCACACATACCTTTTCCGGTCGCAGGGTACCCACACATACTTCGTCCGGTCGCAGGGTACTCACACATACTTCGTCCGGTCGCAGGGTACCCACACATACCTTTTCCGGGCGCAGGTAACCCACACATACTTTTTCCCGGCGCAGGGTACCCACACATACCTTTTCCCGGCGCAGGGTACCCACACATACTTCGTCCGGTCGCAGGGTACCCATACATACACCGGCATGTCGCAGGGTACCAACACATACTTTGTTAGGTCGCAGGGTACCCACACATACTTAGTCCGGTCGCAGGGTACCCACACATACTTCGTCAAGTCGCAAGGTACCCAATCATATTTTGTCAGGTCGAAGGGTACCCACACATACTTCGTCCGGTCGCAGGGTACCCACACATACTTCGTCAAGTCGCAAGGTACCCACACATATTTTGTCAGGTCGAAGGGTACCCACACATACTTCGTCCGGTCGCAGGGTACCCACACATACTTTGTCCGGTCGCAGGGTACCCACACATACTTCGTCAAGTCGCAAGGTACCCACACATACCTTTTCCCGGCGCAGGGTACCCACACATACCTTTTCCCGGCGCAGGGTACCCACATATACTTCGTCCGGGCGCAGGGTACCCACACATACATCGTCATGTCGCAGGGTACCAACACATACTTTGTTAGGTCGCAGGGTACCCACACATACTTAGTCCGGTCGCAGGGTACCCACACATACTTCGTCAAGTCGCAAGGTACCCACACATACCTTTTCCGGGCGAAGGGTACCCACACATACCTTTTCCCGGCGCAGGGTACCCATACATACCTTTTCCCGGCGCAGGGTACCCACACATACCTTTTCTCGGCGCAGGGTACGCACACATACTTCTTGCGGTCGCAGGGTACCTACACATACTTCGTCCAGTCGCAGGGTACCCACAGATACTTGGTCCTGTCGCAGGGTACCCACCCATACTTCGTCAGGTAGCAGGGTACCCACACATACTTCGTCAGGTCGAAGGGTACCCACCCATACTTTGTCCGGGCGCAGGGTACATACACATACTTTTTCCGGGCACAGGGTACCAACACATATTTTTTCCAGGCGCAGGGTACCCACACATATTTCGTGCGGGCGCAAGGTACCCTACCATACTTTTTCCGGGCGCAGGGTACCCACACATACTTCGTCCGGTCGCAGGGTACCCACACATACTTTGTCCAGTCGCAAGGTAATCACACATACTTCATCCGCTCGCAGGGTACCCACACATACTTCGTTAGGTCGAAGGGTACCCACACATACTTCGTCCGGTCGTAGGGTACCCACACATACTTTTTCCGTGTGCAGGGTACCAACACATACTTCGTGCGGTCGCAGGATACCCACACATACTTCGTCCGGTCGAAGGGTACCCACACATACTTCGTCAAGTCGCAGGGTACCCACACATACTTAGTCCGGTCGAAAGGTACCCACATATACTTCGTCAGGTCGAAGGGTACCCACACATACTTCGTCAGGTCGAAGGGTAGTCACACATACTTCGTCAGGTCGAAGGGTAGTCACACATACTTTTTCCGGCGCAGGGTACCCACACATACTTTTTCCGGGCGCAGGGTACACAGACATACATTTTCCGATTGCAGGGTACCCACACATACTTTGTCCGGTCGTAGGGTACCCACACATACTTTTTCCGGGCGTAGGGTACCCACACATACTTTTTTCGGTCGCAGGGTACCCACACATACTCCTTGCGGTCGCAGGGTACCCACACATACTTCGTCCGGTCGCAGGGTACCCACACATACTTTGTCCGGTCGCAGGGTACCCACACATACTTCGTCTGATCACAGGGTACCCACACATACCTTTTCCGGTCGCAGGGTACCCACACATACTTCGTCCGGTCGCAGGGTACTCACACATACTTCGTCCGGTCGCAGGGTACCCACACATACTTTTTCCGGGCGCAGGTAACCCACACATACTTTTTCCCGGCGCAGGGTACCCACACATACCTTTTCCCGGCGCAGGGTACCCACACATACTTCGTCCGGTCGCAGGGTAGCCATACATACACCGTCATGTCGCAGGGTACCAACACATACTTTGTTAGGTCGAAGGGTACCCACACATACTTAGTCCGGTCGCAGGGTACCCACACATACTTCGTCAAGTCGCAAGGTACCCAATCATATTTTGTCAGGTCGAAGGGTACCCACACATACTTCGTCCGGTCGCAGGGTACCCACACATACTTCGTCAAGTCGCAAGGTACCCACACATATTTTGTCAGGTCGAAGGGTACCCACACATACTTCGTCCGGTCGTAGGGTACCCACACATACTTTTTCCGTGTGCAGGGCACCCACACATACTTCGTGCGGTCGCAGGGTACCCACACATACTTCGTCCGGTCGCAGGGTACCCACACATACTTCGTCCGGTCGCAGGGTACCCACACATACTTCGTCCGGTCGCAGGGTTCCCACACATATATAGAGTGGTTATGACTCAACGGGTCACTGTAAACGTTTAGTTGTTAAATTCTTGTTTTTTTCTTTTTTTATACATATATAGAGTGGTTATGACTCAACGGGTCATTGTAAACGTGTACTTGTTAAATTCTTCTTTTTTCTTTTTTTATACATATATAGAGTGGTTATGACTCAACGGGTCACTGTAAACGTGTACTTGTTAAATTCTTCTTTTTTTCTTTTTTTATACATATATAGAGTGATTATGACTCAACGGGTCATTGTAAACGTGTACTTGTTAAATTCTTCTTTTTTCTTTTTTTATACATATATAGAGTGGTTATGACTCAACGGGTCACTGTAAACGTGTACTTGTTAAATTCTTCTTTTTTCTTTTTTTATACATATATAGAGTGGGTATGACTCAACGGGTCACTATAAACATGTTCTTGTTAAATACTTCTTTTTTTCTTTTTTCTATACATATATAGAGTGGTTATGACTCAACGGGTCACTGTAAACGTGTACTTGTTAAATTCTTCTTTTTTCTTTTTTATACATATATAGAGTGGTTATGACTCAACGGGTCACTGTAAACGTATTCTTGTTACATTCTTCTTTTTTCTTTTTTATACATATATAGAGTGGTTATGACTCAACGGGTCAGTGTAAACGTATTCTTGTTAAATTCTTTTTTCTTTTTTTATACATATATAGAGTGGTTATGACTCAACGGGTCAGTGTAAATGTGTACTTGTTAAATTCTTCTTTTTTCTTTTTTATACATATATAGAGTGGTTATGACTCAACGGGGCACTGTAAACGTGTACTTGTTAAATTCTTCTTTTTTCTTTTTTTATACATATATAGAGTGGTTATGACTCAACGGGTCACTGTAAGTAAAATAAGTTTTGAAGAGAATAAAATGTTAAAAACTTATAACGATGACGTCATATACCTATTACTGTGACGTCACGTGCACAAGAATAAGTTGGTTGAAAACAAAATTATTATTACATAATTACATTGGCTGATTTCCAAATTACTACTGAATAACATTAGAAAAGTTTGAAAAAACCAGACCCGCTGCCGAAGACTGGGCCCGTTGACCCCCAGGAACATTTTTTTTGGTTGTAATTTTTAGATATTATGATCCCAGGATATGTACGGTGCTGAAGATATAAACTTTTTGACATGTCGTCGCGTAGTTTTTGAGGAGAAGCTTCACATACAGACATACATACATACATACAGACAAGTGCCCTTTATATAAGAGATATAATATATATATATATATATATATAGAGAGAGAGAGAGAGAGAGAGAGATAATAGATCTGAGATAAACATATTTACGACATATTCGTTTACATACGCTCCAAGTATTCAACATAAACAACAGTTTCGTGTACGATCGTTTCTGAGACAATATGGGTTTTTATTGATATCAAGTCCCTTCATCAGCACAGGGTATAGACAACAAGTTCGAAGTTAAAACAGCGTCAAGACTAGAGTATAGTCCACTTTCAGTTATACAGAAATTCGAAAGAATGTGGGAGGGTTCATATACGATAGTTCAAATCGACTCTTAGTAGAATTCAAAGCAATGAAATCGAACATATAAAGGTATACTAAAGGGGAAAACGCATCATTTGATGCTTACAAAAATAAATATGAACTCTATTTTAATAAATATCCCGCGAGCATGCGCGTCTTCATATTCTTCATATTTAAAAGTGGAAAAAAAAACATCCGCCCACACGTTCATTTTTACACCAACAAGGACGGGACAATCCGTTAAGATCAGGATTTCCAGATACATTGATAAAGCTAATTTTACTTGGCGAAATATTTGTAATTACTATAAACTAAAATGAAAGTTTATAAAAAAAAGAAAAAAAAATCTGTTACGATTTTTCTTTTAAAATTAATATCGCATCTTAAACATGCTTTTGGAGGTATTTTACCTCATTTGAAATTTAAAAATAAGAATTCTTAAATTTCAAATGATGCTTACAAAAAAATATGAACTCTATTTTAATAATAATAATAATAATAATAATAATAATAATAATAATAATAATAATAATAATAATAATAATAATAATAATAATAATAATATTTAAATAGAAACAAAATAATGGTAAGAAATTTAAAAAGAAAAATGCAAAGTTAATTAAATCAAGAATATTTTTAAATATGTATTTTAAGAAAATACCTTATAGATAGACAGAATTATCCGTAAGCATATGTTCAAAAACCGGTTAGAACCCAGTGTAAGTAAAATAAAAACATTATACAAAAAAAGATATTATACAAAAATATTATGCCAAAATGTAAAAATAATAAGTTATCTGAGGTATAAGCAAACCATAAAATAAAATAATACACAAGTATATCGTTTATACCAACAGAATATTAGATACATATTTGACAATACAGTACTGTACAGACCCAGTTTTTCGTTTAGACGTATAAATATAAACGAACATATACTTGATATAGATTCACATACGCAAAGACATCCACATACATGAAGACATATATACATATTCACATACATACATACATACATACATACATACATACATACATACATACATACATACATACATCAACGAATAAAAAACCTAGGACAAATTAATACGGACAAGTGCAAATATTATATCTAGTTCGATAAAGGATAAAGTCAATTTCTCAGTAACGGGAAAAATCGAGTATAGGAGTACAGGCCAAAGTTTTAATACTAATAATATAAGTCTGGCATGATTTATTTTTAATATTAGAAGCCTATTTTGTATTATAGAAAGAGGTATGGAGTTATTAGATCTGCACATGGTTGTGTGTGAGTAAACTTTCCTGGATTACTATACACATACACGCACACACACACACACACACATACACACATATATATATATATATATATATATATATACATATATATGTACATATATATATATATATATATATATATATATATATATATATATATATATATATATATATATATATATATATATGAATCTTAGATATATAGGTTGTCCATAAATTCCCTTTACAATTTAATTTTTTTAATTTTGGGCCTTCTTGAAGAGTTTAGCAGTTGCCTTTCCATTAAAATTGAAATACAAAATCGTATTGTTAATAAAACGTTCATTAAACACTAATTAAAAAAAAACTGGTCAGGATACTGAAATGTCTTGGTAATATTTTTTAATTGTAAAGGCACATTATGGACACCTTATATATGTAAATCCAATTGCGTATAAGAGAGGGAGATTGATAGATTAGTAATTGTGAATAAGGAGGAAAAGATAAACGAAGGGCAAATTTAACCTAAGATAGACCAGCTTAATTTCTTGTTTCATAGATAGATAGATAGATAGATAGATAGATGATAATTGCCACTTCTTTACCGAAGAAGGCCACCCTACAAAGATTGCAATGTCCCATTGTGGTCGCGCATATTATTCAGAAGGGCCGTATTATTTTTTACAGGTCTTCATCGCCGTTGGTCTTGTATAGATATATGTACATGTTGATGGACATGATCTGCGTTTCTACGACACGCAGATCACCCGCTCCTATGTGGATGGTCTAACAAAATCTACGGGTCCATCTCTGCCGAGTAGGTTAGAAGCGCGCCTTGGTACTATACCAGCTATTTACACGCCCCGCTAATAATCTCTCTCTCTCTATATATATATATATATATATATATATATATATAATTAAAAGAATAATAATAATCAGGAATCCACTTCTTCGAAAAGTCAAGACGATAATGAATATTTACTGAACATTTATTACAATCAATACGGTTGAAAAAATCGATAGATAGATAGATAGATAGATAGATAGATAGATAGATAGATAGATAGATACATACATACATACATACATACATACATACATGGATTCGTAATAGTAGAACCTCCGGTATAACTATTTCCAAATATCCGCTCTCGTTTTTAATCTTTACCTGTAAATATGTCTCTATGTATTTGATCTTGAAACGATACACTGCGATATTCAATTCATGGCTTATGATCAAATCTCCCCCTACGGCAATCGATATTCCATTAATTGCGTCTTCCTGCTGCTCACAAAAACAATTTGCAACGAGATATCGTCAGGCAGGCTTCTATCAAATGCTGAACGGCCAACCAAATCTAAAGCGGACAATGTTATGGCTCGAAATTGCTTTTAAGGGTTGTAAAAGACCGGGGATTTTCGTAAACAAAACGCTAGGTCGATCAGAAACCATTACAATAAGTCTGCAAAGAAAAATAGATTGTTGGGTTTGAACCAGAGACATAATAAGGGATTAGTCTCATTAAGCTTACAATCCAGAGGCTGGTAGGAGTCAGCCATTCTGACGACTTCTATCCTTTAATATTTGTTTTGAACCCTGAAGAGATTCAGCAGAATTGAAGATTACCTTCTGGATTGAGCAAGAGAAAGAACTAATAGCATTTGCTTTCTACTACTGATCCACCATATCTGACGCTTATTATTTACATGGATGCTCATTGAGTTCAGAAGCTACCAATCCCAAAGCTATACCTCTTGCCCTCAGATTCAACCCGTTTTAATACTATCTGAGCATGTGCAGCTTCCATAGAAGATCTTCGACAGACACTATCTGACAAGCATATATATTTTCTGCATTGATAAATGCTGACTCTTCTTGTATGGGTAAAATATTAGTTGAAATCAGTATTACGAACAAAATATATGTATTCTGACATTTATCCTATTTTCGTTGGAGATACGTGATCTCCCGAATATATTTCGTCGTGATCTATAGATTTTGTTAAACCGATTTCAAATTTTAGTGGATCTATAGTAGCAATACATGCAGTTATACGTTGGGAAAAGTTATGAAGCCGGACTTTATCTCCAGCTATGGATAAAAATAGAGACTTGTGTTCAATTAATCCGATGCAATGTATTTTATTTACCTCCTCTCCAGGAGGTTAGATACAAACTCAGGTGTGAGTTTGAAAAGCCAGCGAACTAGGATAGCGCGCGTTGACCTACAAAAAATGCCTAAGCAGTCTCGTCCGTATTCCCCGAGGTGCACATCAGGCGGTTGGCAAAATACTCACCCTATTCTCAAAGAGAAGGTAAAGCCTTTGAGGATGGACCTCCAGAGACTGAAAAGAACTATACCTCAGCACCACAGAGCAGTGGCTAGAAGAAACCGCAACGGCCCACCCTACTGTCGGACTGATCGCCAAAGACGTATCATAAGATGGTATCAATGTATCAATCCAATGCGTTTTGGGGGGAATTGCTATTGCCTGCGAAATGCCTTCTGTGTGCTTCTGTCGTGATGCAGTCAGGCCGACATAAATCAAAGTAGTGGGAAAACTAGAAAAAGAGGTATTTACCTCTCTCCCACCGCGTGAAGATGTGGGGATGGTAAGCCATAACACTCGAGGTAGCGAACTCCGGTTCGGCAAAAATGCCTGAGTAGCCCCGTCGGCATTTCTCAGTCGGGGCGTCTAAGGCGAGTTGCAATAAAACAACGCTTTTTCAAAGAGAGAAAGTAAAACCTGGGAGGATGGACGTCCTAGGACGAGCCCAAAACAAATACCTCAGCCCGACAGAGCAGGGCTAAAAGAAACTACAACGACCCACCCTTTGTCGGACTGATCGTCGAGGGCGTATCCTCAACTGGTACGAACACACCACACTCAAGCTGTTCCAGGTAAGTTTATTCGATTCAATGTATCGTTACAATAGGTGTTGTGTATCGGCATTTAATAACATCAAAAAAGTTGATGTGCGATTACAAATTTAAAAACAAACACATCGATCGTTGTTGGTCTGTGTAACAAAATTTAGTCTCGCGTGTTTTAAAACCGAATTTTCCACTTAATTTTATATTAAATCAGAGGAATGCTTTATTATGGGTTAAGTGAGAAGTTAGACTAACATGTACAGGAAGTTGCGTCATTGCAGGAAGCAACTTAAAAAAAGGTTGGGCGTATACCTTGTTTCTTGCTTGGTCGACGTAAACGGACAGAGGATGAACTTGCTGTAAAAAGAAACGACTTCTGTTTCTGTCAACGATACGATAGTATGCCATTTGGTTAGTCCGCCAAAAGCCTAGTAGTGGCATGTTACATTGCAGACTGTATTCGACTGTATTTCGACGTCCAATTTGTTTGGTGACTAATCAAAATGATTTCTTTTCAACGTTTGCGATTAACTGTGAACACTTGACCTTTTGAAAAGCTGTTCGCTACTCTGTTTCTGTACGTGTAGAATTTAATTCCGTATCCTGTTTTAAAAGTCAATCTAATAGTGTTTTAATTTGCGTTTGCACCTGCACTAATCCGGCACGAGGCTCTGCTCTGTGCCTCACACTTTTCGAGCTTCATAGATACCAATTAATTGTTTTCAATTTGTAAGAGAAGTATTCAAGAGAAATACAAGAATGTTTTCGTTGGGATCTGTATTAATCGAACGGAAGCATCAAGCTACAAAATAGACTAAGAAAAACAAGGCATTTATGTAGTATAGTTAACAGTGTAGAAATCGAAACAAACAAACTATACACAAAAAACTTATCCAACGCAAGAAAATGTAATTTTCTACCGACCTGCATAATTTTACAGTTCTGAATATTTTATTTTATTTTAGGAATTGTTTCGGAGCCTCGAAGACTTTTTTTTAAATGGCCGAACACATGCGACTATAAGCTTCGAGATACTGTAATATATTTTTAAATAAACAAAAACTTTAAAACAGTTTCAGTAAGTTAGAAATATACAGATCGGTTAAACATTAAATTGTAATGCGTTTGGTGACAGTTGTTAGTTGTATTTTATTTAAATTTCGATTTCTCGGTTGTAAACTGTAAGACATTAAAGGTAAAAGCCACACCTGACAGCGGCCATTTTGGATTGTTAGTCGATAAACGGACAGATACCGAATTGAAATAAACAAAACTTTTAAACAATTTCAAAACTTTAAACTAAAAAAGAAATATTCTTACGTTTGGTAAAAGTTATTTATGTATTTTATTTGTTTTCAATTTCTCAGTTGTTAACAGAAGTACATGAATGCCGAAAATAACGTTGATACTCAGGCAGTTTACGGATCGGGATGAAATAATAACGTTATAATTTAGAAAGCCATTCTTAATATTTTTGTACTTTCACCTAATAATTAAATAAACAAAACATACAGTAAAAATTGAATTTAACTTTAAAATGCTATCTAAAAATAGCCCGGTCTGTGAACTGTATAAGCACCATAATATTTATATTTTTTAAATCATATAACTCTATAATGAAATCCCTGTTGTTTTTTTCGAATATTAACAAATGACGTAAAAGCCATTATCATGAATACAATTGCTTTATGATGTGAACATATTTATACTTAAAATATACTTTTGGTAGAATATAATGCACAATACGTGGCTGTAATTGACTTATTGTGATGGAGTAATAGGGTTTAAAAAGTTATTAGCATCAATAACCATCAAACTATATGTAAATAGGAACTCGTGTTACGTAATGGTATAAAACACATTGTGTATACAAACAATTTATATGAATAAAATGTGTTATACCTAATGAATATACAGCTCTATTTAATATTGAGCACTTTTATATAAACACAGTAAGAATTGACTGAATTAACTAGCACTAACTTTGTGGATATTAGAACACCGAGATTCTCTCTCTCTCTTTCTCTCTCTCTCTCTCTCTCTCTCTCTCTCTCTCTATATATATATATATATATATATATATATATATATATACATATATGTATATATATATATATAATTATTTTGTTTTTAGTATAGGAGAAATAGACAGAGTGCTTAGTTACATATGTAAAAGCATATATATTCATTTATTTCATAGAACACTAGATTAGTTTATTCGGAAACACAAAAGCTCAGCTTTTCACCAGTTCTTCAGTAGCCTTACATCGATGTTAAATACCTGACTGAGTTTACAGTGTTTACGTGAAATCGAAACTATTGATGGGCGAACAAACTTATGTATAGTATATATATATATATATATATATATATATATATATATATATATATATATATAAAGTAAATTTCTCGTACGACAAAATCGTACGATAAATTTCAGAGGAAACATTTTTTTTTAATCAATTAAACGGGCGGGTGGAAAAAACGAAAATTGCTAAAATTGTCCTTAAGACCTTATCGTCTGACTTTCTAAGAGGAAACATCAGAATCATAAATTAAAAACTAAGAAAATCGAATGAGATATGAGAGGAAAAAAAATGTTTAAGTTGGAGAAAACGATTGAGAAAAAAAAGTAAATCTCTCAACGTTATGGTGGATTTGAATCATTAAAGATCTCCAACTGATGCTTCAAAATCTTTTGTCTACACAGGTTAGGTCGAGAATTGTTAATAATTAATGCCTCAATTATATTGATATGGTAGTTCGACCTGGTACTGTAAAACAGAAAACCACCCATCGGAATACTTGTCAGAACAACTATTTGTACTAACCAGGTGATTACCGATGGCTGATTCCTGTGACTGGAAGTTCCCGGATGATCTTGAAACCTTGCGTAAGCGAATATCACGTGGTATGTGTTGGGATATTCTAATTTCTAATCTTTGGGATGTCTTGCCAACGTAGTCAGCTCCACACTGACACAGGAATTTATAAACAACAGAATTCTTTTGAATGGCTGGCAAAACATCCTTACGAAAAGAAGACAAAAAGGTTGCTAGAAAACAATGTTGAGTAGAAGAAGAAATCCTTTTTACAATATCAAGGCCGTCAGAACCAAACCATGGAAGTTTCAAATAAATAGGGCAACGTGACGGGCCAATAAATTTACCACCATTAAATATAACAACTTTGCGTGCAATGGTGCTTTTTATGATATTGATGAAATATCCATTAGCAAGAAAAATATTAGTAATTTCACCAAGTTCTGCATCGAGTCGTGTTTGTGAACAAATCATGAGTGCTCGATGAGTGAGAGTACTAATAAGATTTTTGTCTTGATCTTGGGGCGAAGGAAAACCAATTGAGATAAATGCCTGTAAACGTTGGTTTTCTATACACAGAGGTTTCAAACGATAAACCAGTTTTATACACTAAAACATCGAGGAATGGCAAAGAACAACAATCCTCTACCTCCATAGTGAATTGCAACGATGGATGCAAGTCACAAAGAAGACGAAGAAACTGTTCAGCATCACTCCGTGAGGGAAAACAAGCAAAAGTGTCATCGACGTAACGTGTGTAAAAAGCCGGCTTGGTTACTTTGGAAAATAATTGGTTTTCCAAAAATCCAACGAAAATGTTGGCTAATGATGGACCAAGAGGGCTGCCCATGGATATACCATCAATTTGCCGATACATTATATTATTGAAACTGAAGAAAACTGATTTAGTAGCAAGTTCCATCAGTTCAACAAAAATTCGTTCAGGAAATTGTGGAGATTTTAAGGGGCCACGGTAAAGATAATCTGCACATATACCAATGATTTCATCTAATGGTACATTGGTAAACAGACTACTAATGTCAAAGGAAGCACAGAACTCGGTATCCTTTGAGAGAGATAATTTGTGTATATAAGACACAAATTGAAAGGAATATATATATATATATATATATATATATATATATATATATATATATATATATATATATATATATATATATATCGATGTCTGTAGGTAATAATAATTAGTATTTACTTAAAAACTATTAGTATAGCCTCCTTTATAAGGATTGGTGCACTCTTAGAGGATTTAATACTACGGCTTAAATGCGAGATTCCAACTCCTTTGTTGTTGTTGTCGAATCATGTCCCTCTGTTCACTGTATCGCCTGCTGATTTGGCGTTTATAGAGTTAAATCTCTTCTTATTTCCATGCTAGTTTACGGCGACCGAGGGGAAGGATTCCAAACTACGAGTCAGTGGCAACTTGAAACTGGGTTCGAGCCCTCCCACCAACGTGAATTAACTGAAGATTGCGTAAACATGAAACATCGATGTATGTAGGTAACAATAATTAATATTTACTTAAAAAATATTATTATAGCCCCTATCTACAGGGATTGGCACACTCTGACAGAATTTAACAATGAGCAGTAATGTCTGTAGGTAATAATAATTAATATTTACCTAAAAAATATTATATATATATATATTATTAATTTTATGTGTACATAAAAGTAATCCATTGACACGTGTTTCTGGTTATCAGCCGTCATCAGCATGGCTAGCTTACGTATAAAATTAATATATATATATATATATATATATATATATATATATATATATATATATATATAAACGAAAAATATTACTCTTTATCACTTCGGAAGTGAAAATCTGAAAAACAATAAGCTGATAAAAAGAATAATTACAAAAATGCATAACAGACAACTTATGTTTGGATATCTTTGTTAGAAAACTTTTTATTAGCCGAATCAGAGTCTTTTGTTTCGGTGTCAAAAACAGTCAACGATATATATGTATTCCTAATGAATATAGCAAATCTCCAAATGAACTAATTCAAACTCTAAAAAGTAAACAAAACGAAACATGACGTCATTGCTTGTTTAGATGTCGAAAACATTTTTACTAACGTTAAGGTAACTACTGACATAATCATTAATAATATATATAATAACCTTAATAACTGCCCCTCAAAATTAACTCTAACATTGCGTAAAATTCTATTGACCTGCATTACCGAAGTTCCCTTTTATGATCACCACGACAATATATATATATATTCAAAAAGATGGCATCGCGATGAGTTCAGTGCGAGGTCCAACATATAGTAATTTTTACATGTCTCACGTAGAAAATAAAATATTTTATCTCATCACAAAACCACCAATAAATTAACGATAAGTAGACGATATCTTAATACTTACTAATAACAAAAATGAAATTAATAAATTACAAACTACCTTCCAAAATAGCTTCGTACTCAATTTCATGTATGAATTAAACATTAACAACAAAATCTCCTTCTTAAATGTTCTTATAGAAACAACCACAATTAATCCTCCACATCCACATATCAAAAACCTGCTAATACAAATACCTGCACCCTTAACTTTCTTAGCGAATGTCCCTTCAGATATAAAATAGGTATTATTAAAAACTAATTAACTCGAACCAAATTAATTTCATCCTCCTCAAATATTCTCCAACATCAACTCAACAATATAAAACAAGCTCTAATAAATAATGGCTTCCCTAACTATATAAGTGTCTTACAAATTAGACAGTTTAAAAATAATCCTCACAACAATATTAATAAATCCAACGATCCACATGACACATTTATAAAATTATTCTTCCGAAACTAGTTCCATCATAATTATAAAATCAATGAATAGGTATTAAAAATATTATTAATAAAAACGTACTCCCTACTGACCCCCCAAAAATAAAACTCATCATGTACTACAGTAAATTAAAAATCGCTATCTTTATTATTACCAATAATTCTTCCCCTCGACAAAAGTTTTAGATCGGACGAACCTCATATATGAATTTGTGGTAGATTCGTAGCTTCTTATAAGCTACCCCTTTTCTTTCTTTGTTCGTCCGGATTACTCTTTCTTCTTCTTTCCTTTTTGCCTCTTTCTTTCTTCCAGGAGAGGAAGTCATTAACAAACTATGTTTCCCCAAACAGCAGTGAGAGGTCGGAGTTTTACACAAAGATGTGATTCGAACGAAAGCTGAAAAGCAAACGGCGTGAATAGACACCATCTTTCTTTCTCCGGATGGTTTGGACACATTCTGCTCTTCTCTTTTGAAAACAAGTGAGTTTTCACATGAACGTGCGAACTTTTTCTTTTTCAACCCGTAAAAAAGGTTCCCGCTTGTTTTAAAGCCAAAATCTAGTAAACCTGTGTGAAATCAACACAACTGATAAAAAGCAGCGAACTAGTCAACAAAATCAGAGTTCTTCTTGGCGACACCACGACGTGCCTCGACTCTCAGCAACAACTACTGCCCGTCAAAGAAACACGACTGGAGTGCCAAAAACTGAAATTCCTTAAGCATAACTGCTTTCTTTCCAGTGACAACTAAACCACCAAAAAGGTAAACCCTCACATGCACACAACAGAACATTGAAAAAAACTTTCTTACGTCCATTTCTTATCATAAGATTTAAACCATTCTCAACGAACTTTGGTCTTTCAAAGTATATTTAACATCTGTGTAAAATGTTGACATATAAATGTTTTATTCTTGAACTCATGTTTCCTCATTTGTATTCACAAAACTCCGTTGTTAAAGTTAGCGCTTGCTAGTTTGTGACTCATTAATAACCTTCATGTTTTTATACATCTTTTTCATTCTCCAGATTTAATCATACTTATATTATTATAAAATTGAAAATAGATGCCTTTATCAATGCAAGATTTATTTTTTTTTACTTTAATCTTATTAATTTCGGAATAATATTCTATCATCAGAGTTCACCAGTATTGTGTAATTTTTTCAAAAAAACAAAAATAAACAAACTTTATTTTGTTTTTTGATATAATGTCCTTGTGAGGAGTGTATCCGCGGTGATGTTCTTGGCGGTTATGAATTCAATTGTAGAACGAAGAAAGCATTGGCATGCCCGATGTTTAAGAAGATGGGTCGTTTATTTCAAAGCATTGGTGGGTCATTATTATAAAATTGAAAATGGAAGCTTTTATCAACGCAAGATTAATTTGTGTTATATAATACTGACCCACCAATTCTTTGAAATGAACGACCCATCTTTTTAAATATTTATATTAATTGTTAGCGTTGTTCTTAAAGAGGCTACTGTCATCAAAATATACTATCCGAAGCTAGGAGCAACGCCACGAATTCAAATGTCCATTGGGAGACTGTGTCTTCGACAGCTAAAAAAACGTATACTTTGGCTTGACTACTACAGCTTTGTCAGTGAAGCTAACAATGCATGTATTCCCGACCAGTGTCACAGCTCAACACCTTACTAAATTTCGAAAACTCTTAGTAGAAAACAACACAATATGGTACATACCAATAATAAACAAAAACTGATTATATTACAAGCTTTATACATCAAAACCAAAATAACAGCCATTAACAGAATCAACTTTAATAGTAGAGATATGATTCTAAAGTATTTATAATACTAACTGTTATTCTATATTAATAATATAATCCCAGCCAAAAATACCTGTTAATATAAACACTATGGTATTTACCTGATTCTCCTGAAGATGGACCCGGATGTTCATGATGCTAACTTTACTTCAGTATTAATAGTATAATTCTCGCCAAAACTACCTAGTTATATACACATGATAGTCTTAACATGATGCTCTGGAAGATGGACCCGGATAAGCTCCAAATGAATTAGGACACCAACGATTATGGCAGATTTAACAGACAATTCACTGCCGAAAAAATATCCTGATTCAGCTGATGTAGAGGGTCCTAACAAAGATATCCAGACATAATTTTTCCTGTCATATTCAATGATATATATATATATATATATATATATATATATATATATATATATATATATATATATATGATGTATATATTTATATACATATGTATATATATACATATGTATATATTTATATACATATGTATATACATATGTATTTATATCTGTATATATTTATATTCATAAACCAAACTCTCCTCTCTGTCCAATAATTTCTCAAGTCCCTACGCCCATATATCAATTAACTAAAACTATTAATGATCTTATATCCCCTTATTTACCTAGTAAATATAGTGTAAAATCCACACATGAGCTCTTACACATACTGCATACCCAAAAAACAGATAATAAAATTACTGCATCACTCGACGTTGAAAGTTTGTTTACAAATGTCCCTGTATACAAAACAATTGATATAATTATTAATAACATATATAATAACCCATGCCCCCTCTAAAAATTGATCCTGAAATACTTAAAAAGTTATTATTAATTTGCACAACTGAAGTCCCTTTCCATGACAATAAGGGCAACATATATACCCAAATTGACGGAGTTTCTATGGGATCTGTCCTTGGCATTTTTAAATGGCCGACCTCGGAAATAAAATATTTAATATAATCACTAAACCTTCTATTGATGATATTCTTATTTTAGTAAATAGTATAGATGAAATAAAAAAAACTACAAGATACTTTTACTAAGTTTTAAAAGTGAATGCCCATATAGAGATAAAATTGCTATGGTCAAAAATCTATTAAACCGTGCAAAGTTAATCTCCTCATCCAAAAAAATATTTTTTAATGAATTAAAAAACATAAAACAAGTCCTAATTAATAATCATTTTCCCAATGATATGGTTGATGAACAAATAAAATTAATGATTAGAAATTTAGATAATCCTACTAATAATAAGCTAAATAATTCCCACTACATAAATCTATTCTCTTGTAACCAAATGCATCCAAACTTTAAATTGTATGAAAAAGCTCTTACAAATATAATACATCGCTATATATCCCCCACCAATTCTGATGATAAAATACGATTTATCATTTATTATAAAAAAATGAAAACATCAAACCATGTTGTTTAAAATAACACTTCTCAAACCCAAAATACATTAGGAAGAACCAATATAAGATATCAGTTCCAATTCCCTATAGGAGAATGTATCTCCGACAATAATAAAAAAACTAATTCTTACATAGGTTTCACTTCCACAACACTACCTCGAAGACTCACCCTACATCTCTCCGACACTAGCTCCATATGCCAACACCTAAAAAAACATGATTGTACCCCCTCCCAATATAGAAACATCCTTGTTAACAATACCAAAATAATACACCACGATACCAATATCAAAAAATTAAAAATACTCGAAGCCCTCTACATAAAAACTAAACATCCCACAATTAATAATGTCAATTATGAAACTAGTCGCAACATTTTAAAGTGTCTAGCATAATAATTAACATTACCAAATTCTTAGCCATTAGGTAGTTCTGCGTTTGAATTGTATGCACTTTCTTTAACGTCATCAATTTCTAAACGGTTTAAACAGTCAAACTTTTAAATCTCTCATATGTGTAGAACGCCATCACGCTCTCATGTACATTTCCACTTTACAGACGCTTTTTCAAGCTACAAACTACTTGCCGTTATAATTCAAAAATGAGCACAACAGTAAAGTCATAATTTGTAAAGACACTAAAACTAATACCGCCTGAAGATGAGTTGACGATTCAAATCGAAAGTACTTGCAAAAAAGAAAAAAGAATGGAACAAGAAACCCATGGATCATATTTACATCAATTTGACCGAAACATTAGATGGACAATTCGGAAAATTGAAAAAGAAAGTCGTATAAAAAAAACCCACTCCGTGTTATTTAATAATGTTTGCCTGAATGAAGATATGCTGCCTGAATACACACAAGTATATATATGTATACATATGCCTATATATATGTATATAAATTATATATATATGTATATATATATGCATATATATACGTGTATATATGTATATAGATATAGATATATGTGTATATCCATGTATATATATTTATCTATATCTATATATCTATGTATATATATTTATGTATATGTTAATATATATATATCTATGTATATATTTATATATATATATATATTTATATGTATGTATATGTATATATATATGTATATCTATATATATGTATATCTATATATATATGTATATGTGTATGAATATAGATATCTATATATATGTATATCTATGTATATATATATATGTGTATATCTATATATATGTATATGCATGTATATATATGTATATCTATGTATATATACATGTATATCTATGTATATATATGTGTATATATGTATATCGATGTATACATATATATGTATATATATGTATATCTATGTATATATATATGTATATATATATATTAATGTATATATATGTGTATATGTATATCTATGTATATATATACGTATATTTACGTATATATATATATATATATATGTATATATATGTATATATCTAGGTATATATATGTATATATATGTATATATATATCTGTGTATATATGTATATATATGGGTATATGCATGTATACATATGTATATATATGTATGTATATGTATGTATATATATATATGAATATATGTGTATATATATATGAATATATGTGTGTATATATATGCATATATATATATCTATGTATATGTATGTATATATATATATGTATATATATGCATATATATACATATATATGTGTATATATATATATGTATATATACATGTATATATGCATATATATGTATATATATATATACAAATATATATATATGTTAATGTATATGTATATATACGCATATGCATATGTATACATATATATATGTGTATAAATGTGCATATATATATATATATATATATAAATGCATATGTATATATGCATATGTATATATATGTGTCTACTTATGTATATTTGTGTGTATACATATGTATTTATGTATGCATATATATGTACATGTATAAATATATGTATATATATATATATATGTATATATATGTGTATAAATATGTATATATGTGTGTATAAATATGTATATATGTATGCATATATATGTATATGTATAGATATATGTATATATATTTATATATATATACATTTATATGCATATTAATACATGTGTATGTATATTTATATACATGTATATGTATATATACATGTACATGTATATTTATATGCATGTATACCTATATTTATATGCATGTATATGTATAGTTATATGCATGTATATGTATATAAATACATGTATATGTATGTTTATGTACATGTATATGTATAGTTATATACATGTATATGTATATTTATGTGTATGTATATATATACATGTATATTAATATACATGTATATGTATATTTATATACCTTTGTATGTATGTATATACATGTATATGTATATTTATATACATGTGTATGTATATATATATACATGTATATGTATATTTATATACGTGTATATGTATATTTATATACATGAATTTTTGATTTTTAGTATTTTTCCACTTGCTAAGCATGTAAGAATATGCACAATATTCGATTCAGTCGCCCTATTTTTATTATATATATATATATATATATATATATATATATATATATATATATATATATATATTTACGTACATAAATGAAATTTATTGACACGTTTTTATGGCTATTAACCGCCATCAGCATGGCTACTATGGCCATATGGTTTATTGTTATGTTTATATTTTGATGCTTTACCACCCTAAATGTGTACGATTTTTTGTACTTCCTTATGAACTTGCGCTGTTATTTTTGTACTCTCGATAAAACAGCGTTATTTATAGTATTTTTCCATTACCTAAGCGTTTAAAAATATTCAGAACATTGTATTCAGTCGTGCGTGATCGGACGTGTTTTTATTTTGATTATATATATATATATATATATATATATATATATATATATATATATATATATATATATATATATCGGACAGTGTTTATGATATTCCAATAACCATGGTTTGTTTTATTACTTTTATTTTTATTTTTTCACATTTCCAAAAATTTAAAATTTTAAATATATATATATATATATATATATATAGATAGATATATATTTATTTATTTATTTATTTATTTTTTAATTTACGTACAGAAAAGAATCCCATGGACACGTGTTTCTGGCTATCAATCATCATCAGCATGTCTAGCTTACTCTGGGAAATGATCGAACCGTCTATGTTTATTAATGTGTATATGCATGTTGGATTAAACAACAGGGGCAATTCCTGTTTGTTTCTTTTTTGATCCATCTATTCATGTTGACGAACATGTTCAAGTGTGAATTGGAACTCGCAGAAACTGCTAACGTTTTCGACTCCCATGAGTCTTCATCAGACACGTGAGGAGTTATGCAAATTAAAACTGGTGAATTTAGTGAGAAACTCGATTAATTTTGTTTTATATATATTAAATATATTTCAGTATACCTTCTCCTCCTCATATCGAGCTTGATTGATGGTGGGTTTGTTTGCTCCAATGAATAAGGCTTCAATTATGGGGAGGCGCAGGTAGCACTGTGAGACAGCGAGGATGGCAGTGTTGTTGACTAATATGTCCCTGAAATCTTTTTTGGGGTGTCGTGTTCTTCTAAATAGAGATATGAAGAGAGGAGAGTTGACATGAAAGGCAATGAGAGACACTAGTTCTAGTCATACCAATATATGTATTGTTTTTGGGGACACATTCTCCCATTGGGCATTTAAATACATATATAGCATTACTAGTTTTTAGTAAACCGCCCCTCAACGTCGGGTTATTTTTTATTAATAAGTTAATTGTTTTAATTTTTATAGTAAATAGTGAAACGGAGTTTTTGGTTTTTGTCAGTAGAGGAGATATGTTTATGTATAATATTCTTTTTTCATGTACTTGTTAATTAGGGTTTATTTGGTTGCAGTAGTATAGATTGATATTTTTATTATTATTATTATTATTATTATTATTATTATTATTATTATTATTATTATGATTATTATTGTTGTTGTTGTTTTTTGTTTAATTTGATGAGCGACCATATGGTTAGGGAAGATGGATCAAAAAAGAAACAAACAGGAATTGTCCATGTTGTTTAATCAAATATGCATTAATTTATATATATATATATATATATATATATATATATATATATATATATAGAGAGAGAGAGAGAGAGAGAGAGAGAGAGAGAGAGAGAGAGAGAGAGAAGAGGGTAGTGCAGTATTAGTGCATTTCCAACGAGAGAAAAGTATATATGTAAAGGAGTAAGACATTTGTAGAATTTTTTTTTCAACATTTATTTATTATTTTGTTGTTTTAACATTTTATAATTTTATATAACGCGTTTCAAGCGGTGGTCCGCTTTCATCAGATATGTAAATCCATTTGAAGAAATGTCTTACGATTTGAGAGAATGTTGTTTCATTTGAGGAAATTTGTTATTGTTTTTGCGCATGCGTGGGTTTGCGGCTGTGTGGGTATCTTTTTTCTTTTTTTTTTTGCCATTTTTCCTGCTTCTCTTGGTCAAGTACGTGTTATCCATCCATGATCTATCGGTCATTCCAGTTTTCTAGGGTGCGTAGAATTTCTTTTGAAATTTAATACTTTTTATTGCTTTCGTCGTATATATATATATGTATGTATATATATATATATATATATATATATATATATATATATATATATATATATATATATATATATATATATATATATATATATATATATGGTTACTTTGTACTTTTTTCATTCTTTTCGTGCAATGGTTACTGACAACTTGTTGGAATGATTCTATGCTTTTCGCACCCAGTAGGGCAGGTGGCCAGTGGCAGGATAACACCTTACTAACTGAGGGCTGCTTTATGGCGGGCGGTAATTTAATGTAATGAAGTTAACTAACCTCTCCCACTGTCGGGAACGACTTCGGGTACACCAATTGAACTGTAGGCTTATAATCGTTAACTGTCTCTTCTATGTTTGGTTCTATACAGATGCATAGCTGAAGTTTTAACTCCAGGGCACTTGCCAGGGCAGATCTATGGTGAGACTGAGTTGCCCAATCATCAGAGTCCCTCTTTCGGTCTTGCTGATGTTACCCAGAGGAATGGAAGTACCAGTACGTACGGCACGAAGTTGACTTCAGTAGCTGCCAGAGCAGAGCTGAGTACAGCGCCTACCTGCCTGTGGAGTGACTCTTCAGATTTACTGTTGGGGTTTACTCCCTAAGCCTTTATCAAACTACGAATAACCACAAGGCAGTGACACTATTTACCCATAGCAGAGTGTGTCCATACACGGATGGGTCTGGCATTCCACATGTCTGGGGGTAGACCACCTACGAGTCTCCTGCAGTTCTGCTTAAGTTCACAAGATACTCAATTGGCGTGCATCGCCACGGGGAGGTAGTACATGGAGCTTGCCAGCGGTTGGGACTGAAAGAGGAAGATGACGAGTACACAACACACTGCACACCACACTTGATGCATCGATAGACCATTCGACACACATTGGACGCACTTAAGCTCGAATGTGCGTACTGTGACGACTGACCTATTTGCTGACATACTCAACAATTCCGATGTATGGCCAAGCTGCCTCGGTAACTTTGGAGTGAGTAAATTCGATGACAATGGCTAGTTACTACTAGAACTCTGTGGCTACCATGACCTCTGCATTACCAACACTTACGTTGGTGCCAGGCCGCATCACAGAGTGTCTTGGAGACATCTTAGGTCAGAGCGCTGGTGCCAGCTTGACCTCATTATCACGAAGGTACCTCAAATATTTGGCTATTGCCTACCACAGTGCCGATTGTGATACAGATCATTCCTTAGTATGCAGTAAGGTTGAACTTCAACCCAAACATTTCTACCGCACTAAACAGAAGGGTATTGCGTATATTGATGTTAGCAAGACTCAACCCCCGACCGCATTGCGGAATTCAACGCGATGTCTTACCTTCACCTTCAAAGGATACCACAGTCGGCCTGCATCTGAGCAGTTGGAAGCACTCAAGAATGACCCCCACTTTACAGCTCTCAAAGCCTTTGCGAGGAGGACGGGTTGCAAACGCAATGACTTGTATGGTGCAACTTCGACCCTCTGATTGAAACAAAACGTTCGTCCTTACTTTCATACAAAACCAATCTATATTTTACATCGCTGGCAGCACTAAAATCTAGGTATGTCCTTTATGAAAATCAGGAACAATAGTAGTCTGAGGTTCGATCCCTAGGGTACACCCTCATTTATGTCATGCTTAGATGAACGGCCATCGAGGACAATCTGAATCTTTCTTTTTGGATATGAAGATTCTAATTATATTACGTATTCATCCAGAAATATCATACAAATTTATTTTCATGGGAAGACCTTTATGCCAGACCTTGTCAAAGGCTTTGAATATATCAAGCTCTACCGCGCTAGCTTCACCTGCTTTATCCATGGTATATGCGTTCAGAAATGACCGTTAGTCTATCCGCTGTAGAACATGATTGCTTAAATCCATACTCATGATCAGAAAGAAGTTTAGCATTAATTGATTAAAGATTCAAAGATTTTAGCTAAGGCGATTAAAAAACCAGCACTAAAAGTTTTGAAATTATCTTAAAATATTATTTTTAAAATAAAGTGTTTATACAATTCTCATGACAACATAATCAGTATTGATAATGCATACTTTTCCAAGCGGTTATCAGATATGTTGTACATTCTTTTCCGTTTTACATATATTTTATTCGTTTCATATTCTTGTTAATGTTAGTTAATTTTATTATTAAGACTGTGTATAATATGTGTTATCTTATCATAAGGAATAAGTATTTTCTCCATTTTCTGTAAAAAAAACAAATTGTCTAAAAATTATGAAAAATATTTTTTGATAAAGTATTTGATTTTGTAAAATGTTGAATTCCCTTTCTGATTGTATCATGTCATATTTTCTGTAATCAAGAAGTCAATATAAACAAATTGACTCATGACTTTTTAAATGTATAAAATGTGTCTAATTCACGGTGAATAAAGTGATTTTTTGTGAATTAAGTTCTTTTATATTTTTGTAACTTTTACATTTGATTTGATGGGAATAAATCAATTATTGTAAGCTGCTTCCTAAAAATATGTATAGTTATTAATTACCGGACATTACTAAGTAATATTTCACTAAAACTGTACTCGATAATTATTATTTAGTAGTAATTTTGGTCGTCACATGTCCGCCCCCAGTCGTGGACCCTAGTCGCTTGTTTGTCAGTTCTGTATAATGGTTCGCCTTGCCTAGATGCCGTTGATCTCGAAAATCAGCCCTCCATAGAATAATTATCCAGGGCAATAGACAGACTATTCTCTGGAAAGCCTCAGAAAAGGACTATATTCCAGAAGAAGTCTTAAAAAGTGGAAACGCTAGCCTGCTTGAATTCCTTCACAGCCAGTGCTGGAGAGAAGACTCAGTGCCTCAGTGCCGCATGAGAGACGCAAACATCGCCACACTCGACCAACACAAAAAGGACTGCAGTCACTGCAACAACTACTGCGGTATCTCTCTGTTAGGTTTCGTTGCCAAGTTATTCGCACGCATAGTACTACTGCGACTGCAAGTTCTTGTCAACCGACTTTACCCGTAATCTCAATGCGGCTTTCATTCAAAGAGATCAACCATCGATATGATCTTTTCCCTATGTCAGCTGCAAGAGAAGTGCAGAGACTCAAACCAGCCTCTCACCTTCATAGACGTGACCAAGGCGTTCGATCTCGTGAGCAGAGATGGTCTATTCAAGATGGTCTTACTAATAATAAACTCTTCAGCATCATAAGATCTTTCCACGATGTCATAATGAGTACTGTACAGTTTAACAGAGACATTTCTACGGAGTTCGAGGTGGAGAATGATGTAAGACACGGCTGCGTGTTGACCCCGACACTCTTCGGCATCTTCTTCGCTCTAATCCAAAAGAATGTCTTCAAGAACACAACTGATGGCATCTACCTGCACTCCAGATCTAACGCTAGTCTCTTTAACATCGCCAGACTTCGCCTCATAACTAAGACCAGGTCGGTCCAGATCAGGGACATGCTGTTTGTTGCTGATGCAGCCATGCCATCACATCAGGAAAATAGTCTACAAAGACTGGAGGACAGGTTTGCTGATGTTCGCAAACTATTCAATCTCATCATAAGTCAGAAGAAAACCGCCCTGCCAACGCAGTATTTCAATCCAAAGCACACCACTAGAAGTTCAATCGCTTCAGAAACCCTCCCATTAGACGTAAGACTGAACAGAATGATTAGTAAGGCATCCACAACCCTCTCTAAACTAACTAAAACAGTTTGGAAAAACAGCCATCTAACCAGTTTTACCAAGATGACTGTCAACAGAACGCGCGTTCTCAGTATTTTACTGTATGGGAGTGAGTCCTGGACAACTAGTAGAGGAAACTCCAGGTCTTCCATATGAGGTGTCTGCGTAGAATACTTGCAATCACATTACAAGATAGAGTAAATAACAATAAGGTTTCGTCAAGGTCAGGCATTTCATCCATTTACTCCCTACTGCGTGAGCGACGTCTCCGCTCGCTGGGTCATGTGCGCAGGATGGATGATACACGCATCCCTAAAGACCTTCTCTACGGCGAGCTTGCCTCAGGTTCAAGAAAATGGGGTCGTCCTCATTTCCGCTTCAATGATGTCTGCAAGTGAGATATGTAGGCTTGCTCAATGAACATCGATTTATGATAAGCCTCTGCAGATCACAGACCTGCCTGGAAAAAAACAGGTACGCCAGGGAATAATCATCAATGAGAAACCTCTCTACGTCGAAAACACTGCGAAGCTAGCTAAGAGAAAAGGGAGCTAACAAGCAGCCCAACCAGCTAAAGTAACACAACATCCTTTGTATGTCAAGGCTGTAGTAGACCAGGCAAATCCAGAATTGGCCTTTACTCTGTAGAGTCTTGTGTGACTGTCACACAAAAAGATGTTCACAAGTAACATTGTCTTGTGTGGCTGTCACACAAGAAGATGCTAACGAACAACATCCAAATATGGCGCTGTTGCACTATAGTCGTTACGACTGACGGATGCCAACAACATTATATATATATATATATATATATATACATATTATTATTATTATTATTATTATTATTATTATTATTATTATTATTATTATTATTATTATTATTATTAAGCTCCGTTCATGAGGGAAACTTTTAGATTAATAAAATTAAGATTCAAATTTACCGATTTCTCTCCCTTTGAGTAGGTAAGAACACTGTCGGTTTCTCACAATTGTGTTAATGAATATAAATACAAGATTTATTTCTCTCGCATTTAAAGTGTGATTCTCACAGCGGCCTAGCGGTAAGAAGCTTGGGTTCGAGTTATTCTGGTTTGGCGTTTGAATCTTTTGACTGATTGTACAGTTTCGACACCCATACTGATGATTGTTGCTTACCGTGAAACATATATCTCTATGAAAATAAAAAGGATATTTATTTATTAAAAAATAATTATAAGCTTCGTCCATGTCGAGCACGTACGGAGTAATCAAATTGAGATTCAAATTTATCAAGGTTGCAAGCTCTCTCTCTCTCTATTTCTTTTGATAGATTAGAATTCTGTATGTTTCTATCTACTGTGTTTATAAAATGAAAAATGAAAATGAATTTCTCTTGCGTTTGAAGTTCGATTGTAATGACGGCTTAGCTGTATGAAGCTTGGATTCAAGTTATTCGGGTCCAGTGTTCGAATCGTTCGACCGGCGGTAGTTACAAAATCAATACTGATGATTGTTGGTGAACATAAAACATATATGTCTATGGATATTAAAAATTATTCATTTATTAAAAATAATTATATATATATATATATATATATATATATATATATATATATAAGATGAGTTTTATCGATTTGCTTGTAATAGAAATGAGTATTTTAGATTTTAAATATTAGCATAGGGCAATATGAGTAAAATGCTAATGTTGTGCTCAAAATTTTGCTTCGATGTTAATTGTAAACGCTTAGGTCAACGGATCGGATATTTTATTAAGAACGAGTTAAAAAATTACATTCAATATCAAGTACGCATATAAATACACAAATATATATATATATATATATATATATATATATATATATATATATATATATATATATATATATATATAGATATATATATATATATATATAAAACCAAATGTATCCCATAATTAATATTTTCAAACCACGCTTTAAAAATCCACACTCACCAATAATCAATATTTCTAAGTATGATTATAAAATATTAATTATGTCATATATTTTGTATTTTACTTAATTAAAATATATAAGCTCTGTTTTACATAATGTGTTAATCATTGAGCTTAAGTTTATCTGCAGTGATTAATATATCCTGACGATTCATATCTTATTTATCATAAAAATGCGTGTTATGTAATCTCTATACAAATAGTTCGAGTTCTTTAACTTAAACTTGTCTTTATATATATATATATATATATATATATATATATATATATATATATATATATATATATTTAAATATATATATAATTTTAAACATATTTCAGACACAAACGACGTCGGGGAAGTCAGCTAATGAAAGAGTTGTATGTGGTTATTAGCATAGTTTTCAGAAAGTACCATTTGACAAAGTTAAAAGCTAAATAATACATGTGTAAGAAGAAATTAAATATTTAGTATGACATTGTATGACATTTTGAAAATCAGTAATTTTGAAACAGTTTAGGCTTCAATTCAGGTATCATTACTGCAATATTTTATTTATTAACATCTCTAATGTAAGTCGAAAATATATATTTAATAGTTTTATGAATGCGTATAAAAAGAATACAGTTAGTCGTTATTTATGGTCTTATCATAATACTTATGTATATATAAATGAACAATAACATTAAATCTCGGCATTTATTTATTAGAATATTATTTTTTAAATCATTATTAATAAAACGTACTAATTATCAATAATACGTATTAAATGAAATGAAATGTATATATCCCTATGTACATATATAGTGACTGCAGTTTTCATTATTAGAATATGTCAAAAAATATTAAAGTGAAGCAGGTTTAAAGAAAGAGAAACGCCAAATCTCTATTAAAATAAGATATATGTCGTATATTTATTCATATATTAGTATAAATTAGAATATTTAATATACTGTTGTATCAAGATTGGCAACGCGTGGTTAAAGGATTGAAATTAATTCTCTGAACACGTTGGATGTTCCTAAAAAACGCTGTGTTTACTACGAACACGTGTAAAAAGCAAAATACATTAAAAACGTGCGGTGAACAAAGAGAGTTCATTTATCAATAGTTTGTCACAACAAACTATAAAGAGAGTATAACGAGACAGTTAAAACCTAATATTAAACATACATAATATTTTGTTTTTTTTACAATAAAATGCACAAATGAGCAGATAAGGTGAAGACTTACATTTTTATTATTGCATTTTTTCTGTCAGAGAAAATACTCCAAACTCGATATTAACTGTAATACGTCCAACCAGCAAATGAGGAATAAATCTCGTATTAATTCTCGGCTACATATAAGTTCCACGAGATGTTGCGTTCGCGACGAGATTTGGGATCTACATTTTTATCAAAAGTGTCTAAGCTCTTTTTACCAAGAGACATCACTTTAGTATGGAAAGCAATTTTCTCCAAAAGGAGATAAGTTATAATTTGTGTGGAACGCCTCAATATTTCGGCAATTCTCCTATGTCAATATTTAGACCTTTGTCGTCAGGTTACAAAACTGGTATGCTTCTTAGATATGAGGCAAATGAAGAATAATAATCTACATTTTAAAACATTAAGTGTTATGGGCAAAAACTCAAATGAAAATAAAAAATTCTAAAAGAGTTTGTTGAAGATTAGTACCTTTCATGGGTGACCTATTCTTGGCATCAACACTATATGATGAGCAAAAGACAACCTCCCTATAGTGTATGGCAGTCCGTGCGTTGTGAAGAGTCACATCTTTTACGAGGTTCACTCACACACTCGCTCACTATCCAGGTTTGTCATCTATGTTCCATTCAGCAAGAGAGTTGACGCTGTCTGATTGCCTCCATGTAAAGTCTTCAGTGATCACGATTGTGAGGATTGACTGTCCCTTTGCCACAGTTTACGTTTTTGCTTTATACTTTCTCTCCATGTCTTCTTACAGCGCCCGACTTTCTTTTTGCTGTCTAGTCTTATGTCTCTGCGAGTGGTAATATTCTTTCAACATGCCCGAACCAGAGACGACGGTTTGCCTTTATTAAGACATGAAGTTCTGAGATGGCCAATTTCTCAATATTAGCGTGCTAATATGCATGTGTTTTTTCTATAAGAATGTTGATTAACTTTGCTCGTGGAAAAGTCCTTAAATCTATGTATCCTATTAAAAAATGAATGTTAATTAATTTATTTATTTATTTATTACTATTATTGATATTGTTTATCTATGTGTTTTAAACAAAAACTAAGAATATTATGTAGAAAGGAAGATCATGTGACCAAACGATCTTGGTAAATATAAACACCCGTGCTATTTAGTGCCATGTTACTTTAACATGATAATATGAATTTTTGTTACAGATGGACATCATATCTACATTATTGCATGATGTAATTTTATATCAAGGAATTTGCTTATATAACTATATTTCTCTTCCGCCCTCTCTTTCTTTCTTCACACATTCTACTTTTGATGCTATGTCTTAACTTCAAATTGGTGTCTATACCCTGTGCTGATGAAGTGACTTGATATCAATAAAAATCCATATCGTCTTAGAAACGATCGTACACGAAACTGTTGCTTATGTAAAATTCTTGTAACGTATGCAAATGAATATTTCCTAAATTTGTTTAGCTCTGAATTATAATATATATATATATATATATATATATATATATATATATATATATATATATATATATATATATGTGTGTGTGTGTGTGTGTGTGTTTGGAGAGTTTACCAAGATATTTTTTCAAGAGAAAATTCATCACAACGAAAAAGATCTTTTATTTTATTATTTATTTATTATGTAAAGTTATTGTTTCCTACGCGTGTTTCGCTACATAAGCAAGGTACTTGCTAGGCAGTTCGTCAGGGAAGATACAAAACCTAAGATATTGACCTCAACAACTGACAATACCCCATAAGGGATTGACCTTGTTGAAATCAATTAAGAAAAAAAAGTTCAGTAAACAGCTAAAAAACTTGGTAATATGTTTTAGCTGTGATGCGCCCCTATAAGAATTAAGTCCGATGCTATCCAAAAAGGGGAAAAAGCGAAAGAAAGGGGGAAATAGGGGAAAAGGGGAAAACGGGAGACATACCATTAGGTCAGCCTCAACATAGGTACACCGCCAAGAAGAAAAAAAACGTCCACAGCGCAACGCTTGAACAACTTCCAGAGCACATGCAACTTGCTATTATTCTGTTGAATGATCCAGCATCAACTATATATATATATATATATATATATATATATATATATATATATATATATATATATATATATTGGTACAGAAAAATTAGTACAACATTATTATATTTTCTGTACAAAAAAATAAATAAATATTACGCTCTTAATTTAGATTCTCAATTAATCGAGCACTCTGCTGGAGGTTTTCCTACTATATTACAAAAGAAGTATATATATATATATATATATATATATATATATATATATATATATATATATATATACTTCTTTTGTAATATAGTAGGAAAACCTTCATATATATATATATATATATATATATATATATATATATTTATATATATATATAAGGCAAAACCTATAAGTATGTATGTTTATCTGTTTTTTCCGGCTTCTTCGTCCAATATAAGCCTACAACCTTGTACAGAGTCGCATTCACCCCACTCCATCCCACCCCAAAATACTACTCAAGAAATTCTTAATAAAATGTATAATCCTCTGTACAATCCAAACATATCCAGTAAAAAATAATCATCAGTTTATGCCTTACGTCTCCACTAATTCAGTCGTGAATGTCTATAGTCTTTGTGTTATTGCTATTCAAGTATATGCAAAGAGCACGTTGGCATTGATCTTACCAGTAGGAGGTCTAATTTAGAATAAGCTTCACACTCACCGAATTATGATCCCAAGATTTTTATCTGTGGCGTTATCTCAAAGATCATGTCTATCAAAACTATTTTCCGAACTGAAGAGGACCATCACAATCAAAACCAGGAAAGTACCAGGAGAAGAGTTACTGACAATTTGTCATGTCGTATCCAGGTGTGCTTATTATTATAGAACAGTGAGAAAACAAAGACTGGTGGACATTTATAAATGGGACTTGGCGGACAAGTCAGACATAGACGGAAGTTTATTTGTACCAAATATCGTTGGATTCCTATTTTAAACGATCCACTATACAGTGTGACCCCCCCTCGAGAAATGTCGCTCATTAAATTGTTAATAAATTTTACAATTCTTTCTGCAATCCAAAGATATTTAGTGCAAATAAACTTCAGTCTATGTTTGACTTGTCCACTAACTTCCAGTCAAGCTTTGGTTTTATCGCCGTTCAATGCTATGATTCAAAGGTGGATTGCAAAACTCTGACATACTTCTATCTTGTTATGATTTGAGCTGTGATAGCCACCTTCAGCCCAGGAATAGTTTGGTGATTGTTTCAATAGACATTATCTTTAGGATAAAGGTTGTCCCGTGCAGGCAACGCAGAGGTGCACATTTAGAGCATACGATAATAGGTTAGACATTCATGACTGAAGCTCAGTGGACAAGTCAGGCATAGACTGAAATTTATTTGTACTAAATATGGTTGAATTGTGAAATGTTTGTGAATTTTATTAACGATTCTTTGGGTTGCATTTTTGAGGGAAAAGGGTAATCCTGTAACATGAGGGCTGATTATTGATCTATTTTCAATATGAACAATGAACATAGACTAATAATGAGTTAATGAATGATGGGTAATTGATATCTATAACCATTAAAATTAATGTTTTAGTTGAGGTCAAAGGTGCTTCTGACTCCATGTTCGAGACCGTTAGATAGAATATCCTACCGGTTTACAGAAGAAATAGTAGACGACCTTGTTTCTTCACAAAAAAAATATGATCTTCTTTTCGTATGTATTAACATGTTAAGATTTCCTAACATGCGTGATTCCGTTGTTAGCATTGATTTCCTTAACTTCATTTTAGAATCAGGGCCCGACTGAGTTCCAATCTTTGGTTCCTCCTTGTAAGACTGTAATACAATGAAGGGCGTGAGGATAGGAAGTAACTCATCGACAGAGACAAAATAAAATTCGGGAGTGATCAGTAATGAAGGCCGCGAGGATAGGAAGTGACTCATCGACAAAGACAAAAGAAAAAGCGGGAGTGGTCAGTTTCCATTGTTCAGGACAGGTGACTAAGAAAAGAATACCGGACACGACATTTAGGAGTGACAGTGTTTTACGACATCTGACTACAGTAAGGTAGGTTAGTTTTACGACAGTTTGACGACAATAAGGTTTATGACAAAAAGTTAACGAATTTGGGTTCTGGAGAGAAGCCGAGCAGTTAGGATCGAACCTCCCGAGAGAACGGATCGGATCGGGAAAACGATGAGATGAGCTGACGACTTCAGCAACGACAATGGGGGTCTCGACAGTCCGCGACGGTTTCACACACACTCATAGTTCAAACTAAATTATACACACCGTATATGTGTTTGTGTTCTTTCTCGAAAGTTGTGTTTCTTTTATTTAATTTGTGGACCAGTGCTGTGCCCTCGACGATTCGTCAATGGATAGACGACTCGGTTAGACGATGGAGACAAGAATGCCACGGACACACAACGTTGGGGTTGACGGTCGTCGAGTGGGGCAACATGGTTCTACAAGACAATCACACTAAGAACTCGCACTGCTACCTCAACAGAAAAAACTTTCCCTTCCCCCGCCATGTTCCTATCGCCAGGCAGAACTTTCATGGACAGAGTTTCTTTGCAACAGCTTTCCCCTGTGGAACGCACAGCATCCCTGCTGATAACAACTTAAAATCAATGACAACAAATGAGTGTCTTATATCGCCCGATAAATAATCAAACACGTTTCATACCATGGATCAATGTTAATACTCCCATAGTGTCCCTCATCTTTCGACTGCATTAACCCGTATGCTCGAGTGACTCTTGGCCAGTACTTTATCAGATTAGGAACCGAGTTTACTTTGACCCCAACCCTGACCCTAACTCTAACGCTAACCCCCACCTGACTCTGACACTAACAACGGGGTCAAATTTAGCTCGGGTCCTAATCTGAATAAGCACTGGTGACCTCATAGTAAAATGGTACTCGTAGGGGGAACATAAAAGTTGCCAACATCAGTGACACTGGTGCTGTGAATACAACAGGGGTCGAGCATGGCACGCTGATTTGTCAGTATGCGCCATAATACAGTTCACCACTCCCGTCTCCCAATATAAAGTAGAAACATTTGTTATTCAGTTGAGTTGACATTCAGGAGAAGAATATTTAAGAGACCCGCTGCGGACGGATAATTCGGCTAGTACTTTTATATTTTATCGACAATATTCAGCGTGGATCAACATTGCGCCTTTCAATTCACTTTCAAATATGGATGAAATAAAAATATTTCAAAGTTTGATATAGATGCACACTTCAACATCGGACACAGTGATGGCGAAGAATGGCTGGCTAGAGATTCGCCAATTGAAATTGGGAGCAGTGAAGCTGAGTAAAACTCAATTATCTACCTGATATATATGCATATAATCAATTATCTAACGGATATATATATATATATATATATATATATATATATATATATATATATATATATATATATATAGAGAGAGAGAGAGAGAGAGAGAGAGAGAGAGAGAGGGAGAGGGGAGGGGGCTCACCTGCGCGCGTCTCCGAAAATAGCTTCGTTTTGTTAATTGCTTTAGTTCTAGCGAATAATTTTCGGGGGTACCGAAGAAAGGGACTACATTATGAATCTAATCAGATTTCGACCACCACCCACCCATCCACCCTCCTCGTACCAATTTAGAAACCATTTTGTCCAAAATTCTGCGTTACAATCGTCACTTTCTTCTCGGTGATGTTTCTTTTTTTCTTTTTTCTTTTTTCCTTTTCATTTCTTTGTAGCCTTGCCAACATTTGCTTTATGTCCACTAGAGTGTCTCTTTGTTACGCTTCACTCTTTTTCATTTTTCCTTCTTCCTCCCCTCTATAACCTTCTCCTTGGTCCACATCCCATCGATTTCGAATAATCTTTCTCTCTCTTTCTCTCTCTCTCTCTCTCTCTCTCTCTCTCTCTCTCTCTCTCTCTCTCTCTCTCTCTCGTTCTCTATCTCTCTCCTCTACTCCGATTATTCTCCCTTATTATTTTTCTTTATAATCTTCCATTGGTTTCGCACCTTTTCGTCTTCGAATGACCTTTATTTCTGCCCCCGTCTCTTACTCTCTCTCTCTCTCTCTCTCTCTCTCTCTTTATCTCATTCTCTTCCCCTTTCTCTCTTTTATTTTCTTTTACTTTTTCTTCAATTTTGCACTTTTTCGTGTCTTTTATTTTCCATTTTGTTACACCTTCTCTCTCTATATCTTTCTATCTCTTTCTCTCTCTCTCCTCTTCTCTCTCTCTCTTTCTCTCTATCTCTCTCGCTCTCTCTTTCTCTCTCTCTCTCTCTCTCTCTCTCTCTCTCTCTCTCTCTCTCTGTGTATATATATAAACATAATTTTTGCATTGTTAATTACATTACCATTCATGTCCCATCCTTTTTTAGCTCCTTCTCTCTGTTCTTTTTCTCCTTTATCTTCATCTCTCTCTCTCTCTCTCTCTCTCTCTCTCTCTCTCTCTCTCGATATGTTCTCCCTTTCGTTTTGAATTTATTTGCAACGTAAATGTATTATTCTCTCTCTTCTTAGCTTAACATCGTAGTAAATGTGTTACTTTCTCTATCTTTTCAACTCATTTTCTTTCACTATTTCTTTAGGGGACGAAGGAGCGTGGTTGACAGTCACGGGGGTCATTTCAATGCGATACGGGGCCGATACACTGTTTGATGAGAATAAACCCTTTTCAAGATAACATAGAATGTATTTCTCTTCAGTGTGCTAATTCGGTTTCAGTGATGATAAAGCGAGAATAATTGTCGGCTGGGAGATGTGGACCGTAAAAGTGATGTGAAACGAGCAAGCCGACCGGAAATGGGGCCTTTATTTCTCCTTCTATTCATTCATCCACTCACTCATTCAGTTGATCACGGGAGACGCGCTCTCCTGTGAATCCTGTCTAGATTTAGTTAATTTGCAACGAGTCGCCTCCCTTTATGTGAACGCGAACTGGCTTTATTGATTGGCCTGGCCGGGAGTGCAAGTTGTGCCAGCAATGGCTCTAGAACTAATAGATAACTTGTTTTGCCCGAGGGAGGGCGGAATCCTCAGTTACGTTAGTTTTCGCTTTCTCACTTTCTTTTACTTTTGTTCCAAATTCTTGAAAAGCGCACGTTTTTAACTTAAATAATTACATTAGAAGTTTTATGTGCTGTCTTTTAACATAGCAAATGCACACATGCATGCGCACACATACACAATTATCCGTATATAAAGTTAGGTATGTGTATATATTTATATGTTTGTGTGTACAAGATTCACTCCTAAACTAATGAACCGATCATTTTGAATTTTGGAGTATAGCTGCTAGGCGTAAAGCGTCGTAATGTGGCCAATATTTAGTTTAATTTAGTTCTATGCGAAAGCCTTTCGTAAAACTTAAGATGCCGCCGATTTTGTGAATTTTTTGCAATAGGTATTCCACATCAATTAATGAATATTCCTCAATTTTCAGTTTCTTTGTGGTGTTTTAAAGGGGGTTTAGAGGGCACCACTCATGCGAAAATTCAAATATTTCAGATTTTCATTAAATTTGATCTATAGTCATGAGAACGATTTAAGCAAAATTCGCCGAATTTCGTTTTTTTTTCTTAAGACCTATTCAATATTTAGATAAATAAAATTAGAATCAAAATTATGCGATGGATTTTGATCAAAGTTAGAATGAGGATGCTCGGTTTAGTAGGTTTAGTAACATCTTTATCTTCGTAAGGGGACATAAAAGTCAGGGAAAAGTGTTCCGCTGGGAGAATTTATTTAACTCGACCTGGGAAGGTATTATTTTTCTATAACTAGATAACGATGTACATGACGCGTATATATAATAGTTTGTATTGCTGTTATACATCTTTAGTAGCAACATTGACCTGATATTGAACAAGTGTATGAATCAAGATAACTTTTCTTTAATTCACCACGTAACCGATGCAGCCTTTTCTCTTTCTTCTTGAGAATTAGTTTTAATATTATAGATTAGTTTGGTTGGTGTGTTTGGAGTTTAAATCCCCAAAGGCTTTCGTCTTTCATTCTCTTGCAAAGGTGGCATTGATTTATTTTCTTTACTGTATATATTTGCATATCTACATTTAATCTCGATCCTCGGTCAACCATTCGTCTTTTGTATGTATTCTCTCTGTGGGAACTTGATCAACTTCCTTACCTAATCATGTTTTTCCCTGGTGTTATCATTCTGAACAATATCACGAGACAAACAGGTTGGCTGGTTGTTGGTTGGCAAACACTAAAAAAAGCTAACAAAAATAGGAGTTGCACATTTTGTTCGAAATCAGCTATATGTTCAAATGAAATAAAATAGAAGGGAATATAGATGTGAAACTTTAACAATAGGTATTAGACATCAAGTAATAAGTATTCTTCTAAATTTCAGTTTCTTTAGAGTAATTAAAAGGAATTTAGGAAGCATTATATTAAAATATTAATAGAGCTATTAATAAATCAATAAAGAAAGGATTTAATTCGATATTATATGATTCTATGATTTAATAACAATTTCGGAAGAAAATATTTTGTATGCATGTTTCTCTAGAAATTGGGGCCAGACACAGATAATTCAGGCTGCTAACTCAAACACCCATATCATCAGAAAGACGAAAGGAAAACAACCCCAAAGGCACCCCGGACAAAAAGTCAGAAAAATGGCAAAAGCTTGATCAGAGATTCTAAATCATTAGACATAAAAAGTCAAATACAGTCGATAAACCCAGCAACAAACAGTCAAATCCGGAAAAGAAAAGAAATTGTGATGTTCAAAGCATTTTAAAAAGTTTAAAGTATTTTAGGAAGTTAAAAGTTCGAAAATTAGGTAAAAACATTCAAACACCGGATATTGAATATTGAAATACCGAATTTTAGCCTCCATTATATTTAAAAGATCAAAGATTAAAGAGCGATAATCCACTTGGGCAAATAACAAAGAACTTAATATTGCATATGCCTAAAACTAAATGGATATATTCTAATATTTAGGTGGCTATATTATAACCAATATATTGTAAGTATATTATCGAATATACTTAAAATTAGTTATTTACACTAATAATTGTATTATTACGTTGCGAAATAGAGGGTTTAATAAAATTACAAATGTAACTAGCTAAATGGGATACTATATATTGAATAACTAATTATCATAGATTAGAGAAAAAAATGTTTAAAATTTCTACTTAATCACAGAGAGAGTTAATGATTACAGAGTAAACGTTGTGACGGAAAGCAAACTATAGCATATTTAATACGCATAGAAGAAAACTTAGTACTAAAGATAACTGGTCAATATTAAAAGTAGATATATTTTAAGTAACGTTGGAGTTAACAGCCTGGATTACCTGTGATTTATTACGGCTAATCGAGACCCATGTGTAAAAGTTAGTGTGTAGTTAAGTAGAGCATAAATGTACAACAGAATAACTCAACTATAACTATTGATGGTTAAGTCAAAATATAAGCATTTCAATATTCCAAATACTGCAGTTATTCATATCAGCTCAATGGTTAAACCTTTAGATCAAACAGAGCTATAAACTGATATGAATAATGTGCTAATTTTATTTTTCTCAGCCTACGGAATTCCTTGCATAATCTGTAAATATTGAATTATATGGTGCTTATGATGGACACGCGCGAACAAAGACCCCATAATGTTAATGTAAAACAGCAGCTAAAGCAATTAATGCAATTCATGGAGTTATAACACTATTACCATGGTTACTTGTTGCAATCTTACCATTGACATGCACGCGCATGTTTGTAGATAATGTTACAGTCTTGATGTAGTTTCACAAATATGACAATTTAATGCAAGAATTGAGCTCATCAGCGGGACTTCCACGTGGAACAATAGGAAGTGTTTGTTAGAAGTCTGATATTCAGATGTAAATATTTTAGTAAAGTAGCGTCCCAATCATTAGTATCCTATAGTAGTCCATGTGCACTACATGCATCTCTGAATGTATTCATAACTTGACCAGTGATAGTATCGAGGACAGTGAAGCTATGTGGACCACTAACAGGGTGTAGAAGCAGTCTTAAATAAAGAAACAAAAGGTATCAATATTTTTTAGTATATCCTAGTTTTGTCACGTTAAAATAACCACCACATACACATGTTAAGAATGGTTTTCTAAATTATAACGTTATTATTTCAGCTCGGTCCGTAAACTGCATAAGTATCCTCTTAATAAATTTATCACCAGAAGCTACGTTCATCGAACAATCTTCTCTTTAAAAAAGTTAATTAATCGCCAACACTAACAGCGAAACGTCAAGTATTCCAGAATACATTCGTATATCAACTCATGAAAATTTACTATTTTAGTAAATCCTTAACTATTCTGTATTTTCAACCTCATCAATGGTAAAAGTGCCGAATAGTTAACAGTCGAGAAATTGTTAGAAGAAAAAAGAAAATGCCTTATATCAATCGGCTAACATTGAAATAGACGGCCGAGTTAGACAAAATGGCCGGTTTTTAATTGAGGAAAATCAATCACCCCGCAAGAGGGGGCGCTTCAAATTGGTACAAAAATAAAAATTGCTGCAATCTAGAAGTGTTTTTTCTTCTACGAACGAGTATCTTAATAATAACGTTATTATTTCAGCAAGGTACGTAAACTGCAGGAGTACAGAGTAAAAGACTAATTATAGTATATAAGATAAGATAGTACAGGTTAAAATAAATTATATGTTGAAAAGTAAAAATTAAAAAATTAAAAACCGAAAAGTAAGAAATGTTAAATCGAGGGAACAAATACACAGAATGAAAAGAAGAATACATCATTCTTTTTTATATGGTTGCGATTGATTGTTAAATTTGTGTCATGTGCGCAAATCTTTTATTGTATTTGGTGGCAGCGAGAGGCGGCGATAAAATATGCCACCCCATTTATTATTAAGCGGTCATATTGTGTTTTGTGACAAATTATATGGAAAGAAATGTTAAAATATGTTAATGTTTAGGTTTATGTATATTAGTTACAAAGTATATAACAAAATAAATCGTAAATGTTATCGTGTTTGGTCAAACATTGAATTGTTTTTCACGTAACAAAACGAAGAATAACTTCTTTTAAGCCAGGTAAATAAATATCTTATAGTTAATGCATCAATAAAAAATATTAAAAGTGTTATTATTGTCTTATGAGAAGTCTAATTAAAAATATATCGGCGGAAATGTTAAAAATAAATTGAAATTTTCATCGTCACAAAATGCACTTGCCTATCAGCATGGCTTTTGTCAAATGTGTTTCTTTAAAGAGATTGCGGTCATTGATTAATGTGATTATCATGCAGACAGAATTTCAGAATAGCAATTCCAGAATCATGAATCAGGCGGTGCGGTGAAATGTTTCCCCTCTGTAAACAAATTTCACTGTGTCAATGGTTCGCGTGTGGGTACTAATTGTAAAATGAGGTGTAATCGTGGTTACCTTCTCTTTCGAAGATGTTTGTTGAGAGATAGAAATCTCGGAATAATTGTAATGTTTTTGTTCGAAATGGAAATGTAATTTTTTGTGAAATACGGATTATTAATTGCTGTTGTTGGTGAGCTAAAATGTGTAGCCTATGATGAATGTGGTTATTTTTTTTTACTGTAGTCAAATTTACAGAGGGGAAATACGGTCTATTTTATATATATATATATATATATATATATATATATATATATATATATATATATATATATATATATATATATATATTATCATCAAACGTGTACTACACACTGTACAAAATACATCAGGTACTTATGATTGACATCCACATGAGAGGATTCCAGCCTGCCTTTGGTTTGATTCCAAACAAGGATAGTACGCATTTATACACATGGGTAGGGTGTTTTACATATACCAGCTGCTATTTCTAAATGTTCATCCATCTAAGTACTGACCGACTCAACGCTAATAGTAAAGTAATATATATATATATATATATATATTCAATGTATTTACATTTTAATAAATACATTAATATATACATTAATATATAT
>OY744515.1:150311365-150551365 GCA_963556195.1 Sepiola atlantica | reverse complement strand
CAGCAAAATCCTCATACCTAAGAAAATTGTCAAAATAACACTCAAAACCAGCACCTACAATCGCGTTTATAATAGCCAACGTCCCATTGTAGGCTAAACAAATTCTTGTTAGGCAGACTCTCCACCCATTAGGGAGTATCGAACATTAGTATGAGTCGTGGCTGCATGTACATGAATGTTTAGCTCCCAATAATGTAAACAGGCCACCTTTTTTGTTACTAAGCACCACTGCCAATATACTAGATGAGATATCTTGATAGACCAAGCTCTTCTTAAGGGTATCAGCTCTATTATCCATGCCAAAATGTGCGCTAGTATTTCGTTCTCGCTTGTTCGAGCACAGAAGACTCTTACACCCAGTTCTTGCGCATCTGTGGTAGATTATTTTCATTACAGTTTCATATATATATATATATATATATATATATATATATATATATATATATATATATAATTAATTATGAATATTTGTTTTTCATCTACACTGACGATTCCCGTAAGGATATACGGGAATCGTGAGTGTAAAGAAGAATTATTCACACAGGTCGCCGGACTCAAACACAGGAACACGAGTTATATTTCAAACTCAAATTCAAACGTCTTTGTCAACAAATAAGTAAATCAGCGAGAGATTTATTCTATTTAAAGGCAACTCTCGTAAAGAGTTCGACATTTGAAAGGCACATTGCATTTAAGTCACGATTACGATAGTTTGGGCGACAAATAATTATAAATATTTGTTTTAAATATATATATATATATATATATATATATATATATATATATATATATATATATATATATATATATATATATAAAATGTATTTTTTACGAAATTTTATATTTATCATATTTCCAGGCAAGGTGTCATGGTCCAGAAATAAAACGCTAGACTATTGACATCAATATCGAAGGTTCAATCATAGTTAGCGATACTGATAACGGCTGTGAGCCAGAAACATGTGTCCATAAATTACTTGTATGTATATATAAAATTAATAAATATATATTAACGAAAAATACGTCCTATAAAGTTAAGGACGACTTATCAGAGGATTGCATCATGAGTCGCCCTTAATATATTTTAATATAACCTATTATTTCGCCGTTAACTTTATCACTTAGGAAGTGAAACAATCGAAATAGTAGTAAGCGAAAGGCACAAACTGCAACAATCACCAACAAACAATTACATAAAAATACAATAAATATTTAGATGATAAAAATCGTACATATTTCCATGCAAGGCGTCATGGTCAGGAAGTAAAACGCCAGACTATTGACATCAATATAGAGTCTAAGTTAGCCATGCTGATAACGGCTGTGAGACAGAAACACGTGTCCATGGATTACTTTTAGTACGTATAAAAGTTATATATATATATATATATATATATAATTAATATTAAACTAAAAGTAAGCTTTTAGTAAATAGAACCTATAGTGAAATGGTTTAAGCTCAATATACGAGATAGAGCAATTATACTAAAATTATCTTTATCTTTTTATATATATATATATATATATATATATATATATATATAACGTACAACCACTCAATTAAATTATCCGTTTACAAGCAACGCACATAAATATCTTTGGATTTCAACATAAGCTTGTCATCCGAATAATTTTCATTTACAAACAAAATTTTATTTTGAATCGATTACGTCGAGTTTAATATTTAATCCAATCGCTTTTTTATTTTGGATTGGTGCAATTATATAAGAAGGTGACGGGTGACTCTCTCAATAAAAAAACTACTACTACTGTCCCTCATCCAAAACCAGACCTTTACTTTATAAGACACATTTTTATGTGCACATGTTATACTTGTTTTAAGTCGATTCATCTATGTAAAAATGTGTTTTTACGTCTGTCGCCTCATGACATGGAGGCTGCTATAGCGTAAAATGTGACATTAATTCCCGTTGCTGACTATATTTTAATCTAACCTATTAGTTTGACTCTTCCAAATTTCCTAGCAATTTTTCTTTTTTATTGAAACTATTATATAATCTCCTAAAAAACAAATATTGCAATTTCGGTGTGAATTCTTTTTTATCAGCCGTAATAAAGAAATAAATAACCTAATTCACATTTTAATAACGTTCACATATTTAAACAGTGTAATTACACCATTTTTGTGAATTCTTTCTAATCAGCCGTAATAAAGAAATAAATAACCTAATTCAGATTTTAATAACGTTCACATATTTAAACAGTGTAATTACACCATTTTTGTGAATTATTTCTAATCAGCCGTAATAAAGAAATAAATAACCTAATTCACATTTTAATAACGTTCACATATTTAAACAGTGTAATTACACCATTTTTGTGAATTCTTTCTAATCAGTCGTAATAAAGAAATAAATTACCTAAATAATATTATAATAACGTTCACATATTTAAACAGTGTTATTACACCATTTTTGTGAATTATTTCTAATCAGCCGTAATAAAGAAATAAATTACCTAATTCAGATTTTAATAACTTTCACATATTTAAACAGTGTAATTACACCATTTTTGTGAATTCTTTCTAATAAGCCGTAATAAAGAAATAAATAACCTAATTCAGATTTTAATAACGTTCACATATTTAAACAGTGTAATTACACCATTTTTGTGAATTCTTTCTAATCAGCCGTAATAAAGAAATAAATAACCTAATTCAGATTTTAATAACGTTCACATATTTAAACAGTGTAATTACACCATTTTTGTGAATTCTTTCTAATCAGCCGTAATAAAGAAAGAAATAACCTAATTCAGATTTTAATTCGGTGTAATTACACCATTTTTGTGAATTCTTTCTAATCAGTCGTAATAAAGAAATAAATTACCTAAATAATATTTTAATAACGTTCACATATTTAAACAGTGTAATTACACTATTTTGTGAATTCTTTCTTATCAGCCGTAATAAAGAAAGAAATAACCTAATTCAGATTTTAATAACGTTCACATATTTAAACAGTGTAATTACACCATGTTTGTGAATTTCTGATCAGTTGTAATAAAGAAAGAAATAACCTAAATCAGATTTTAATTCAGTGTAATTGCACCATTTTTGTGAATTCTTTCTAATCAGTCGTAATAAAGAAATAAATTACCTAAATAATATTATAATAACGTTCACATATGTTAACAGTGTAATTACACCATTTTTGTGAATTCTTTCTAATTAGCCGTAATAAAGAAATAAATAACCTAAATCAGATTTTAATAACGTTCACATATTTAAACAGTGGAATTACACCATTTTTGTGAATTATTTCTAATTAGCCGTAATAAAGAAAGAAATAACCTAAATCAGATTTTAATAACGTTCACATATTTAAACAGTGTAATTCTACCATTTTTGTGAATGACTTATCAGTTGTACTTAAGAGATAAATTACCTAATTTAGTTTCTATTTTAGAAACAACATGCAATAAAATGAATGACCATAACTTTCTCAGACGCATTGTGTGTGTATAACGTTTATATCTACAAATCTGTTAAAACAGTGAACTTACACCGGTCTTTGTGGTTTTTATTCCTTCTAATCAATTTACATAAATAACCTAATTTAGCTTCTATGTAAAAAAACAATATGAAATAAGGATGATGACCACAACTTGTTTAAAATCATTATGTTTATAACGTTCATATATATGAATCTGTTCAATTTTCAAGCAGTGGAATTATACGGGATTTGTTGGTGTGAATTCCTTATTATCAGTCTCTAATAAAGAAATAAATAACCTAATGAACTTCTATGTTAAGAACATGGAATATCGCTGATGAGTAAAACTTGTTACGAAGCCTTATCTATATTTATATAAAGTTAGGTTTGTGTACATTATCACTTCTAAACTAACTAACCAATCATTATGAATTTGGGAACACAGCTAATAGGCGTTAAAGGTCGTAATATGAGCTATATTTAGTTTAATTTAGTTAGTTAGTTTTATTTAAGGGCGTAAAGAGGAGGTGGAAGCCCTTCGTGAATATTCAGATACCTGTGATTTTTGTGAAATTTTAACATAGGTATTAATAAATATTCCTCACATTTCAGTTTCTTTTGAGATTTTTTTAAGATTTGGAAGGTGGTGCAATATGTGCCCAAAATGTAAAATATAAGAATAACAAAGGTGGTATGATGTGATCGGAAGTGTGCAGGAGAATATAGAGGTATTCATTAAATCCAGGACAACGTCATGTACTCCTGCTTGTTGTCAATATTTTTGATTCAGAAATAAGTTTGAAAATAATGTTCAGAATGTTGACGTAGTTTTCAGTGTGTGTGATATGACGGTGCTTAAGTAAATATTCCAATCGTCTTGTGTCTGTGGTTTTGTATGTATGTATGTATGTATGTATCTATGTATGTATGTATGTATGTATGTATGTATGTATGTATGTATGTATGTATGTATGTATGTATGTATGTATGTATGTGTGTGTAAGTGACCGTCTATGTCTGTATGTGTGTTGAGTTATCATTTCTATTTGGTTAGAAGGCACAGCCTTTATTTGGCTTCTGTACCTTCAGCGTTTTGTCTCCTCTACTTCAAAATGTCTGAAGATCTTGGCTTTTTTGTTTAATTCAATCTGTGCTTTCCCCTTTTCCGTTTTTTTTCTTTTTTTCCTAAAGTAGTTGTTCTCGTCGTCATCGTCGCCTCCAGTATTATTTCCTATTTACCTGTCTCGTAGGAGTTGTTAGATGTGACCTCACATCTCTAGAAGAGGCTTTGTCCGTCAATCAGCTTGTGACGTTTCCATTTAAACTAGCATTTTGATCGTCAAACGCGCTGAAGTTATATTCTTCTGGTAGGTCTGTTACGCTAACATTTGAAATAGTATTCTCGTGGTCCGTGACATTTATGTTTGAAATAGCAGAATTTTGATAAAATGTCATGGTCTGTAGATATGCCTGTTACGTTGTGGTTTGAAATACTATTATATTTGGTCTGTGACGTTTATGTATTAAATAGCATTTCATCGTTAAACGCGTAGAATTTAGATAAGCGGCTTTGTTTATCGATAGGTCTCTTATAATGAAGTTTAATCTAATATTTTCGTTAGTCCGTAACGTTTAAGTTTGAAATAGCATGTTCTTTTTTATACGTGCAGAATTTAGATAGGTCGATAGTAGTGATGGGACGATTCCAATATTTTTCCCGATTCCGATACAATTACCGATTCTTTTCTAAATTCCTGATTCCGGTACAATTACTGATTCCGATTCCAAAAGTTGTGTAAAAAATCAGGCTTTTTAATATAATATTGCGCTTGAACAAAATCTATAAAAACCCGGATATGTTCATTTATATCGTGCAGAATTTAGATAAGTCAAAACATTTGTTACGTCGAAGTTTAAATCTCTAACGTTTACATTTGAAATAGCATTTTCAGCGTTAATCGCGTAGAATGTTTGTCGCTAGTTCTGTTACAATAGTGTGTACATTAGTTTGTGAGGTTTTAAATTGAAATATCAATTTTATCTACCTGTCACGTTTAAGTTTTAAATATGCATAGGTTTGTTACGCTAAACTTTGAAACATGTTTGTTGGTTTGTAAGGTTTAAGTTTTAAATAGCATTTTCATCAGCCTGTCACGTTTAATTTCAAAATAGCAATTTTTTCGACCTGTCGCGCTTAAATTTTTTTATTCTGTTTCAATCGTTGTTGCTTCAGTTTAAAATGACATTTTTATTGTTAAACGTGCAGTGTTCAGATAGGTCTGTCCCGCTGTTGTTCGAAATATTATTTTCGTTTTAAATAACATTTTCTTGGCCTGTCACATTTAAGTTTCAAATAGCGTTGTTACGCTTCGATTTATAATAACTTTTTCATTGTTAAACACACAGAATTTAGATAAGGCGATCTGCCTGTCTACATGTCTGTTACACTGAAGTCTTTAAAAATATTTTTGTTTGTCCGTGACGTTTAATTTTGAAATAGTCGTTTCATTGGTCTTTAGCGTTTAAGTTTTAAATAATATTTGAATCAGCCTTTTACGCTTCAGTTTAAAATAGCATTGACACCGTTAAATGTGTAGAATTCAGATAAAATGTCCTGTCTGTCGATAGATCTGTTACAATGAAGTTTGAAAGAGTATTTTCGTTAGTCTGAGACGTTTAAGTTTGAAAGAGTGTTTTCGTTAGTCTGAGACGTTTAAGTTTGAAAGAGTATTTTCGTTAGACTGAGACGTTTAAGTTTGAAAGAGTATTCTCGTTAGTCTGAGACGTTTAAGTTTGAAAGAGTATTCTCGTTAGTCTGAGACGTTTAAGTTTGAAAGAGTATTTTCGTTAGTCTGAGACGTTTAAGTTTGAAAGAGTATTCTCGTTAGTCTGAGATGTTAAAGTTTGAAAGAGTGTTTTCGTTAGTCTGAGACGTTTAAGTTTGAAAGAGTATTTTCGTTAGTCTGAGACGTTTAAGTTTGAAAGAGTATTTTCGTTAGTCTGAGACGTTTAAGTTTGAAAGAGTGTTTTCGTTAGTCTGAGACGTTTAAGTTTGAAAGAGTATTTTCGTTAGTCTGAGACGTTTAAGTTTGAAAGAGTATTTTCGTTAGTCTGAGGCGTTTAAGTTTGAAAGAGTATTTTCGTTAGTCTGAGACGTTTAAGTTTGAAAGAGTATTTTCGTTAGTCTGAGACGTTTAAGTTTGAAAGAGTATTTTCGTTAGTCTGAGGCGTTTAAGTTTGAAAGAGTATTTTCGTTAGTCTGAGACGTTTAAGTTTGAAAGAGTATTTTCGTTAGTCTGAAGCATTTAAGTTTGAAAGAGTATTCTCGTTAGTCTGAGATGTTAAAGTTTGAAATAGCATTTTGCTCGTTCACTCACGCTTTAGTTTTAAATAGTATTTTGTTTATCTGCCATCCTTTATTTTGAAATATTATTTTCGTTTTTTTGTCTCGCTTACGTTTGAAATACCATTCATTGCTTAACCCATTAGTGCCTTAGTCTTGTTTTAATTTATAACCAAAAATATTTCGTCGATACAATATTACTTGATACTTAATATATACTTTCATCGATGCATTTGAATTCATAAAATACTTCGATCATTCATTTATACTACATATGTGGGTTATATATGAATTTTGATTGAATAATAGAATAAAATTATTGTATCGTTTCATTAGATTTTTACAGCATACTGAACAGACATCATAATTGCCAATATACATCAGACAGTAGGTGTAATATTTGAAAGACACTCCACTTTTCATGACAAACGATAGATATCTCTGAAAAATACACATGTTGTTTAAATATGGTTCATTGTCCTTCTGGTCTTGAGAAATGTACATAGATGCACATAGGTAAAGTTTGAAATAGAATATCTGTTTTTGTCAAGTAAACGTTTGAGATAGCATCTTCGTTGGTCTTTAACGTTTAACTTTTAAATATCATTTTCATTATAAAACGAGCAGATTAAATGGACGCACCTTAAAAATATATGTTGTATTTTTATTATTTTGCATAGTTTTCGTGTTTTTCTATTGATTCTTTGGTCTCTGTCATCATTTCTCAGATTTTATTGGCAAACTTTTCTACACATTTTATCCAACGGAGTGTTTTGCTTAGTATGTGTGAACCTAGGTTGAGAATGTGTGTACGTATTTTTCTGCATATTAGTATCTGCGCCCATATGTGTGTATATGCGTGTCTATCGTTGCAAGTGTCTGTTTATCTGTTCATGAGTTGGCATGTTGTGTGGTTATATATATATATATATATATATAACCAGATGATGAACAGACGTTTTGAATTAGCTTCATCAATTTATAAAATAAAATAAAATAAAGTATTTCCAAACTGTTTTGGAAACGATCGTACGCCATACTGGACTTGATGTTCTAATTCTTGGAACAATTGTAATATTTTAATTCATTGAATGTATATATATATATATATATATATATATATATATATATATATATATATATATATATATATATATATATATATAAAGTTAAAAAATGTAATAATAGAAAAATAGAATAGAATAACACAGTTACTATATAGATCCCGTTTTACCTTTCTACAATTGAATGACATATATCCAAAAGTAAGGTAAAAGATTTAAAAGTTTCAAACAAGTGTAGAAAATCTTTTTTTAGCATTTAAAAGAAATAATATATTGGAGATTTAAATTTTAGTGTTATATTTATACGTATGTGTGTATGTGTATGTATATATATATATATAATAATGGTAATAATCCAGGTGAAAAATATCCACAGGGTGGTAATCCAGAGAATTTTAATCGGGTTTATAAAAAGTGCTCAATATCAAAATAGAGCTTTATATATGATAATTTTATTTACACAGACATGTACAAAATCTGCGACACTGGCATGTCGATGTTATCGATCAACAGTTACTATAAACTGAGATCTCATCAGGAAGAGTTAGAATCCGATCTTAACCTCAGATCATATTTGGAGAGAATGAAGTGGAGGGATAGAGAAAGAGAAGAAGAAGGAAAGAAATTTAACATTTCAAAAATTAAAGTTGTTAAAAAATTAAAATTAAAAATTAAAAAATCTAAAAATCTAAGAAACAAAAAACAGAAAACAAAAATCTAAAATCTAGAATCTGAAACAAACAGGGCAAATAAATAAATAAATAAATAAAAATATAAGGTGGAAAGAGGAACAAATAATGATGAGGGGAGAGTGGTGGGGAGGTAGACACATAGAGGAAAAAGAAGGAAAGAGAGAGGGCGTCTGTTGATTCAGATCGAGAGGGAAGGAAGGGGGGGGGGGGTAGACATGCACGAATCAAGTGTCAAAAAACCGTCGAGTTTATAAATGTATTTTTCCAAGTGAACTGTAATATTGTGTATATGTGTGTATGCGTGCGGGCAAACTGGTCTGATTGTTGTGGTGGTGGGGCGGTGATCAAATGTGTCGCGATTCTGGGTTTATATTGTCTATATAATTTGTCTGGAGTTAATTTGAATAAATAAGTATATTCGTTATATCACAGTGTTAAAGATTTGCTGTATAGAAAAAAATTATTAACAATTTTTTTTTTTTAAATATATTAAAAAATCATTTCTTTTTGTCTTACTCCTCAACGCCGACATTTCTTGCATTGTGATAGCCTTCTAATACTCTTCTATATACGTATTACACACAGTGCTTCAAGCAAACTACCTCTCCTTATATATATATATATATATATATATATATATATATATATATATATATAAATATATATATCTATATATATATAATTATTAATGACAATATATGCATTAGTATATACTATCAGATCCTTTTACTTTGCAGTCTCCTTAAAAGATTCAGCTCGATGATTATCAATTAGTGATAACAGAGCTAATATAAGAAACCATAAACCTAATAGTAGATGAGGGAGTACTAATACCACAATATAAAACATTTAGATATAGAACACATCACTCATAACTAAAATGACCGAAGCTACTAAGCTTAAACCTAGCCGATAATGAAATGGTAAGAGGGCCAGATCATGAGAGCATCAGTAGAATTTGTTTTCATTTTAGTTTTCATCTGTACTAATTAGTGAAGAAATGGTAACTAGTAAATAAGATATTTTGGGGGGAAGGAGTAAGAACTAATAATGCAATATTCATTTAAAATATAATGCTAAATAAATGTTCAATAGAAAAAATAAAAATAAAATAAAAATTTTAAAAATTAATAAATACATAAATAAATAAATAAAATATATATGTGTGTGTGTATATATATATGTATTGTGTGTGCATATGTATGTATGCGTGTGTTTGTATAGATATGTATATATATATATATATATATATATATATGTGTGTGTGTGTGTGTGTGTGTGTGTGTGTGTGAATATTTATGTGTGTGGAGGGTTCGGACGCGGAGCGCGATAGATCCAAGTTAATTGTGATTACGTTTTAAATTTAACTCACAATTATCATGTCAATACCGACAAGCACCAATGTCAATATCAGGTCCCACTTTAATTGTATGCCTATATTTAATATTAGGTTGTGTGCATTCTTTTATTTTTTAATGTGTCTATTGATATACATATACGAAGAGATTCGAACGCAAAACGCGACAAACGCCATTTTCAAAATCACGAAACTGCCCCTACAAAAAGGGTTGTATTTCAACACTCGACGACACCCTAAAATCATGTATTACATCATATGATACTAAATAGTTTCTTTTGATTTCCATTAAAATCAGCTTTCATTCGAAGTCTAGATTTAATATATTCGTGTTTTTATTGTTTAAACGAATTGGATCTATCGCCCTCCGTGTGCGAACCCTCCACACACATAAACATACATACACACACATAACATGTATAAATGTCCTTAAAAGTACTTTTAAATGCTCATAATACTTAAAAATGAGGTATTTGAACATCATTTTATAAAAAATAAAATTAAATAAATAAATAAATATTTAATAGGTCCCTTCGGTATTTTGAATTATGTATAACATATTTTCGTTGTTTCGCATTTAATAGAAACTTACTACTTAAGTGAAGAATTCTGGGTAATTAAGCTTATCTTAGTATTGATAGAAATGATTTATAAATAAATACTGATCATCTTCCACAAAAACGCCGAAGTTTAACAATCTTAATAGTTGCTTGAATGAATTGCTGAGTCTATGAAACTAGCTCTAAACTGTTGAACTTAAAAGAGTTTCGTATCCAAATGACCTAAATAGACATCTGAAGGCTAATTGATGTAATTTTAGAAAGTAAAAAAATTACCCTCAAGTGAATTAGAATTTTTATTAATAAATTATAGAACTTATTAACTATTTTAAGAAATATTACTGAATTAAAATTCATAAATGTCCGCACAATCTTTTAGGATGTACTAGCTTTTAACGAAGATTCAAAATGGCGTATTAGTGGAAATCCTCCACGTGTGAGTTTGCTCTTCTTCTTTGTTTTTGTTTGTTTTCACCCAAAAATGAATCACTGTATAGTGTAGATTTTTTCAAGACACTTTAATCCAAAAACTTTTGTGAATTTTTCTGATGATTTTGTAGTGTTGCAGAGGCGATATTGACATAAAAATGTTGTTTGGCACAAGACAAATGAAACGGACCGTAAAAATATATCTCACAGAAATGTTATGTTTTTTTGGAAATGTGAAAAAATAAAAATAATAAAATAAAACCATGGTTATTGGAATATAATATGAACTGACTTATATATATATATATATATATATATATATATATATATATATATATAATGAATTGATCAAGTTCAAATATGTTAATAAAATGAACAGATAACCAATATTTTCAAAAGTGATCAATAAGTAGAGAATTTATAAAATACATATATATATATATATATATATATATATATATATATATATATATATATATACTAGGAAAACCTACCCTCCCTTCGGGCAGCAATTAATTGAAATGGGAGGCCGTTAATTAAAAATTAATTTTACTAAGATAATTCAAAAATTTTAACAACAAACATTGGTAAATGTATAGATTAAAAAACCTAGCAAAATCACCCCCCCCTAAAAAGAGATACTTTTTTTACGGCCATTCTAAATTATTAGGGCAGTTAACTAATATATTTTTTAACACTAATGCCAAGTTCGACTGGCAAGGTTGTAAAACCACACGCAATCGCTCCAAAACAATAACGTACAGAATTCATCTCAAATGGCGAAAAATGGTTAAATGCCATAATAACAGAATAATAATCATAGAATGGCTCGAAATTGAAGGATCATTTTACGTTAAATTTATTTGCGAAACTAATCCCCTAGGCTAAATTCTAAAATATTTGTTGTTGTTTCTCTTTCCGGCAGTTTTTAGGATATTCACACGTAATCGCCTAAAAAGTAGAATTTCATTTTATCGGGAGATGGGTGTTCATCTTATCCTATCTTCTCATTTTAATGTAATCTTGTGCACATGACGTCATATTGATAGGTAGATTACGTCATAGTGATAGGTTTGGATATTATTTTTATGCCATCGTCCAATTATTATTGTTTTTTCGCGTTTTTCTTCGAACTATTGCCCTACGTCCGTCTGTCCAGCTACGTCCGTCCGTCTGTCCTGCTTTTATTCCTCATTAGTAATCTTAATAAAAATTAGTAATATAATTAAATAAAGATCTTTTAGACAAAATCAACGCCAGTTTACGAAGCATATTTAGACTTAAGGGAGAAAATTACGTAAAACTTCAGCCAGAACAGATACTACACTTTGATCTTAGCCAAACGGCCGGGTATATATGAGGCAAAAATCTGTGCGTATGTATCTAACGTAAAAACTTTTAAAATAGTCAACAAACACCCCCAAAATTAGGTATTATTTAAACCGGCATAACATCGGGAAAATAATATCTAAAAATCTTTTTTTAAAAAAGATTCATTTTTGAGGAGTCAAATAGCCATTTTTTCGTTTGATGTGATCACGATTTTTAATGTAATCTTGTGCACATGACGTCATATTGAGAGGTAAATGACGTCATAGCGATAGGTTTTGATATTATTTTTATGCCATCGTTCCATTATTATTGTTTTTTCGCGTTTTTCTTTGGACTATTGCCCTCATGAAAGTGAGGGTAATAAGAAAGAGTTATTTTAGTATAGCTCTTGAGGCCTCCTTGTATTTGGAGTTGTCCGAGAATAAGACAATACAATGATAAGAACGTTATATTGTCATTATTATCGGTCAAAGGGAGAAGTTAAGCAATGCATATCGTGGCGAGTACTAAATGGGTGACGATTTATGATGACCAGGTGCTGTAAAATCGAGGTTAAGCAATGCATATCCTGGCAAGTACTATATCGATGACTATTTCGGAAGACCAGGTGCGATACAATAAAAGTTACGTCCGTCCAGCTACGTTCGTCCGTCAATCCGTCCACCTACGTCCGTCCGGCTACGTCTGTCAAGCTACGTCCGTCCGTCTGACCACTTACGTCTCTCCGTCCGTCCCCCGTCCTCCGTCCGTCCGTCCGTCCGTCCAGCTACGTCAGTCCTCCTAGCTACGTCCGTCTGTCTGTCCAGCTACGTCCGTCCGTGTGTCTGTCTGTTCACCTACGTCCGTCCATCCATTCAGCTAGATCCATCTGTCAATCCGTCAATCAAGCTGTCCGTCCGTCGGTCCAGCTACGTATGTCCGTCCGTCAATCCATCCAACTACGTCCGTCAATCAATCTGTCCTCCTATATCCGTCCGTCTAGCTACGTCCGTCCAGCTACGTCTGTCCTTCTAGCTACGTTCGTCTGCCTCTCCAGCTACGTCCGTCCGTCTGTCTATCCATACAGCTACGTCTGTCCGTCCGTCCAGCTACGTATGTCTGTTTGTTAATCCAGCTACGTCCGTTGGCCAATCCGTCCAGCTACGTCCGTCCGTCCAGCTACGTCCATCCGTCAATCCGTCCACCTACTTTCGTCCATCTGTCTATCTACGTTCGCTCAGCTACGTCCGGCCTTCAAGCTACGTATGTCTGTCCGTCCAGCTACGTAAGTCCGTCTGTCTAGCTACGTCCGTCAATCCATCCGTTTGTCCGTCCATCCGTCCGTCTCTCAATCAAGCTATGTCCGGCCCTCCAGCTACGTCTGTCTGTCCGTTTAGCTACGTCCATCTGTCTGTCAATCCAGCTACGTATGTCCGTCAAGCTACGTACGTCTGTCAATCCGTCAGCCCATCTGTCCACCTACGTCCGTCTGTCCAGCTACGTCCGTCCGTCCGTATGTCCTGCTTTTATTCCTCATTAGTAATCTTAATAAAAATTAGTAATATAATTAAATAAAGACCTTTTAGACAAAATCAACGCCAGTTTACGAAGCATATTTAGACTCAAGGAAGAAAATTACGTAAAACTTCAGCCAGAAAAACTTCAGCCAAACGGCCGGGTAGCTAGAAAAAATATTGATTTTCAAAATTGCTGACTCATTCTTACGGCAATGAGAGGATTTTTTTCACATTATTATTTTTTATTTTTATTACGTTAACACAAGGTGTTTTAAATCGGAGGTAAGCAACGCATATTCCGGCCATTACTAAATGGGTGACCATTTTAGAACAATAACAAAACTAGTTCTTTGATATTACTGAGATGCCTCACAAAACATATTTAAACATGAGTATCAAAACTGGCCTTTGATATACTGTGGTGTCAGCGTTCGCGCTTGACGTCCAAAACAGGAAATACGTTTCAGTTATTTTTCTCGGGCGGTGAATTTTTTTTTTAAACTAAAAATATTTCTTTGTGTGGGGGAGATTAAAAAGTGGGGGGGTTGAAGGAGAAATTTTTTTAACTAAAAATAATATTTGGGTGAAGGAGGGCAAAAAATTGGAGGGTGAATTTTTTTTTTAACTAAAAAATATTTCTTAAAAAAAAAGTTTTTAAAATAGATTTTTGGGGGCTTTTGGGGGAAGTTTTTTTTCTTTCGGTGTGGGAGGGTAAAAGAAAAAATGTGGGGATGGGAACAATTTTTTTTTCTTAAAAATATAAATATTTTTATAAGGGTTGGCGTGGGTGAAAACAATTTTTTATTATCCTGTTTTGTCAATTTTTATTCTTTATTTTTTGCTTTTTTTCGCAAATTTTTATGTTTTGTTATGGCTTTTTTGGTTTTTATTTCTTATCTTTTGTTTTTTCATGTTTTTGTCAATGGTTTTTATTTTGTTTTTTGTTCTTTGGCGCCAATTTTCATGTTTGTTGATGTTTTTTTGATGTTTTTTCATGTTTTTTGTCAATATTTTTTCTTTTCTTTTTTTGGCACTGTGGTGACAATTTTAATGTTTTTTAATGTTTGTTGGTTATTATTTGTTTTATTGACGTTTTTTTTACGTGTTTTGCCTTTTTGGCGCCAATTTTGATCGTTTTTTATGTTTTTCATGTGTTTTTTTAAATATTTTTAATGTTTTTCTCAATTTTTGCTTTTGCCTTTTTGCGCAGATTTTGATGTCTTTAATAGCTTTTTTCATGTTTTTTCATGTTTTGTTGACAATGTTTTTTTTTGCTATTTGGCGCCAGTTTTGATGGTTTTGGTTTTTTTTTAAGTTTTTTATAGTTTTGTCAAATTTGTTTTCGTTTTAAGTGTTTTTTGATCATTTTAAACAGGGGGCCTGATCGATATACAGGCAGATCTGAACGCGTCAGGCAATTAAGTGTTGAAGTGTAAGATAAATATACGACCGGGGGCTTGTGCAGTATACCGCCCCTATGGAATACGCTTTTAGGTGATTGTGCAGTATTGTGCTCCTATGGAATACGTTTAGTTCTTCTTCTTCATTAACAGGGGCACAAAGGCACCATATGGGTTCTTTGATACGACAGAGGCGCATTAATATGAGTTATTTTTTATGATAGTGACGCTACATGAATGAACTTGATTTTTGTTCTTTGATACGACAGGGGCGCATTAATATGAGTTCTTTTGTATGCGCACCGTGGTGGGGAGAGGTACGTATATAGTATGCGCACCATGGGGAGGATAGGTACGTATATAGTAGGCACAGATAGGTACATATATAGTATGCGCATTGGGGCGGAGATAGCTACGTATATGGTATGCACACCGGGGCAGAGATAGGTACGTAGATAGGTACGCACCCTACATTAAATAATAAATATATCATACATATCCACCCAATATAAATATTAACATGTTTTTAAAGAAAAATATGTACTTCGGACGCTTCGATGTTTCGTTTCTTTATTATTAGATAATTATATTAGATAGCATATTTTTAATATAAATGTCTATCCTACTCTTAATTAGAACTATCTTAGTAACCACAATACCACATTTACTTATAACCATATATTGTTTTTTTCTTTATTGAACAGGTTGTAAATTTTCGTTCATTTTATTTGTTTAGGAACGTTAATCAAACACTTAGCTGGTAAATAAAGACGGTACCGGTCTAAGGGTTTTAGCATCAATCGGAACAAATACTAAAATTTTAATTATTTACTTGCAGAAAATATGAAATAATTACATTCACAAGACCTTCGAAAGTTTAATAAAAATGTCTATCCTACTATTAAATAGAATGGTCTCAGTCACTACAATACCACATTTACTCATAACACAAATTAGCCACAAGGCCATCAAAAGTGTGCCTGTAGTTTGGGAAGGAGTCAGAGTCTGAAGTTCTGAGAAAGAGTCAGAGCCGACGGTTCAAGTAGGAGTCAGGTCTTGAGGTTCAGGTATGAGTCAGAGCCTGAGGCTCAATATCCTAGAGAGAGCAGGTGTGTTTAGATGCAGCATTGCCCAAGATAAAAAACACTGATGTTCGGGAAGGAGTCAGAGTTTTGGAAAACTGTCAAAGCTGGATGTTCGTAAAAGAGTCAGAGTCTGCGGTTCGGAAAAGAGTCAGAAGGAGTCAGTCTGACGTTCAAGAAGGAGTACGAGCCAACTCTTCAGAAAGTTATCAAGTCCTGACGTTCGGATAGGAGTTAGAGCCGGAGGTTCGAGAAGGAGTCAGAGCTGAGGGTTTGGGAAACAAAGAAGGAGAAGAAGAAGAAAAAGAAGTAAGAGTTGGCCCTCTTAATTTTAGAAGTGCTTATTATCCTAGATAGAGCAGGTGTGTTTAAACGCAGGATTTCCCGGGATTAAAAAACTGATGTTCAGGAATAAATCATAGTCGGAGGTTTTGGAAACAGTCAAAGCTGGAAGTTCAGGAAACAGTCAAAGCCAGAGGTTCAGGAAAGAGTCAGAGCCTGAGCCAAGGTCGAGATTCATGAATGAGTCAGAGCCTGCACTTTGGGAAGTACTCAGAGCTTGAGGTTCTGGGAAGGATTCATAGCTTAACGTTTGCGAAGGAGTCAGAGCCTGAAGTTCAGGAAGGGGTCAGAGACTGTGGTTGAGTAGGAGTCAGAGCTGGAGGTTCAGGAAGAAGTCAAAGCCTAGAGTTCAACACTTATGGTATGTTACGGAGTCAGAGTTGCATGTTATAGTACGGAGTCTGAGTTGCATGGTATGGGAAGGAGTCCCCATTGTTAGCAGTAATATTTATATTCATATAAAATAACGTCTCAATCTATTAATTTAAAGAAAGAAAAAATATGCTTCCCCATGCACTAATATTATGTTAATATAAAAAATGTCTTAATCGGTGAATATAAAGTGTTCTGATCGACCTAAGTTATTTCAGCTAACATACACAGACATGAATTAGGTAAATAGACACCATTATTATCATTAATAATCAAGTCTGCTGTCAGAGGGTCCTAATCGACCTAGGTTATTTCATCTAACATACACAGACATGAATAAAGTAAATAGACACCATTATTATCATTAAAAATCAAGACTGCTGTCAGAGGGTCCTAATCGACCTAGGTTATTTCATCTAACATACACAGACATGAAAGAAGTAAACAGAAACCCTTATAATCATTAATAATGAAGACAAATATGATACTTTTAATAGAAATATGTTACATTTGTGCTTCATGGAATAGGGAGAGATTGTGTAGAGTTTTGGGGAGGCGGAAGATAGTGTAGCTGGGATGAGTTAGAGAATGGGTATGGGACAGATTTTGCTCCTGAGGAGGGCGACGCAGACGAGACATCTTTGGGCAGGGACAACGGGAGAGTGGGGCAATAGGGAGATGGTGGGCAGTGAAGGAGAGCGACTGATGAAGAGTGAGCCCCGGGCAACGCCGTGCAGCCCTGCTAGTCTCAATATATATATGAGGCAAAAATATGTGTGTATGTATGTAACGTAAAAACTTACTATATATAGGTGTCGTCGGTCATCCTTGGTCTGAAGTAATAAAAATGTCTATCCTACTCTTAACTAGAATCATCTCAATCACCACAATACCACATTTACTCATAACCATATATTTGTTTTTACTTTGCAAACAGAATTTAGGACGCCGTTGGGATACCTCAGGCGATTAGCAAAAAGCTAACCTTTTTCTCAAAGGGTGAGAAGACAAAGCCTGGGAGGATGAACCTCCTAAAACTGCACAAGACAACCCCTAAGACTGGCGGAATCAAGGCTCGAAGGCCAAAATGGTACGGTCTAAGTGTTGTAGCATCCATCAGAACAGATACTACACTTTGAATTTTTTATTTGCAGAAAATTTTTAAAAATTACATTCAAAACAAAAGATTTTTTTAAATTACATTCAAAACAAAAAAATTTTTTTTAAATTACATTCAAAACAAATTAGACACAAGACTATCAAAAATCGAGGGAAAACGGGTGTCGTTGGTCATCCTTGGTCTAAAGTATGACGTTTTATTTACGATTCTCGCGCAAAAATTAATTTATATTTTAAATAACCGAGCTAAGACATATCCTGACCAGTACGAAATTGGTTACGATTTAAGATGACCAGGTGCTGTACACTAGAAGTTTAGCAATGTATATCCTAGCCAGTACTAAGTAGAAGACGATTTAGAAATACCAAGTGCTGTAAAATTGAGGTTAAGCAACATGTATTCTGGCAAGTACTAAATAGATGACTATTTGGGAAGACCAGGTGCTGTACAATCGAATATCAGCAACGCATATCATGGCCACTACTTAATGAGTGACTACTTGGGAAAACGAGGTGCAGTACAATCAAAGTTAAAAAAAAACGCGTATCTTGGAATATATTAAATGGAGGGCAGTTTGGGAAAACCATGTGCAATGCAAGTAAAGTTAAGCAACGCATATCCTGGCCAGTACTAAATAGGTGACGCTTTAAGATGACCAGGTGCTGTACAATAAAAGTTAAGCAACGCCTATCCTGGCCAGTACTAAATAGGTGACGAGTTTGGAAGATCAGATGCGGTATTATAAAAGTTAAGCAACACCTATCCTGACCTATACTAAATGGGTGGGGATTTGGAAAGGCCATGTGCGGTACAATAAGCGTTAAGCAACGCATATCCTGGTCAGTACTAAATGGGTGACGATTTAGGAAGACCAGGTGCGGTACAATAAAAGTTAAGCAGTGCATATCCTGGTCAGTACTAAATGGGTGAAGATTTAGGATGACCAGGTAAAAGTTAAGTAACGCCTATCTTTGCCAGTACTAAATGGATGACGATTTGGGAAGACCAGGTGCTATACAATAAAAGTTGAGCAATGCATATCCGTGCCAGTATAAAATGGGTAACGATTTGGGAAGACCAGGTGAAGTACAATAAAAGTTAAGCAATGCATATCCTAGCCAGTACTAAATAGATGACCATTTGGGAAGACCAGGTGCGGTACAATAAAAGTTAAGCAACGCTTATCCTGGCCAATACAACCACTACCGCAACCACCACTTCTTTTTTTTCCTTCACCACCACCACCACTACAGCACCACTACTCCTCCTTTACAACCGTAACCACCATCACCACCGCCAACACAACTTCTCCTTCTGTTTCACCACCACCACCATCACAACCGCCACCACCAGCACTAAGAGGACAGCTATCGCCACTACCAACACCAACACCACAGCTACCACTACTTTTCCTTCACTACCATCACTACTGTAGCCACCGACACAAGCACTCCCTCTTCTCTACTACCACCGCCACCGCCACCGCCACCACTGCCACGACCACTTCTTTACCACCTCCACCGTCCGTCACCACCACCGCCACCTTCACTTCTTCTTCTCCTTCACCACTGCCATAACCACCACCACCACTTCTCCTTCACTACCACCACAACCACCAACAACAACAACACAACCACAGCTACTTCTCTTTCACCTTCACCACCGCCACCACCAGCACTACCACAAACGCCACTTTCAACACCACCACCACCACAACCACTTCTCTTTCTCCTTCACCACTGCCACCATCAAAGCCACCGCCACCACTACTTCTCCTTCACCACCGCCACTACCACTACCACTACCGCCAGCACCACTTCTCTTTATCCTTTACCACTTCAAACACCATCACCACCACCATTGTCACCACCACTTCTTCACAACAGCCACCACCGCCACCACCACCAAACCGCTACCACCATTTCTCCTTTACTACCGCCACCGCCACCGCTACTTCTTGTCTTGTTCATCACCGCCACATCCACCATCACTGCCACAACCACTTTTCCTTCTACTTCACAACCACTACTTCTCTTACTGCTTCACCATCACCGCTATCATGGATCCTTCACAACCACCACCACTTCTTCTCCTTCTGCTTCACCATCACAACAACCACCACCACCATTACCGCGACCAACACTTCTCTTAGACCACCACCGCCGACACCACCACCACCATCACCGCCGCCACCACCACCACCAACAACACTTCTCCTTCACCACCGCTAACACTACTTCTTCTCTTTTACCACCGCTAACACCCAAACCACTGCAACCACCACTTCTCCACCTCTTTCACCACCGCCACTTCTCCTTCTCCTTCACCACCACTTCTCCTGCGGTTCGAGAAGGATTAAGAGCCTGTGGTTCGGAAAGTAGTCAGAGCCTGAGTTTCGGGTATGGGTCAGAGCCTGAGGTTCGGGTAGGACTCAGACCCTGCGGTTCGGGAAGCAGTCATAGCCTAAAGTTCGGTAAGGAGTCAGAGCCTGAAGTTCGATGAGCAATCAGAGACTGCATTTTGGGAAGGAGTCAGACTCTGAGGTTTAGGAAGGAGTCAGAGCTTGAGGTTCGAGAAGAAGTCAGCGCTTGCTGTGCGGGAAGGGGTCAGAGCTTGAGGTTCGGGAAGGAGTCAGAGCCTAGGATTCGGAAAGGAGTCAGGTCTGAGATTCAGAAAGGAGTCAGAGCCTGAGGTTCGGGAAGGAGTAAGAGTATGCGGTTCGGAAAAGAAGTCAAAGCCGGAGTTTTGGGTAAGAGTCAGAGCCTTAGTTTCGGGAAGGGGTTAGAGCCTGAGGTTCGGGTAGGACTCAGAGCCTGCGATTCGGGAAGCAGTCTTAGCCTAAGGTTCGGGAAGGAGTCAGAGCCTGCAATTCAGGAAGGAGTCAGACCCTGCGGTTTAGTCAAAAGTCAGAGGCTACGGTTCAGGAAGGAGTCAGAGCTTGAGGTTCAAGAAGAAGTCAGCGCTTGCGGTGCAGGTAAGAGTCGGAGCTTGAAGTTCGTGAAGACGTCAGAGCCTGAGATTCAGAAAGGAGTTCAGAGCCTTAGGTTCTGTAAGGAGTAAGAGCCTGCGGTTCGGGAAGAAGTCAGCGCTTGTGATGCGTGAAGGAGTCGGAGCTTGAGATTCGGAAAGGAGTCAGAGCCTGAGGTTCTGGAATGAGTAAGAGCCTGCGGTTCGGGAGGGAGTAAGAGCCGACGGTTCGGGAAGAAGTCAGCGCTTGTGGTGCGCGAAGGAGTCAGAGCCTGAGGTTCGGGAAGAAGTCAGAGCCTGATGTTTATGAAGGAGTCAGAGCCTGAGGTTTGGGATGGTATGGGACGGAGTCGGATGGTATGGAAACAAGGTACAGTCGCATGGTATGAGTATGAAATGGAGTTGGATTGTATTGGTAGTAATCCGATGCAGATGGAAAGGAGTCAGGTGGTATGGGAAGGAGTCAGAATGTATGGGAAGGAATCGAATGGTATGGAAAGGAGTCTGTGCCGAATATAGTGGAAGGAGTCTGAGCCGAATGTAATGGCAGGAATTCCAGTCGGAGGGTATTGGAATGAATTCGTGTCGGATGGCATCAGAAGGAGTCTGAGTCAGATGGTATAAGAAGAAATCGTAATCAGGTTGTAGTGAAAAGAGTCCGAGTTGGATAGTATGGGAAGAAATTCGAGTTGGATAGTATTGGAATGAGTCGGATAGTATAGGAATGAGTCCGCATTGGATGGTATGGAAAGGAATCAAAGTCAGGTGGTATGGGAAGGAGGCAAAGTCATACGGTATGGGAATGAGTCCTGGTCGGATGGTATGAGAAGAAATCTGATGGTATAGGATTGAGTCTGATGGTATGGTAAGTACTCGGAATGTATGGTATGGGAAGTGTCGGATGGTATTAGAAGATTTCCGCATCGTATGGTATGGAAGAAGTCGGAGTCATATGAGAAGGAGTTAGATGGTATTAAGAATTACCCGTGATTATTTGTTCTACTCTGCATTGTCCTGGATAAAAAAAGTTCTACAGTTACAGTGTTACTTTCGGTAATTGGTAGATATTAAATCTTTTTGGGCTATTGCCTTTATCTAAATAATTTATCTTCATATTAATGTGAACTGGAGAGGACAAACAATTAGGAATTTGTTCGGGATCAAAACTTGTAAGATTTCAGTATTACTTTTAGTAATAAAAGTCTACGATTTAGCAGGACTATTCTGACATCCGGTGTCCTGGCTTGTATGAGTTTATTTGTTTGTACCTCCATATCTCAGAGGATTTTTTGTTTTTCGTTTTCCAGTACTGTTTATACCTTTTTTCAAAATGCAGTCGTTTGCATAGTTTCCAGTGTACTGTTTTCCCCACACAGTCATGTCAGTTCTTGTATTTTTTGGGGGCTAGTTTGCTGAATTTATTATTATTATTATTATTATTATTATTACTATTATTGTTGTTATTGCTGCTGTTGTTTGCTGTTGTTCTTGTTGTTGTTTGATGCTATAGTGTTTCAATATATTTCAAGATATATACATAAGCAATGATATCAGAAAGTTATAATAATTTGAAAGATGCTGTTTGGTATTCGTACTTAGATATCGTTGTTCACCTTCTTAGTAAACGCGTCATGTGGATATCTGTTTGTACAATGTTTCTTCATATAAATAAATTCCTAAAAGTGTATGAAAACTCGTTTTTATATAGATAAATTCTTAGAATTTGATCATTTTTATATCCACTAATTGGAACTCAAATTAAATCTTTAATGAGACTAGGAGCTTATAGCTTCATTCGTCTACGCTTTATTTTCACACATATTTTAGCCATATATTTTGATTGGTTTGAAGTACTTTGTGTAGCTCTACTGTGTGCAAATTCTTCAGTGGATCATATAGGCGGCAGCTCATCAAATAAATAGCTGGTGTCATACTGGGCTGATAACACGTAGCAGCAGTTTGCTCGCTCTCTCTCTCTCTCTCTCTCTCTCCTTGTTTTTGTTGATGGCGTTTTATAATTATTTATAAATGCGGTTGTAAAAGTAATTAATAATGACAGCACACAGTGATTTTGGATTAACAATAGTTTTAGGTGGAGGTTCTATTTCTTTTCAAATATATATATATATATATATATATATATATATATATATATATATATATATATATATATATATATATATATGAGTATATTTTAGAGTATCGTGTCCACGTTTGCTTCATGCTTAGATGTATATTTATATTTGAATGCTTGAAGAAGGGAATGGTTCCCGAATATTCCCTTTTGAATATCCTGACAAAAAGTACCAAAAAAAAAGAAATTGGGATTTATTTTGCTTCTAAAATCGCTCAATAAACACGAAAGTGTAAGTTACACGTTTATTTGTTTTGCAGAGAGGGAGAGATCTACGGAGCATATATATATATATATATATATATATATATATATATATATAGAGAGAGAGAGAGAGAGAGAGAGAGAGAGAGGGAGAGAGAGAGAGGGAGAGAGAGAGAGAGAGGGAGAGAGAGAGAGAGTGAGAGAGAGATGCTACGTAGATCCCCCCTCTACCGAACACAACACAACCGAGGTGTGGCAGATGTCCCAAACACGACCTCTCTTTTCCGCGGTTCAGAAAAAAAGAGAAATACTTTTTCAGATTATTCGCTCCATGTATCTGGCAACTTCTTTTATGTGACGCATTTTCTTTACCCGCATCCCTAATTCTAAACTTTTAATTCTAATGGAATTTTCTACTTCTCTGTTAATTTTTACTTTATCTAGAAAATATTGTGTTTACATTATTTTACACCCTTATGCCCAATATTTCTACACTTTGTGGTTCGATATTTTATACTTAGTAAATGTCCCAGCATTGCATTATGAACCTCCACTGGAACGGCGTTAGTCTAGCCAGTAACAGTCTACAATAATCGTTGTAATTGAATATCTTTTAGTCAGCTAAATGCATACTATTCGTGATGCTGTGATGTACCACATTCTGCTAAATGTGGATTGCGCATTCATTTTGGTTTCAAATAGAAGTACTCAGTGTAAGTTTTCAAATAGAAGTACTCAGTGTAAGTTTTCAAATAGAAGTACTCAGTGTAAGTTTTCAAATAGAAGTACTCAGTGTAAGTTTTCAAAGCAACATATAAATTCGTTAACTTTCGAACATCAATAGCATAGATAGGACTAACTATACTAGAAAAGTGTTCTCAAATGGCTCAACTTTATAAATGTACAGATATGGATTATTATGGACGTTTTAGTGTACAATAATGCCTAGTGGAGTCTCTATCCGCCGGACGTATGTCTGTCACGCTCAGGTTTGAATTATCATTTTTGTTCGTCTGGCACGCTTGCGTTTGAAATAGCACTTTCGTCGGTTTTTCATCCTTAAGTTTAAAATAACATTTTTAGATGTGCACACGGCGAGAGTCTCTTCCGTCCGTCGGTCAGTACATCACTCTGTCATGCTTATGTTTGAAATAGCATTTGAATTGTTTAACAAATATATATATATATATATATCACCATCAGGGTTCTTCATCACTCCTGGTTTCCGTCCACCTTCTTGATGATAGTCATTCAGGAGGTTTGCCATAGTCGCCACGTTAGGCATTGCGGGTTGGCGACGCTATTTGCCCATAGCTCGGTGTCCACATACAGCACCTGCTATTCCCAAATGGTCACCCATCTAGTACTGACCAGGTTCAACGTCATTTAATTTCGGTGATCTAACGGGAACCAGTGTGTCAATGTGATTATATATAAATCCATGGAAAATATTGGACTGTTTCTTCTATATGTACCAGTGTTTCGGTTTGTAAGCGCCATTGTGTTCTTCCCCCTCCTATGCTACTAACATATCTACCGGTGGCTCTTTCTGTCAGTAGATGTTTCTCTACGAAGAGCTTTTTAATATTTTCTTTGATTTTCTGTAAGACGTGTTGCTAAAGGCGCTGATGAAGACGTTTTGGATTAGTTTTATTAATTTATAAAATAAAATAAAGTTTTTCCGAAATGTTTTGGAAACGATAGTACGCCATACTGGACTTGATGTTCTCATTCTTGAAACAATTGTGATGTTTTAATTCATTGAAGGTTTTTATATATATATATATATATATATATATATATATATATATATATATATATATTACAGAAGATCAGAACAACATCGGTACTGTTGGTTTAAAATCAAAACAAAAGGGACCTATAGTTTGTCACTTATGCCTGACCCTCTTCAGCCTCGCGCGTAGTGTCACTGTTCTACGTTATTTCAATCCTCAACGTTATTTTAATTTTTGTTATTTTTTACTAATTCGACATTGAAGATTTAAGTAAAACAAACTTTTAAATATTAAAAATAATAAAAAAATAATAAAGAATAACAAGAAATAAAATAAAGTTGGGAATTGAAATATCGTAGAAAAGGCACACAACGCGCGAGTCGCCATTTTCCGGGGAGACAGACATAAACAGAGGCTAGAGAAAATCCGGCATAGGAGACCAACTATAGGTCCCTTTTGTTTGGATTTGATTGAAACCGACGGTACCGATGTTCTTCTTAGATATATAAATAAATATCACGCTTCAATTTTTTTAAGTTTTCTAAATAATCGAGCACTCTGCTGGAGATCTCTCCCACTTACCTTACACACACGCATATATATATATATATATATATATATATATATATATATATATATATATATATATATATATATATATATATATGTGTGTGCAGTTCTACGGTAAATCCGATCGTCAGAAATCTATTCTTATCGCTAAATTTCCAAGGCCAATTTTTCAAATGTATTCGGCATGACTTTATCTTATGAAGTTATCCTCACATATGGTTTGCGATTATTCGCAAACTTGTGATAAAATTTTGAATGTACGGATAAATAGTTATAATAATTTGCTTGTATAATGATAAAATTGCAATTAATTACAAGGTCGAAGTTAATAGTGCATGTGATTATGAACTTTTGCAAGCGTGGAAGAGTAGAGATCAGTCTCTACTGTCGCGCGTGAAGAGAAGTGTATTTATTAATGCACTGTTGCGAGTTCGAAGTGAATATGTGTATGCATTGTTTTGCATGAGGAGAAGTGTATGAGCGTATGCACTGTTATGAGTAATAAGTGCATGTGTTAATGCATAGTTAAGCGTAAGAACAAGTGCATGTATGTATGCACCGTTTCGTGTGAGAGAAAATACATTGTTGCGCGTTGAAGAGTGCATATAAGGCTGTATTGCTTCGTATGACTCCACAATCTCTACCTTCAATAAGTTACTAAATAGTCGTCTGCGTATAGAGAGTTCTGCCACAGATGAGAAATCGTCATAGGGAAAAAGGTTCCCAGTAAGATTCACAAAAAAATGTCTAAACCTTCATAAATGATAATTCATAGCGAATACAGAAATTTTATAATAGAAGAAATATGTCTAAAATTTCATGAAATATTTCCGATAAACGATGCTAGAAAAAGTTTAAATGGCGAAAAGAAAGACTAAATTGAGCAGCGAGGTTATTTACTCTTCATATTGTATGTTTTTGGTGGAGGAGGCTAGGTAGAAAAAAATGTTATATCAACATGGAAGCCTCATGTTACAATAAATCATTTTGACACGTTTTATCTTTTATGTGCAAAAACCTAAAAGTCGCCATCTTTGTTTCGCACATAAGAAGAGAAAACATCATGGCGTATTTTAAATGCTATGGGCGACAGCTGCGGTCAAGCTGCTTCTCATATTAACTCGGAATAAATGTATTTTTTTTTATAAATAGCTCTCAACAATGACCTTTGGATCAGATTAGGGGTTTATTAAGTTAAGAACTTCAAAGTGTAAACGAAAAACACGAATTTCATAAGAAGCAGTATCTCCTTTCAAGGGAAATGCGGTACTGAAATGTTGAAGCGCCCAAACCATTCGATTATACGGGGCGAAGTTAAAGAAAAATATTTTATCTATGTTTTTATTGTTGTTTGCAAATTAGCCGCAGATTTAAGCGTAAGAAAAATATTTATTACGGTGCGAGAGTATTTTAGCGCTAATGATCAACAAATGGAAATAGGAGAAACGCCATGAGGAGAAAATATTAAAATTGGCGTCCATTTTGAATTTAAAAAAATAGATTCAACACTGGACGTAAACCTTTTTGTCAAGTAAGTGCACAAGGATAAGAATATCCAATAAATATAAATCTAACAAAAAATATCATGCTGATAAAAAGCAAGAAAATGTAATTACTCACGTTTCTTAATCGAAAGAAAGTTTTATACTGGGAGTGCTGCCTAAAATACGATAAAAGAAAAAGTGAGTAAATACATTTTCTTGTTTTCCCCCGGCATGATATTTTTATTACGTCAGGATGCCAGATTTGTTGACGTGTATTTTCTATAAGGTCTGGTGCCAATCTGCCTTTTTGAGATTATAGTTTGAGGGTAGGAACGTTATTTTTCATATTGTTTTAGTTCCTCTTTAAACTGCTGAAGGGGAAACTCGCTGTCAATAAAGAAGAATCATCAAATGGAAGTGTTTGTCAAGATCCAAAGTTTGCGTTATTCCTTGTTTGTTTTTGTCTTATTTATGTGTCCGTCGGTGTCAACATTTTGTCTAAAAAATGTTGGGATAGAAGTTGGTAGTGTTTTTTTATATGATAAGGTCGCGCGCTGAGCCGTGGCCGTCGTAAAAATAATAACTCAGGCCGGTGCACTTAGTCGAGTCTTTTTCTGGTGACGTGATTGAGTAAGAACCATGAACTTCGTTAAAAAGGTGACGACAAACGTTACGAAAATCGTGGTAAAACTAACCTTACTGTTTGCTCGCTAAAATTACGTTTTCTTGTCATTTCCGAAAAATAAAGATGCCTTCTGCTTGCGTCGTTCCATATTGGCAGGGGAATTGTAAAAATGGCCCAAAAGTAAATATATTTTCTTTTTCGAAACATATTTTGGACGTGGACACGTTTTATTAAAAGGGATAACTACGAAATATAGCAATGTATGTCAAATGATGTATTTAAAACTTAATTAACTAGAAAATATATGCTCCCTCTGGTCGTATATTTTTGCTAGGCAGAGAATATTATATAATTGTGACAGAACTACAGACAATACGTAGTTAATGCAATATTCTCTATTTCTAAAAGTAGCTAAATTGTCCGATATTTCGAAATAAGACAAGTTCCGCAATATATTTATTAAGTTTAAAAATAAATGTGACGGACAAAATCTGTATTTATATAATCATTTTTTAAAGTTTTTTAATAAATAAAATAAAAGTAAAGTAACTTATTTATGGATGCCAAGCGCGAACGCAGACCCCACAATATTTTTATAAATGAAATAAAGTAAACCCTATCTAATGAAGTCAAACGTATTAATTTTTATAGATGTAAAATGCGAAAGAAAATAATAGGAAATTACAGCATGGCCGCCAGCGATTGTGGCATTGCAATAAAGTTTGATTTTCAAGACTTTGAAAAAATAAATTCGAATTTTATTTCGAGATGAAAAATACAATTTTATTAATAAATTTCATTCAAAATGTGTGCAATTTAATAAAACGAAATAAGCAAGATATTCAAATAATCCCTATAATACAACAATATTTTCTACACAACAAATAGGCTGATATTATTGTAACTTTAAATAATTAACTATTCATTGTGATCTTTTTATTTATTTATATTGAATAAAGTCATTTTCAGTATAAATAAAATCGTGTTTCTTTCTTTCCTTTATTAAATGCATTTTTAAAGTTTTTTTAATGCTTTTTAAGCTCTCATTCATTAGGTATGGGCAAATATTGAAAAATCGCGTCGTATTATTTCTGAAATGTTATCATTTTTTGTGAAAATATTAAATAAACAATGCGTTATTAAATGGTTATATCGTTAATTCGAGAAATTAATTTTTCTTCGAGTTATATTGATTTTATTAACACGGAATTTAGGGGCATTTTACGTAATATATGAGAACTATATTTCAAGAGATTATTTTATTGTAAACATAAACGATGCTTTATTTTCTATTTAAAAATACACTCATTCGTTTTTAGTACCCCCTGATATAACTTTAGTAAATGTGATTTTACACAAAATTATACATTTGCACTAATATTTCTAATTAAGTAATGAATTAATTATATTCCGTGATCTTTACTTAATAAATACTGAAAAATTCATTAAAATTGGTTGATTTCCTGAACTTTGATGAATTTTTAAGTGAAGGAAGAGATCAAAATGTGTTTACATTTTGGAGATCCGCTATTCATTTTGCCCAGACAGATCTTGTTTGCTATTTCATAACATGACGTCATTTTCCAGTGAACTAGCCTGGTTATTACCGACGGCCATAGCTGAGCTCATGTCAAGGTTACTAATATGTTTTTAAAATGCTGTTATCAGAAGTTCGCGTTTTCTCATCACGTCTGAGACGCTAAAATGTAGAGTGGTTGGTGTATGTTGAATGTCGAGATAGCCATTTTGCTGAGTCAGCTGTGTTTGTATGTATCTAACTTGAATGGAATAAGAAATGAGTCATCAGAGTTAAAAATAAAATTCCATGTCTTCTCTACAATAATATAAATCAATCTTTATTTAACAGGAACATAGGAATAAAGGAACGTAAGCAAGTTGGCTTTGCAGGCACTTATTATAGTAGGAATGTAATTTAGTCCAGGTCTTTTAATTTCTCCCCTCCCGCCGAAATCACAGCGAGAGGAGAGTCACGTCTAAATATAAACAGACGCCAGCAGGCGTCTGTTTATATTTAGCGTGAATCAAGCTTTGAGCGCAAATTAAAAAAAAAAAGTTCCGCGTACGCATGCGCAGTGATTCGCTAATCGATAAGCAAGTTTGTATGTGGGTGTTTTTCGCCAACCGAAACATAACTTATTACTACGCAAAAGATGCATTTACATACAAATGAAAATAGATATTTTGTAATGTAACTGTTACAAAACTTTTAAATTTTACTGACAAAGAGATTTTCTTGTTTGCGTTTAAAATTATATGGTAATTTAGAGTTAATTACTGGTGTTAGAATATATATATATATAAATACCACTAATCTATATAATACTAAAAGTCTATTCTTGTATGTTTGCAATCAGCTTTCAGCTTTCCGGTTTTCAACATCTGGTTGCGCATGCGTAAATAGCATCGTCTTAAATCTGTTATTCCAATTCCGTTATTCTCTATTATGATTAACGAACGCATGAAATTTTTCATTCTGGAAATTTTTAAACAATTTCATTTAATTTCATCAAATAGTTTATTTGTTTTCTTCACGGCTAAAAACATTCAACTGGAGGACTTCGTAAAGTCTGTCGCAGTTTCAAAAAAACTCCTCCCTTTTAAAAAACAAAAACAAACAAACAAAAAAACAACACTCATTATTAATATCAGCCATACTAGCGGTCGGTGAACGAAACCACCTCCCACTTTCCCTCTCATAGATTTCACCACTCCTACTCCCTCTGTTTTCGTTACGTACGCGAGAATGCCTGCTGTACCCCCTTCCTTTCTCAAATCGCCCTAACCAACCACTTATAATTCAGTAACTGTAATTTAAAAAAAAACAATTATAATAAACAGAACGACTCATAGAAATCTATCTATATTCTTTTTTCATTTTAATATACTTTCATAGAAATGCTTCTGTTATGTAAAAAAAAACTATTTTCTTTATGCCACAAGTGTCACGCTCATACATGAATTCCATAGCTAATATAACAAACTGACCCAACGGGTCACGAGTGGTCTAGTATATTTATATTATTTATACTGTTTATAATTATTTACTGCTAGAAAATGATCTCTAATTTCATTTTTTCTCCCAGATGTTTATACAATGTATACAACAGCCACTCTTTACTATTTGTGCGATTAATGTTTTAAGTATGTTTTTTTAATTATTAGCGATTTAGTATAAACTTGTCAGATTATGAAAGTAGATTTTTTAAAAAAGTTTTGTTTAAGTTTTAACAGATTCTAATTTTAATTTTATGTTATAACTAGATAACAGATAAAAATATTAAAAATACACAGTCACTCGCTAGGAATCTGTACTAATAATCTTTTTTTAATTCTGGATAAAGCGGTTTACGTGTCCACAACAGAAAGGTGTTCGATCATTATTATCTCTAGAAATACGCTGAAATACACCATAGATGCTCGAATCGTGGCATTTGAAAAGAGAAAATCATTCCATTGAATTTCGTTTTTATGCTGACCTCAAAGTGGTTGGTGCTAAGCAGGTAAACAAGACACTTCGAAAGGAGCGGTTACACGCTATATATATAGACATATGATGGTAGTCAGTTCTGTCTGAAACTATTCCGTTTTTGATATAGTACTGTTTGGTATTTAAACAAGGGTACTGATGGTTTTGTCCATGTCGATTTCAAGGTGGAAGCCAGCTAATGTTTTGAAGATAACCTATATAAAACTCAGTTAGACTAAAATGCAAGATGGATGCCAAATCTATATAGGTAAATCTATTATATAAAGGAGAAATGTCTGTGTGTACATACACACAGACATGTATGGGTGTATGTCTGGAAAAGGCCCACAAGTTACTCGATAGAGCATAAAGTTGAAATTTTCTAGATCCTCCAGCTTTCGGACGTATAATATCCAAAAATTGGGAATTAAGGCGAGGGAGAAAGAGGCGACCCGGATGGGGGTGGGGATGAGGGTTCCACCAGGGAAGACAAACTTTTGCTTGCAGAGGGGGGAAGAGCCTCGGGCAACCGGCGGGGATGAGGGGCGAGTGGGAACTGGGTTTAGGGGCGTGGATGAAGGGCGACCGGGAAGACACACTTTTGCCTACAGAGGGGGAAGAGCCCCGGGCAATGGGCGGGCATGAGGGGCGAGTGGGAAGATAGTGGGACGAGAGGAAGGGGGCGACCGAAGTAAGGAAGTGGGGATGAGGGGGCGACCCCCTGGTCGCCCCCTCATCCCAACTTCCTTTTGCCTCGGGGAAAAGAGAGATTGTTACACTTTTGCCTGCAGAAAGGGAGGGGAGAACGGGGGGGGCTCGGTCAACACTGGGTAGCCCTGCTAGTCTTAAATAAATCAAATACTTGTTTTTTTTCTTTAAAATTTGAAATATTTTTTTAGACAATAACAAGTCGGTATAACTTTAAACGTTTTGTTTGTTCTAATATAAAATTCTTATTTATTTTTGACCGTTTATTAAATTAAACTTTTCTTCGTACTCATCGTTCTATTCTGATACTTTTCTGTCCTACGTCAGTGAAATATAAATCTTTCTAGACTGTAAGAATTTTAATTTTTCTACCAATTCAGAGTGTCCCTTTTATGGAGTGCTGGATTTTTTGTGTCTAATTCTGCCGACGTAGAGAAGACTAGATAGGGAATAGAAATTCCGTTGAAACTTGTTATTTTTGTATAAAAAGAATGTTCAAAGCTTATTTATTGTGCTAAAAAGTTATTTTGTGCGTAGAAAGAGTTAAAATATGTTTTATATCTTTTGATGTTTTCCAACGAGTTCAAAGACATTGAAACACAAAATCAAAGAAGAACTGATGCCAAGATAGACTTCTCTCACATAGAAGTGAAAATCTTTAAATTAACTTATTTATTTATGCTTAACTTAACTCCACACCAAGCCTTTTAAAATGTTAAAAGTTTTTCACACCTTTCACATGCTTCTTGTAAGATTTGCCAATGCCGGGCCACAAGACGAAATGCCACCGGACAAAATTCCACTACATAATTAAAAAACTAACAAAAGCTTAACAGCATGAAATAAATGATTTTTCTTTTAAATTAAAAGCATTCTTTTCTCTTTCACTTTTTTATAATTCAATTATCAATGATTTTGTCAGTATGTTTCTTGTTAAAAATGTTTAATTTAATTTTTAAACATTTTTCAGATCCTTGTAAATGCAACTGCATTCTTAGGTTACCTAGCGAATTTATGAAAAGTTTCATCGTAATAACGGTGCACGATAAAAATGTCGCAGGTATAAATAGAACCGGACAAATGGCACAAGTGAATAAATAGGAAAACATTTTGACATAAAGATTCCCGAGTTCAAAAAGACACACCAAGAAGGTTAGAGGTTACATCTGTCGAAACGTTCTAAGAATAATATCCAAGATGAGAAGAGTAGTCCGAATTGTCCAAATAATACAAATACTTAGTCTATTATTTTCAAGTAAATAAAAACGATTTTCTTTAAGTTTAGCGTGGCTAGACTTCATTTATTGTAGTTTTAAATCGAGAATAAGCCTCACCAATATTTTAGAGTAAATATGTAATTCATTCTGCTACTTTCAAGCAAATAAAATCAATTTTTCTCGTTTTTTGAGGGGATGGCCTGCTTCCACTATAGTTATAAATATAGAGTAAGTCACTCCCGCCATATATTAAAATAAATCATTTTTAATAAGTTATTTACGCGGTTGTTTACAAGTAAATAACATCGATGTGTATAAGATAAGGATAAGATGCACTCTGTCACATACACACACATACCCAATATTAAACCCAAAACATTTTTCTTGTTTTAAATCTTAGATGTAACAATGTTTTGTTCTTTTTATGTGGATTCTGTTGTTGCCACTCGTACTTAACTTTAGTGGTAAGGTGAAGGTAAGGGATTTTTGGAGATAAATATATTGTCAACTGGACTTACGGTTAGTGGTAAAGAAGAGTTTGGGGTGACACCCGGACTTAGGGTTAATAGTTATAATAGCATTGTTTTTATCAACTCCCTCCAAAAACACACAACATCTATCTTTTTTACACACACCCCTCAAACAAAATTCTTGTGCTTAAAATGCTATTTGATTAGAGACAGGTCCGAAAATGAGCGATACTTTAACGTGAAATTTATATGCGAAACTGATACCCTATTTAGACTCTAAAATAATTGAGTTTTCTGACTTCAGGATTTTAATGGTGTTCACACGTAAGCGCCTAAAAAAGAAGAATGAATCTCACTGGGGGTAGTTGAGGATCCTCATCTCTCTCTCTCTCTCTCTCTCTCTATATATATATATATATATATATATATATATATATATATATATATATATATATGTTTAATGTGACAAACTTCTTAATATTTTTCCTTCATCCAAGATTTTGATAAACTCATTGTGAGATTCCCATCCGTATTTTTCACTTTTGCCATTTTTTCTTAATTATCAACTCGTTCTATTCTTACCTGTACCATTTTACCTATGCAATTTTACCTATGCAATTTTACCGTGCTATCTTTACCTTAATTTATTATTATGAGTTCAGGATTTTAGTTTTACTGGTAGTTTAAAATCACTAAATATTTATGATTTTATCATTAGAACCAGTAATGGAGAATTAAGTTTTAAAAAAATTAAAATAATCGTTTTTGGAATCGCAAATTAGGTTAATTTTTTTCCGATATCCCAAAAAGTTCCGATTCTTCTGATTCACGATTCCGATTCCGATTAATCGTCCAAACACTTGTCATAACCAGGATGGTTGCGTAGGGTTGGGAGATAGGGTAGACAGAAAAAGGTAAAAATGGATGTGAAATGTTAATTTTGGTGAGATGGTTGACTTATAATTAATCGGCAAATTATGGTTACTTAGAATAATTAAAATGTATTTCTTTTTTAACATAACTAAATCCCAAAAGCAATGAATAATTATACGTCTATTTTACGTGATAAAATTATATAGGAAAAGGATTTCATGAACAAATTGTTGATTATCGCAGCTTTAGTACAATAATAAATATATGATAGACAATAATGAACTGATATTATTAAATGCGTCCATGTTGGGCCGTCCAGATTTTCTTATTGACAAAAAAATATTTGCTTAATCTATTTATATATTTAAAAGACAAGGTTTGGTGTTATAGAAATCGTTATACAACACTTTTACCCTATGAATGTTTGCTTTTACTGTCTTTGTAAATATTAAAGATGGTCCATCTCGAAAAGCCAAGGATTCTCCTAGAATATTTATGTAGAAATTGGGTTCAGGTTTGAAGAAATATTTTAATCGTGTCTAGCAAAGTTAGAATTAAACAGGAGAAGTCAACTAATCACCATAATCGATTTACCGCAGATTCTGTGAAAAATCAAATTGATAAGTTTAATTATGAGCAAGAACTGGCCAGACTTTTCCAATGTTATTTTTATGGGTTCGAGGATATATATGCAGTCCTCATTCTTCAACATAGGTTTGGATTGTCTTTGTGGAGTTTTCTATGTTCCAGCCGTGTATATAATTATTAGCTGTATTTATCCAGCGTTACCCGGTTAAAGGTCTTGATGAAAATAATTAAAAATATATAAAAAATTTGGTTTAGTTTGGTTTAGTTTATTTTTCGTTTTACGGTATATCAACTCTTTTTGGGTTTTTTTTAATGCCGAATCAGGTCATTTTGGTAAAATATTTCATGCTTCAAGTTCTTTATATCTTCAAATATTTATTCATGTGTTTGGTTTGGTTGTTTTGTAGAGGAAACATTTTGTTTGTTTCTAGCTTTGTAGAACATGATTGAGTTTTGCAAAGGGAAAGTGAGTAAAACAATAACATCAATGCTGTGTGCCTTTTTAGTCAGGAAGCCGGTATCTTCAGACAGCTTGATCTGGTAGCACCAGTTATATTAAAGGTTATAGACACCATTGAAATTTTCCTTAGATTCAATCTGGGATCACTAGGGACAATTTTAGGTAAGGTCTATAAAATACCTGACATATATTAGAACGTAAAGGAACAAAATTCAGTTTTTAAAGCGATTTTCTTCGTTTATAAAACAAAAATACAACTAAACAAAAATATATAAGTGATCAATGTATTAAAAGATGTTTAAACAGTTAAATAATTATTTTATTACTATTTCTAAGATTTTAAATAATTAAATAATAATGAATTCGTTTCGATTCGTTGAAGCCATTTGCCTTTTTATATAAACGCAATGTCCGCAACTATTCTTTTAAGAAGGCGGGGTTTTTTATTACTTGACCTCATATTCTACATATTATTTTTAACTTTGCTTTCAATGTAAAAATTGTAAACATGACTATATATATTTGAAATTTTTTCTGACCACACGAACAAAGACAAGTGTATACCTCTAGTAGTGAATAATTACAAGCAATTCAGAACAAAAACGTATTTCGATATAGAGTGTATTTTTTCGCCACACTTTGTAATGTTGGCCGAGCGAAACCTGCTTTTGATCAGATAAGAAATTGCGTTAGTGCCGACATAAATGATTTGTCAGTTGTGCGCAGCGAGTTTGTGTAATCTTTCGATGACCACCAGTTGTCCAGGGATAGAATATGCCTGCGGCCGGAGAACCATTATATACGACATACTGTCATGGCACTGTGGGGCTTAGAGAATGATAGGAATTCGCATTGGGAGGCTAATGGAAGTAGCTACGGAAATGCTTTGTTCATTAACTTGGCTCTCGAAGTCATTCGTTGATAACTTTCCTGGCTCAAGGATTGTACGGAAGTAAATATGCATAAGACGTTCGGCCTGACACACTCAGTGGCGAAGAATACATAGATATACGCACCTGCATGCATACACTGTAATAAGTTACTTATGTGATTTAAGGATGCCAGATTCAGTGTGTACACATTTTATACCGTGAATTAATGTATGTGTTTTCGAGGGTAGGTGAATGAGTTTTTATAACTTCAAATATAAATGTAGATAAATAGATCGTTGGATATATAGATGTAGATACATATGGTTAGATAAATATATGGGAGTAGACTTAGATAGATAGATAGATAGATAGATAGATAGATAGATAGATAGATAGATAGATAGATTTTAGTGACATATTGACACATTTAGGTGTATATACACTGACTGACTAAAGAGAGATATAGGTACATACCTTAAATATGCATCATTTGTATGAGAACATATGCGTGTCTGCAAGTTTAGGTAGTTGAACTACGGAGCCCCTTTCCGTACTGATTTAAACAAATGTGTGCATGTATATATATATATATAATATGGATGTGTGTGGATGTGTGTGTCCGTGTTTGTGTATGTATGTGTGTGTGTGTATTTATTAATTTCAAGACTTAACATCTCTTATTATGATTTATACCCAAAACGACTCAATGGATTTGCAATTGTTTCCAGAAAAATTGCACAATAAATATATTATCCATGGAGTTTAACATAAAATGTGACAGGATGGAAGCTCGTTGTCCAGTTATAGGCTTCCCTTGACTTTTTTCGGATTGTTTTACAGATAACATAATGGAGTTGATCCTTTAAACCTTCTCCATGATCGTAACTATTACTCCTTTTTGAGTGACTGATGAATATAGTCTTAATCATGTTTTTTGTTTACTTTTAGTTTCTCAATGCGATAATCGCACTATTTCTGTTTATCTTTTAAAATGAGGATTTGGAAGATAAGAATTTGTTGTTATAGTCAACTACCAGATTTTCATGAAACAATTGTAAATCTGTTGAGTTGTTTTGATGATAAATTATTATATTATTAATTGTATTTTTAGTATCGCCCTTACTGAAGATTGAACCTTCAACTTTCAGAAAACTATCACTTAGAACTGACTATCTCATAGCACTTTTATCCGTTACGCCATTGATCCTTGTGGATTAAATAAAGGCTTGTTTATAATACTGTAACAATGTTTAAACATGGACACAAGAATTCGTTCCTCAGAACAATAAAAGATAATGTATGCTGTTTTGTAGAATGTTATTTCAAAATAAAGTTTACGAAACTAATTTTTGTGGGTTAGAAAAGTGCTAAGTAGAGCTTTTTAATGATCAAAGTTGGTCAAAATTCTGAGAATCAACATAATTTTATGTAATTTAACTACAGTTTAATCTAATTACAAATCAGGGTTAAATACTATCATGCTCTCTCTCTCTCTCCCTCTCTCTCTCTCTCTCTCTCTCTCTCTCTCTCTCTCTCGTATATCCGTTATGAAGAAACTAGATGGGCCCGTGTTCCGGTGTTGCCTGGAGGAAATATAAAATAATTATTTAATTGAAAAAAAAAATATTAGAGAAGCAATTCTGAAAAAAATCAGTAAAGAACCCACATTACTGTAAGTAATTTATGTGATTAAAATAGGATTTTGCCATGTTTTAGCGAATATAAATCTTTCTAGCTAGAGGCATTTTTTAACCAATCCAGTGCTCTTTTTTGGGGAGATGTGTTTTTCCCACACTAAAAAGCGACCGTGTGTCTAAACCTACCCTCGTTGTGAAGCCATGAAATTGGCACTCTATTATGTTATTTATTGAATTTCAAAAGAAAGAGACGAAAACACTGGAAAAAGTTTAAACTCGAAAAAAAGTTGCTTTTTAAGTTAGAAAATGTATTTGTATGTTTGTTAAATAACATCATTCAAATTTGTGACGTATTTGCGTTAATAAAAACATGAAATTGAAACATTCTAGAATAAACTACGTATGTATTTTCGACCGTTTGTCTGGAAATGTTTTTCTTAACACGGAATATTCTGTAGATTATTTGGTTCCGATCTAACCTATTTTTTTAAATCGAAACAACCGTTCTTGATTGTTCGAAAATACTTGTTAAATAGTTTTGAGGGAAAATATAAAATACTGATTTTATTTGATTTTTTAATAAATAGTAGAGTATTAATCATGACAAAAAAACAACCTGAAAAGAACCCAGTTCATTGTAAGTAATTTAGGTGACTCCAATACAATTTAACACAGACCCGTGTCCCGGCGTGTGTGCTTATAATTAATTGTTTGTTTTTTGTCTTGTTAAATAGTTTATAATGAAAATATCGCTTTAATAACGTAGCCAATATATAATAATCCCGAATAAATAGGGTTTTTTAATTTCATTTGAGAAGAAATCGCTCTAGACTGAAGCAATTTTTATTTTCAACCCCGAATCACCGCAGCCATTAACCAAGCCTGCCACCACTGTTTCCACGCCGAGAAAAACAGACTTGAACTGAAATTCACCTGTCTTTATCAGAAAAACTTGCAGTCACATACTAATTATGACACTGTACACAGCCATATTCTCAATCATCTGCCCACAACCTAACACCTCATAACCGACCTCTCCACAGCCGAGACTGACCTCCTCAGCCTCGGCCCCAAATTCATCACTACCTAAAAACTCAGTGACCACACCCGTCTCAATCTGTAGAACTGCACTTGAAATGGTTATCAGCCTTTGAACTACCTACCCAGGACCGTGCCAATGACACCAATTTTTCCAACAATTCCTTTCCTGTTTACCAACTAGACCACCTCTTACACCCGCCACCAAACAGCCACATACTAGACCAAAAAGTTCGAAGACTCAAGCAGAAGACTTTATCCATTCTCCAACGCGAAAAACACCGCATCACCCCTAACATCTCTTGTTCCCAAAACCTCACCTTGAAAGGTTTTAAGAAAAAAGAACTAGTCTACCTACCCTCTGACAAAGGCAAGGAATTCTGCATCATCTCCTAAGAATCTTATAATAGTCTCGCGCGTGAACACCTCAGCAATATCACCCTATACACACCCGCCAATAACATCTCAGCTACCCAAATACCGACCACTATCAATAATGCTTGGTTCCAAATTTGTGTTAAACGAAATCCCCTCCCAAAATACAGGCTCAACTTCACCACTAAAAACAACAAAACACACAAAACTAGCAACCGCGCGCAAATCAGGCCCATCGTCTCCAGTACTGAGGGACCCCTTTACAAGATCTCCTGGCTCATCTCACTGTTATTCAAACCCCTACTCCCCACCTTTCCTGCACATGTCAGCAGCTCTGACAAAGTGTTAAATAGATTGAACTTACTTCAATCCCAACAGCTACGCCTCAACAATTACATTTTTAGCCTTGACGTTGTCTCCCTTTACACTTCCATACTCGCTCAACCTGCTATAAACCTTATCACAGACCACATCCTCTCTAATAACTTCCACTGTTTTGGGATTACCCCGACAGATGTACACCAACTCGTACGTATCATCGTCAACACTACCTAGTTCACATTCCAACAAAACACATACAAACAAGTCTCTGGCTTACCCATGGGTTCCAGTCTTTCCGGCCTCCTAGCCATCCTTTACATGGACCGACTTGAGCAAAAAGCTCTAAGCACCTGCCACTCCTACTATTCTTCACGAGATACATTGACGATATGCTTATCCTCACATCATCTCGTGAAGAAGCCACCACTATTTTCAACACATTCAACAATACTGACCCCACCTACACTTCCCTGTTGAACACCCGAACAGATTCACTCTAACTCCTAGACTTCAATCTTAGCATCACTGAGGATGATCAATACACACCACTTTTTACAGAATACCCGCCTGCAGAAAAGTCTTCATCCACTTTAAATCCGCCTTACCCTTAAAGCAAAATTAAGTTATGCACACACAGAGATCGCTCGTATACAAAGTAAATACTCCTCTACTACTGATAAAACCACAAAATCTAAGGCCTTCCACCAGACCCTCTTAACCAATAGATTCCCCTTCTACCATATCCAGCCTAAGTAACACCAAAAGACACAGACACCACGCCCTTACCAACACCTGCTTCCTCAAACTTCCTTTCTTTAGCGATATCATTACATCCGCGATCCGTAAAGCAATACGTAGCGAGAACCTTGACATTCAACTCACCCACACAGGTACTTCCCTCCGATAACACCTAACTAAAACACACATTAACGACACTTCTTAACCCTACTCCCTAGCCAATTGTCCCATTCCCAACTTTGGGCTCTTCCTTCGCATTCGTACAGTTTACAGACTACAATGTGTTAAGTGCCAGAATTTCTATATCAGTAGCACTGGCAGACCTCTGCACCAACGCATCAAAGAACGCTTGAACACTCGCATTTCTTAGTATAAGCACTTCTTATCATGTGGCGACATTCATGTTCGTATCTTTGCCTTAGTTAAAAACATCGGTAACCTAAGGATATCGGAGGCCATACAGACCCCCTTTAACCAACAGAGTCGAGCTATTCACCCTTCATTCTTTAACCCCACTCCTCCTCCTTAATCATACCACCTCCACTCACCTTGGACCATGCTTAATACTCCTTGCTCCTTTGTCTCTGTCTGACCCCAATGATCTCAACCATTTATCCACCTAACTCATCTAGATCTCGCCTATCCACGCTCTCACTTTCCTTGTTCTCCTTATACACGTTCATTCAGGCACCCTTTCCCTCTATTCCTCACCCATATTCCCCTACGTATATTTCCTTACACACCTTTCTTGTCGATACGTTTCCCCACAACCTGCTATTCACAAACTAAGCCACCCACACTTAGAACATTTAGACTTTATTTCCATATATGATACTTACACTTTATTAGTTTCGTTCACTATGCAACACTATATTAAATATTAAATGTTGTTTTAATTATATATAAACCCCTTCCTTTTTCTTTTAACAACCTCATCTAGGTACTTGAATATAATGAAATAGATGTAGGCTTTATATAGACTAATTCTGTCTGATCATGAATTAATCAATTTTACTTAACTAGTCCCCTTTAACTAGCAATAACTGCTGCTATCTTAAAGCTGATCTTTTTACCACCCTAATTATCTTCCCTAAATCATTACCTGAGTTGCCTTCCAGTTCCCACCATCTGTTTACCTGAACCTATATTTACAATTGCAACACTTAACATAAATATTAAATACTAAATAAAAACGAAAAAGTAAAGAATATATGAATAAAAAATAAAAAACAAAATAAACAAAAAACACAAAAACAAAATTAAATTAAATCTAAATAAATAATCTTGATATTTTTACATATCTTAAAGATTGCATTTTCTGCGAGTCTCTACTTTCTGTGAATCTCATTTTTGGGTTGTTGTTTTTTAATAGCAACATCCTCTTAGATTTCTTCAACTGACACAGCCGGTCCATTTTTTGCTTTCTTTTTGAAAAAGAGAGGTTGTTACTCTTGAAATGATTAAATTTTCTACCATTCCGGACCTTTAAATTTTTAGCAGGAAGCCCACTATTTTTACAATTCACTGTTTTTAATATTAACATTGTTCAAATATAAATGAATTGATCTGAGATTAACCGTCTCTTGTCATTTATTTGTGTTTATCCCATATTCCAGCTTCAGATTCTCAACATTGCATTGCTCCTGCCTCAGAATTCTCACCTTCATATTTACTTGTTTACCAGCAATTCTTCAAGCTAACTACCATTCCCTTTTAATTTTTATTCAATTTGAAGAACGGAATTTTCCACAAATAATAATGAAAATAGGTTGTAACTACTGTATTTTTGTAAAGAGTCTTATAGTTATTTTTTCATGAATAGAAATGAAATAAAAGAAAACAATGTTTTTCTTGTGTGTTTTAAAATCCATGTTAAATATTTTATATCGAAAATATTGTTCTTATAACGTATCCAATACAGAATATTCCCGCAAAACATGGTTTTTGGTTCCGCTTTAGAAGAAATCCTTGTAGAGTGAGGCAAATTTTATTTTGTTTGGAAGGCGAGATTTTCCACAATAATATTGAAAATAGTATTTAAATACTTTATTTTTGTCTATTAGTTTGTTGTAAATAGTAATTAAATTTAAAAAAAACGAAACGGTGCAGAAAAAAAAAATTTTTTTTTCACCATTAAAAAATTCGTTATTCGGCAAACGTCAAAAACGTTCGAAAGCAGATATTTGTCTCGATAACGGTTTCTGCTTGGTTATGTGGCGTTTACATGGTTAATATAAATGTATATTTAAATCAATTAAAAACTGATCTTCCGTATGTTACCGCATGTATGAATGCATGCGGCGATATGTTTATTAAACCGTAACTCGGAATGTTAACAGAAAGTATTAGCAAAAGAGTAACCTAATGATATTCCCTTATTCTGCGAAATTGAGCGATTGTTATTAGATTTAAAAGCTATTGTATTATGTCGCAAATATTAAGAAGGACAGAATAAAATAATTTAGGTGATTTAACAAAAAAATCCGTTCTATTAAGAAAGGACACGGTGTAACTGGTGGCTGTTATATTAGATAAATAATAGCAAGTAAAAATGAATGCTACCTTCTCTTTAGAAGATGTATTTTGGAGATTCCTGTAACCCGGGGAAAATATAATAAATATTGAAAGAAGAAGAAATGAGTGCATAATTTCCGGAAACACGTATGAGAGCTTAGCCTAATTGGATGGCGAAACAAATGACCATATAATGGTTTTGGTTATTATTCTATTATGTCTTAATACGACTTTACTTCATTATATAGATAAATAATACCCTCTTACTGCAGTCTACATAATAGCGGGTTATTTGAACACAAGTACCAGTTCTTATGTTTTAAAACATACAAACATTCTCCACTTTCGGCATTTTGCATAGTCTCCGAGGATTTTTTTTCTTAAAATCATTCCGACACGGTCGGAGCAGCTGCCTCAACAGTACAACACCTTACCTTGTCGGCATGGGGTATAGCCCAGCTCAGTACTAGGAGGGGCGGAATTCCAGTCATTACTTCCTGTCTTTGAAGAGGGATCCATGTGTTGCCGGTCGCCGGGGGCGCTTCTATTACATACAAATATGATCCTAGCTATTTTTGTACCCAGCACGAGTGCCGCCTCGGAAGAGCTGGCTATTTCCGCCTTCCTGGCGAAAAGCAAGTAAATAAAAACATACAAACATACAAACAGACACATGTCTCTCATATTAGTATAGATTATGCCTATTGAAGTATAGGACATTTATTGAATGGAACTTAACCTTTAAAGACGAAAAACAGACATTCTATATTGAAGTGTTCAGGTGTCATCAAAGACGTCCATAAAAATGTATAATTTTATCAAATTTAATTTTTCTTCATTCTTTTATTATCCGTGTTTTTTTTTCGTCCATTTTCCCCCCTTTTAGTAAGGATAGTAACAGCAGTTTACTGCACTTTCTTTATGATACAATTCTTGTGCTATATTGATTAAGCATTATTCTGCTGCTATTGCTTTTATAATTGACCATAACATTAAAGAAATATATTAAGGCTTGGTGTATGACTCTCGCTAAATTTCGAGACAATAGCGTTAATAGAAAACTTAAGTTGACGCAATCATCCATTTCTTTTCCGTTATTTAAAACGTGAGACACTTTTATGTATAAAAGTGAGTGTGAATAATAGTACAAGTCCTTTGATATTTTTAAAAATTATAGTTTAGCTTGGTATTTTACTAAATACAACAGAATCATATTGATTACGGATTTCATTTTTGTAGGCAATTTCAGACTTTGTATGGAGTACTGTTGTCATATTCGGGCTGGTGAATCTCTGCCCCATTTAAGGGTTATTGATAAAGTGTAGAAACGTATCTGTAATTTTATTGTTCCCAGCCTTTTTTTCTGCACACTTACTCTCACAGACGTGATGTTGCTAGTATCAGTCTTTTCTTATAATTACTATTATGGCATGTTTCGTTCTTCAGAATGGTGTAATTTATTCCCCGCTTTCTATTTGTTCCAGCTCGTTTGACTCGTTGGTCTAGTTGTCTATATCAATTCGCCGTTCAAATACCTCGTTATCATACATATTTCTTTACCAGCGCAGGCTTAAGGAACTCCCTCCTTGCTAACCGTTTTCTTCATACCTATAGCTTTGGTATTTTAAATACTAAAGTCAATAGGGAAATCATCTTTTTAGCTCCTTACATCAATTGGCCTCATATCTTATCTGGAGCAACTTCTATTGCAAAAGAAAACAAGGAACGTTTGTACATTAAACAAACATTGTGAATTGCCACAGAGATGCTAAAAGAGCGGGGAAATAAGGAGAGGTAATTATCTTGGAGTAATCGATAAAACATGGAAGTTGGTTGAGATATATGTAATTCGCATGTAAATATATGTGTGCATTATTCACCAGATAAGTAAGCGAGCAAATAAATATTAGATTTTTGAATGTGAGATGATATATATAATTATTTCTACAATCAGTGAGACATCGGCCTGGGTTCTAAGTAGTTGGATGACTACACCCCTTGTTGAGAAGAGCAGGTACATTCCACAGTCGGCCTTCACTGCAGTTTGCTTAGTCTTTGTAAGTTAATAGACATTATTGTATGTGGCGAGGTAGCTCAGTGGCAGAGTACACGCTTTCGAATCCTGAGTTCGGGTGTGTTTTACTGATGAGCCCAAATGAGAGCGAAACTCGAATCTAGGACTTCTGGTTTGTTTCTTTTATAGATTGTGGGCTGTGGCGTTGTCTGATTGTGGAAATAATTATATATATCATCTCACATTTAAAAATCTAATATATATATATATATATATATATATATATATATATATATATATATATATATCTTGATCAATCATCACTGAATTTGGTCATGGACTAACCTAGAAATGAGTTTATTTGGAGATACCTAGGTCTAAAGGGTGAAAGTCACAATGTTGGCTATAACTTCGGTTCTGTTAATTGTAGAGACTCGCTACTTGACCCATATTGTAGCCAATTAAGCCCCGTATCTTACATGCCTTTGACCTTTGACCATAACCTTGAAAATTACGGTAAATGGCCAAATTTTGATGGAATTTCAACTTGCGATTTGTTCAAACTTCAAGTATAGGTTTGATGATAACAGTAATCACCATGCAAAATTTCACCTTGATCAGATAAATAGTTATTGAGTTATCAACGTTTCCATTGCATAACTTCTGGAATACTATATACAATATAGAGAAGTTAGTTTCAGATAAATGTAATCTCACGACTGACATGTTTTTATATTTTTTTGCTATACTTGTTTGGTATCTTAGTGAATAGTAGTGATTGAACTTATGTAAATCTAAGTTTGGAGACAGCATGGCGATTGGCTGTTTCTAGCCTTTCGTTTTTCAAATTGTTAATTCCTCCCGTGCGTGTTACCATTTATATCATTTATGATGGGTCATTATGGCATGGGTCAATTGCTTTGTTTACAGTCGATTTATTTTGGCGGGATATTTTTTCTTTGAACTATATTGGGAATGCGAGGACGCATCTGAATTGAAAGTATTTGAAATTTTAAGTCATGGATTCTTTGTAGAAGAGCCTCGCCACTTAATGATACATGAGCTTTGCAAAAGTATTATAGCCCACCAGTAATGCACAGTGCGCGCACACATTCTTGATCTATTTTTGTGAGTCCTGGTGGTTAGGCTTAGGTCAACGATAAGCTTAGTTTAGGGTTAGAATTAAGGTTCGGTGGAGTTAGGGTTCAGGCTCATTTCTAACCGTACAAAATGCATAATAACGCTACTATGAAACGCATCGCGAAATTATGGCTAACTCTCTAGGTAAGTTTATGTGGAGACAGAAATATAAGAGAAACTATATGTTTATATGTTTATACTCAATGATATGGATGGATTCCATCCTCTTTAATAAATAATCGAATATGTTTTTACTACAATAGTTTTAGGGTGACGAAATTAGTGTTTTCATCTACAAAAGATCCCAAGTCATAATATAGGTATTGTATGGATCTACTTATGTAACTTTTATTCACACACGACTTTAATAATGAAGTATCCTGTAACACTGTAACTCGCTAAACTCCGAGCCAAACTATCAAATGTGTGTGAGAAATAAGTTGACTTAAAAGTGCGCTATTGTAACCACTGTTTAATTCTTTTTTTCTTTTGCTTCTGTTTGCGTTGAAAACAAGTTTCTTGGTGTATCTGATTTTATTACCCTGGTTATATCCCCTGTTTTTAATGTTCTACTTCGGTTGCTTCAGCGAAATAATGGCTATCGAAAAATTCGTGATTGACAAAGGGAATTAAATGTCAGAAAATAACTGCGAAAACAAGAAGTAAATTGCTTTTTCTTTTATTTCTCGACGACTGATTGTTATGCGCGTTTTTTTTACCGAGCATGGCGAGATTCAATTATTACTTCTGTAATTGTAGCCATTGTACCTACATACAATGGTTGTCTGGTGTTCCTGAAAGAGAGGCGAGATTTGCTAAACTGATTTAAACTTTAGCCATCAAATAAATTGGCGTGCAAAACACTATTTTCCCTCACGACGTTACTCTATGCGACGTAAAACATTTATTAATATCAGTAATTCTACGCTTTTATTATCGAAGGAAATATTTGCGTTCATAATTGAACAAATTCGCACGTTTCAAAAGACGTTCTTGCTTTTTAGTTATTTCTAACATGTTTTCTCGCAATTTGCCTACTTTCTAAGAATGTTAATATTTCACTTTGATGTGCAACAGTTATTGCTTTAAAAGATGGCTATAAAATAAAGACAAAAGTAATCGGTAAAAGTGCAGAATAGTTAACACCTGAGAACTTGTAAACCAATAAAGCACATCATTTATATTAAACGCATTAGCATGAAATTCTCTACCGAACTCAGCTAGTTTTAACATGTGGACACGATTTGTAACATTTTTACCGTTAAAAGATTTTTCACAACTCGTTTACACACGTTAAAACTAGGCGGGTTCAGTAGAGAATTACATTCTAATGCATTTTATATAAATTATGTGTCGGGGCATACGATATTCTGACTATTTCAAATATGCCGCCTATATCCTCATGTTATTCTGCGCAAATAATCAAACCCTTATGCATCATTCATCAATCGTTAACAACATAACACGTTTAATAAATTCAGCAGAGTGTTGTGGAGAATATTCAGAACGAAATACAGACTTGGATTACTTGGTAAAAGTAAAGAATAGTTAAACTCCTAGTCCCCGGAAAAAAACACACAATTTATATTAGAATAAAATTCTCAACCGAACAAGTCTAGTTTCAATGTATTGAAACGATTGATAAGTGTTTTAAACGTTAAAATTTAGGAATAGTTAATACTCGCGAACTCGCACCCCCCCCCCATAAAAACAACGTCCATCATAACATCCGGCCTAGATTAAACGTGTGTAAACGATTTGTAAGATTTTTAAAAGGTAAAAAATCTTATATACATCTGAGGATGTTTTGCAACAATCAAATGGATTTCTGCTACAATTTTAAGTTCTTCTGACGGGAACGTTTGAATACTTTACATATTTTTGATTATATCTATTACTCATATAACGGCTTTGCCAGATGTCTAGAAGGTCACCATAGTGAAGTGGAGACCGACGGCGTACCGTGTTCGAATCGTGTCGCATCAATAGCATCACATTCCCTATGGATTATGGAAACCTTCACGTTCTACACGTGAGTACCTGATTTTAAAATAGAATCAAGGAAATAAATGCTGATAACAGAATCAAAACTTAACACGCTGTTTGATACGAAAAAAAAAAGAAACCATAACCCCAGATAATTATCGTTCCGTCCTTCTGGCGATCTAAAAACATTGTCTCTTTTGGAACGAAGGTTATTTTCGCATTACGCCCTGTTCTTTTACTGACCCCAAAATGCGAAAGCTGTTTGAAGAGGTGTTCTCCTTCAGTCAAAATGAAGAGTCGAAGCAAAAAGAAAGTTGTTCATAGATTACACTTTATTGTCGTGGAATATCGACATTCTCTTGGTACCTTCATATTTACATATACAGTCAGCGCTCCAGCCCTCGGAACAGGCAGAACTCCGCTCACCTCTCTCTCTCTCTCTCTCTCTCTCTCTCTCTCTCTCTCTCTCTCTCTCTCTCTCTCTCTCTTTGTCTCTCTCGCGCGCTCTTTCTCTCTCTCTCTCTCTTACTCTCTCTTGGTTTTCCCGATTCTCTCTCGATCGGTGACCGTAATTCTGAAAATAATTTTTCTTCACGCATCGCTCATTCCAAGCATACGTCAAAGAACACACAATAAATGTTTATATTTCCATTTCTTCCCAACCATGAAATTATCAAAACAACCACAGTAATATTCTAAACGCAACGTCTGTCCGCACACCATTTTTGAACTACATCAGATTACTATCTAGATTATAATTTATATTCACTATCCTCCTTCTTCGTCCAATAATATTCACCAAGGAAGAATCGGTCAACTATTTGAGGATTTTTACAAAATTGTATTGATTATTTTTCGTGTCTACTTTTATTGCAACATTCCGAACGGGAAGAAACGCATCTATTCAATGTCCTTAAAATATCAACATTATGCAGCCAGATATCTGCAATGTTATTTTCACAAATATTCATTTTTGTTAGAAAAATCATCAGATGAAACTAAGAATGAAGACACATACTAGCATACTAGTGCTAGTATATATGACGAACGAACATTTACTACACTGCCCTCCTCAAAGGAGGGAGTAATGCCTGGGAGAATGGTATCATGATGAACGAAAATATACAACATTTCCCCTCAAAAGAGGGAGTAATAACTAAGAGGGTGATATTATTACAACCGAACATATGTTACAGTATCGTAGGGCCCCATTATGCAAGGCACAGTAGGTTAACTAGTATCAAATAGCTAATTTTGTTATTGAAAAATAGGTTTTGTTTCTGGACTCAGAATTGAGTTCAAGGAAGAGTTTGATCCAAGAATAGTCATAATAAATTTAGACATCTGACGTGACCTTTGAGTCAGAGATCAGAGTGAGTCGTTTTTGTCCCCATCTCGTGCGTGGGAATGATGATTACGTCACCACGGAAAACAAGAACTTAGCTTTTTAGAATCAGTCTGAGCTTAGAGGCGATACCGTTCAGACCGGGTGCGAGCATGTAGCCGGCAAACTGGTAAGGCCCCGCTATGGGAGGGCAGAAGATATCCCAAAAGGAACCAGAAAATGGCCGAAGCATGAGAGAGTCGAAACCGGAATCCCCCTGACAGCAAACGAACCAAGAAATAAGAAAATTGTGTGAGAATAAAGAAACTTGTGTGAAATTTCCCTTCAAGAAAATTCGTGTCTCGTGTATTCATTCTGTCTGAGATAGACCTCTTCCTTCGATCAAGACGACACAGCCAGCGAAGACTAGACGAATCACAGGCCAGAGAAGAGAACAGAAGATAAGGTAAACCTTGAGATTTATTTGAGAACTTTTTAGGAACTTTAAGAAATGTATAATGAACTTTCCGTGATTTGATGTAAGTTGAACTGAAGCGTTTATAAATGGTAAAAGAACTCTTTCGAGACTGTGAACAGTACGTTTTTATATGTGGAATAAGATTTATAAAAGTTATATGTGAACATTATGTTATTTGATGCCGAGAGCGTTAAGAGACGTGTCGCAATGGAAGATTCGTTATTTGAAAAAGAAGATCTGTAGGCGTGTATCGTTACACATATACTACACTCGCTCCCACCTAAATTAAGCATTAAAAGATAGTACATTAGTCTGAAGTAGTATAGTACACTGAATTAAGTATTAAAAGATAGTATAATATAGTTTCGGCTACAGATAGATAACAGAGTAGTCATTAATGTGCATATGATAAAACGTTGGTCAAAAATTATGCATGGTAATGTTACGTCTTGAATTGAAGTAAATATTTATAAAGGAAACGGAAGTACCATGTTTTTGTATGTTTTCTAATAAAAGGCGAAAGTCGTTATTTTTCACCGATTCTTAAGATAAGACTGAAACTACTGTTGACATTATTTATTTATACTCCCTGAATCAGTCTCGATATAAAACAAATTAATTATTAGCTATAAAATATAAATATCACATAATGTAAATTAATCATCATCATCACCATCATCATTATTATCATCATTATTATTATTATTATTATTATTATTATTATTATTATTATTATTATTATTATTGTTATTATTGTTATTATTATTATTATTATTATTATTATTATTGTTATTGTTATTATTGTTATTATCATTATTATTGTTATTGTTATTATTGTTATTATTGTTATTATTGTCATTGTCATTGTCATTGTCATTGTCATCATTATTGTTATTGTTATTGTTATTGTTATTGTTATTATTATTATTATTATTGTTTGTATTGTTATTGTTATTGTTATTATTATTGTTATTGTTATTGTTATTGTTATTATTATTATTATTATTATTTGTACTCACTAGGAGTTCTCACACAGATCATCGTCAGTGATTGCTCACCGACGATAACCAGTGGAGTCTGAGTGACAACAAGTCTCCCCAGATTTCCAGTATTCTTCACCTCTTTTCGATAACGATGCGGTATCGCAACAGCCTCTTACCATTGATTTCTCGCTGGTAAGGACAATTGGTCTTCTCTGGGAGTTGGGTGACAATAAGCCTCCCCAAGGTCTCAGCATTCTCTGCACTTTTCCAGTGGAGGTCTGGTTTGTGCTGTCCCTCCTCGGTTTCTCATCCTCCTCGACCCTCTACAAATATGTTGTCTGATGTCACCCTGGGGCGGCACCAGTTAAAAAAATAAATAAATAAATAAAATAATATTTCTTTAAATTAATTTTTTTTTTTTAAGTTTAATTTTTTAATTTTTTCCTTTCAATTCCTTATTTTTTTTCCTTTTCTCTTTCCTTATTTAAGAATAAAAAAAATAATTTTTAATTCTTTTTAAATTTTTTTTGGGGGGCAGAGGAAGGAGCTTATAGTGTTTCTTGTAATTTCTGTATCTTTGGTTCATTTTTGTGTAGTGATAGCTGAGGCCGGTGTAATTTATTGGGGGGGGGGGGGATTATGAAGTGATGTTTCTTGCAGTTTCTGTTCCTTAGCTCCTGTTGTGGTGTTCTTCGTGTGGTTTTGTTTTCTCCGTTGTAAATTCCTTGTGACTGGTTAGCCTTTGTAGCTTATGTGTGTTAGTTTGCGCATTCGAGAATTTTCCTTAAGATTGCAGCTGTTTTGATCATTGCCGGCTTTTTGTATGGTTTCGATAGTCCCTTTGATTCCAATTTCTCCCAGTCTTTTCTCCAGGTTTTTGGGGATTGTTCCTAGTGCTCCTACGATTATTGGTATAATATTAACTTTCTTCATGTACCATATTCCTTTCAGTTCTCTGGCTAGTTCTGTGTATTTACTTCGTTTTTCCGTATCTTTGATCTTCACTCCGTGGCCTGCTGGAACGGCGAAGTCTACGATTTTACAAGATTTTTCCTTTTTGTCTATTATAATAATATCAGGTATCCTTGCTTGTATGAGTTTATCTGTTTGTATATCCATATCCTAGAGGATTTTATGTTTTTCGTTTTCCAGTACTGTTTCTGGTTTATGTTTGTACCATTTGTCTGCATATTCGAAATTCAATTGTTTGCACAGTTCCCTGTGTATTACTTTCCTAACACAATCATGTCTGTTCTTGTATCCTTTTTGAGCAAGTTTGCTACATTCACTTATTATATGATTTACTGTTTCGTCTCTGTGTCCACACAGTCTGCATTTATTGTTTTCCTGGGTTTGATCTATTTTAGCTTTAATGTAGTGTGTCCTAATCGCATTGTTCTGTGCAGCCATCAGTAAAGATTCCGTTTCTCTGTTTAAGTTTCCTTTTCTTAGCAATGTCCAGATATTTGCGTTGGTTTCTTCTCTTGTGAGTCTTATAAAGCGTCCATGTAGTTGTTTTTCTTCCCATTTTTCTTTTCTTGTCTGTTTGTGTCCAGTTTCGATGCTTCCTGCGTTGTTCGTTGGGACGGTATCTCTTGCTGCGGTGATCAGCCTTTCTGTGTTCTGCTTTATGTATTTCTCCAGCTCTTTTTTAGTGTCGTCCACACAGTCTTCTATACTTACCAGTCCTCTTCCCCCTTCGTTTCTCTTCACGTAGAGTCTGTCTGTATCGTCGATTGGATGTAGTGCATTGTGCATAGTCATTAATTTTCTAGTCCTCTTATTAAGGTGCCTGAGTTCTTCTTTAGTCCAGTTTATGAATGGTCCAGAATATCTTATTAGTGATACTGCCCAGGTATTTATTCCTTTGATTAGGTTTCTGTTATATAATTTTGTTTCTAAGAGCTTTCTAGTTCTCGGGTATTCTTTTCCAATCTTCTCTTTCATTTCTGTTGATTTGATTGTGTCTGCTTCCAAAACTCCCAAATATTTATAGCTCTCTTGTTCATTCAGCGCCCTCATCTGCTCTTGGTTGGGCAGTTCCATGCCCTCAGTCGTCTCCAACTTTCCTTTTTTAATCTCTAGCAATGCACACTTTTCCATTCCGAATTCCATTTGAATGTCCTGACTGAATATTCTGGTCGTATTTATCAGCTTTTCCAGTTCCTTTTTGCTTTTTGAAAATAGCTTCAGGTCGTCCATGTACATGAGATGGTTTATTCGTTGTTCTCTACCTGTGAACTTGTATCCGGCATCACATTTCCTGAGTATGTAGTTGAGTGGCATCATGGCTATGATAAACAGTAGTGGGGATAGGGAGTCTCCTTGGAAAATGCCTTTCTGTATTTTTATCTCCGTCAAGTATAGTCCTCCAGCTGTCACTTCTAATCTCCATGTTTCCATTGCTTTCTTGATGAAATTAATAATCCTGTTGGGTATCTTGTACATTTTTAAACATTCAATTATCCATGCTTGAGGGATTCTGTCGTACGCTTTCTTGTAGTAAATCCATGCCATAGATATGTTCTTTTTCTTGCTTTTAACTTCTTTTGATCTATGTATCCCTCTTTTCCCTTTCTGACATCCTTTTTGTTCCTCGGGAAGTAGTCCACGACTGTTCAGAGAATGGTAAATTTGCTCTCTAAGTTGTGCCGTTAAGATTTTCCACATTGTCGGTAAACATGTTATTGGTCTGTAATTGATTGGGGTTGTTCCCTTCTTGGCGTCTTTTGTATGAGCGTTGTCCTTCCTTTGGTCATCCACTCTGGTACGTCTGTTTTATGGATACATCCTCTCAGTTTCTCTGCTAGCCTTTCATGTAGGGTTGTGAATTTTTTGAACCAGTACGCATGTATTCCATCGTGACCTGGTGGTTTCCAGTTTGCCATTTTCTTTAGTGTTGTCTTAATAGTTTCTTCATTAATTTTTGTTTCCGTTCCTTCTTCAATTTCTAGAAGTTTATCTTTCATGTCTTTCAGCCATTTAGTATTTTTGTTGTGATCTTCAGCATTTTCCCATATCTTGCTCCAGAAATGTTTTGTTTGTGTCGAGTCAGGTTGTTCTGTTGTTGTTCTTTCTCCGTTTACGTTTTTGTAAAACTGGCTTTCATTGTTTTCAAAGGTCCTATTCTGTTTGTACTGTTCCGATTTGTATCTGTATCGTATCAATCTTCCTTCTTTTGCTGCTATCTTTTGTTTTAGTTCTTCATGTTTCTTATTTAGTCTTTCCTTGCGATTCAGGTTTCTGCTCTTCCATCGTTTACTGTTCTCCTTCATCCTATTTACGGTTTTAGCTTCCTTTTGAAGTTTGGTGATCTGGATTTCCAGTCTGATCTCCCATCCAGATTTCGTCTGTCCATTCTTTTGGTCAGTTTTCTTTTCCCTTTTTAGTTTCATACTTATTGATTTTGCCCCGCATATATAAAGTTGTTTAGATCTGTGATAGTTTCTGTTGGGATGTACGTGAGTACTCTGTTTACTTTCTCTGTTTCAACTTTTAACTTCTTCCAGTCTTCGTTCCTTAGGGATGGAAGTTTTGTTTTGTTCTCGGACATTAATCGTTTGATGTTTTCCACTTCTCTTGCTTCTTCCTCAGATAGTTCTATAGTTTCGTCGTCTTAGCCTTCTCAGTTTCTGTGTTTATGTTTTTCCCGTCTTCTTCCTGGGAGTTTTCGTCAAGAGGTGTGTCGTGATCTGTCACGCCATTTATCTTTTGTTTAATTTCCGTTAATTTCATCTCCGAGAACCATCGTCTCTTGAGTATCTGTCTTGCTTGATCTGCTATCCTTTGTGCCGTTGTATGGTAGTCAGTAGAAATGTCCCATAGATCTTTCATTCGTTTCCGATATCCTCTTTCTGTGGGGTAGCGGCTTTTGTAGTATCCATTACCAGTCTGTTCTCTTTTGTGGTCCATTTCTTTCTATGGCTTTTTGGTCTGTTATTTTCATTCTTGAATTCTTGTGTTTGGTCAGTGTCCTTATCATATTTGGAATTTGATGGGTTACCTACGTGTTTTTTGTCCGTGGTCTTGTTCCTGAAATTAAAGGAGCCAACATTCGCAGGATGCGGACCGGGTCCCCCATGTTGGCCATCGAGGGAGTACCTGCCCATCATGACACTCAGATCTTTCTTCTGAGTCCCACAGCGTTTATTTGTATTCATAGACATTTATCATGGTTTGGTGTTTGTGACAACACCAGGCCCAGGCTTAGTTTACCTGTGATCCTGTCACAGGGATAGTGTTTCTCTCATTTTCATGAGGTTCAAAGTGCACTATCACACATACATAAAGAAACATTTACGAAAAAATAAAAATAAAAATAAATAAATAAATAATAATAATGAATAAATAAATAAAAAATAAATGAATAAATAAATAAAAAGATAATAATTATATATATATATTAGGTATGTGCAAAAATGGCCGCCTCTTCTGCGGACTATGCTTATTAAAAAGGGCTTATCAATAATTATTTAATAAGTTTCCGTGTAAACTTTGTGTTTGAAAGATAAAAGCCTAAACTTAATCTTTAAACGAAAAAAAAAACCCTGCATATTTACGTCTGAAAAATAAATTATAATGAAATATGTCGTAACGATAAATTACATTGATTCTTTTTAAAATAAAGTGTATTTTTTTTATTTTAAGTGTGAAAAAGTAAACTAAAGTTAATGACTACACTGACAATTTATTCATTAAAAAAAAATTTTTTTTAATGTTGCGCTGTTGATGCCACGTTCATGTATGACATGGAGATATAATTATGTCGCATTTGTTATTTTCCCAGAAACTCTAATCATTAAAATCACATGAAATATTTTTTGCAATTATATTATTTTTTGGGTGAAAATATTGATTAAACAATGCTTTATTCAATAATAATATCGCCAATTCAAAAAATTAATTTTTCTTTGAGTTGTGATTTTGTTAACACGGTATTTAGGGGTCTTTTTCGTAATATGTGAAAAATATTTAAAAAAAAATGTTTTTAATTGTTTACATCTACAAGGCTTTATTTTTATAAAAAAAAACAAAGTAAAAATTAATGCATTTTTTTTATTAATATATAAAAGATATCACTTTAGTACAGGTGTATTTTGTGTAAAATAAATAATACATTTTCACAAAGATTTAAAAAAAAATGGTTTTATAATATTCCGTGATTGTGGAGTAATAAATATTGAACATTTCATTAAAATTGGTTGATTTCCTGAATTTTAGTGAATTTTGAAGTAAAGAGGGAGGCCAAACAACAATCCGCAGAGTCGCCAACGGGGTCCAAAAAACGAACGAGAACGGGGTAAAAATAACAAATATGCAACAAGTGACGGTGACCCACGTCGAGAATAGATATCCTCCCACCTACCTATGAAACTTGTTTGTATGTTTATGTACTATAAATGGGTTTTTATTAGAGTAAAAAAAAATTCTTGTTTTATTTTGGCACGTATTTTTACTAAAACAAAATGGCGCCTTACCTCCTTACGAAACCCCCATCGCTTGTCCAATGTTCGTGTGACAAAAATATTGATTTCTAATAAATAGCAGTTGAAACGGCTTAAAAATACAAACAAATGTCACAGATAAGCCGGACAACAACTCCCATCGGCTACAGCCACCCCCACTTGTTGCATATTTGTTTTTATAGCGTTTTCACTCCACGGACTATTGAAAAAGACACCCAAAATGTTTTTACATTTTGGGAATTGGCCAATGATTTTGCACGTACCTAATATATATATGTTACCTAATTACATAGTATAAGAAAAAAAAGATGATAGATTCCCCTCCTATGTTTGTCTAATAAATTGATGCAAAGTTATCAAACGTTCAGTCAATATCAAGAAAAAAAAATTATATATATATAAATGTATATCTAATATAAATGTATATCTACCCAAAAGACGTCTTCAATTCATACGCTCGAGACTTTAAATGCTTATCGGCCGTTGATGTCTGTGTATTTCTCTCCACCTTCCAACTCTATGTAGATTCAACCACTCTCTAATAATGTAATGTCTCTCTGGGCATTTAGAGAAAGAGTGACTTTCTTTTTAAGCATCGTCATATAATTTATAGACGTGTATATACACCATAAAAGCGAATGTAAATTAGATGACGAAATAATAAGTCTATTTATTTCTATATAAGAATAATAAAGCTGTCCATCAGTCTCGAAACAGTAAATCACATAATAAATGAATGCAGCAAACTTATCCAAAAAGAATACAAGAACAGACACGACTGTGTGGGGAAGGCAGTACACTGGGAACTGTGCAAACAGCTGCATTTTAACACTCAGATAAATTGTTCCGACACAAATTGGAGGCAGTACTGGAAAACGAAAATCACAAAATCCTTCGGTACATGGAGATACAAAGAGATAAACTCATCCAAGCATGGAAAAGCCATGTCAAATCCTAGATTTGGTTATCCTAGCGGTTGCCAAGGTGAAGATCAAGTAGAGAGAAAAACGAAGCAAATACATGAAACTTGTTAGAGAACTTAAAAGTCAGAAGGAACATGAAGAAAGTCAATATAATACTAATAATCGTATGAGCACTAGGAAAACCTGGTCAAAAGACTGGGTGAAATTGAAATCAAATCTGAGACGATACAATGGACAGCAATGATGAAAACAGTTGAAATGCGAAAACAACAACATTAGCTACGAACAGAAGTTAAAATAGAAATAAAACAAAAGCATAGAAATAACTGCATGAACCCAAGGAAACTGAAACTTAATGAAATTTCATAAACAGCCCCCACTCTCCAAAAATAAATAGATGGCACACAACATAGTCGTGAAGGGTTAAAGAGGATGCAGAGACTGAAAAAGAAGAGCACTAAACAGATCTCCATCGGAAGAATGTGAAAAGTATTAGACAGGGGGGGGGCTTATGGCCACCCAAATCCTACAGAAGACCAATAGTCGTGTGCAATGTTTATTGAAAGAGGTGGAGAGAACTGGACATTTTTTGTCATTCAGACCCCATAAAACACCACTAGTTATTATTAGTGAGCCATCACTGATGATGACCTGTGTGAGAACATCTAATGAGTTGTTGTTGATGATGATGATGATGATGATGATGATGATGATGATGATGATGATGATGATGATGATGATGATGATGATGGTGGTGGTGGTGGTGGTGGTGGTGATGATGATGATGATGATGATGATGATGATGATGATGATGATGATGATGATGATGATGATGATGATGATGATGATTTTTTTTTTTTTTTTCAAGGAGACTCCCTATATCCACTACTGTTTATAATAGCTATGATGCCACTAAACAAAACACTCAGAATATGTGATGCCGGATACAAGTTTACAGACACATAACTAAGAGTAAACCACTTGATATACATGGACGACCTGAAACTATTTGCAAAAAGCACAAAGGAACTGGAAAATCTGATAAATACGACCAGAATCTTCAGTCAGGACATCCAAATGGAATTCGGAATGGAAAAGTGTGCACTACTGGAAATAAAAAGAAGAAAACTGGAGACAACAGAGAGCATGGAACTCCCCAACCAAGAGAAAATGAGGGCGCTAGGCGAACATGATAGCTACAAATATCTTAGAGTTCTGGAAGCAGACACCATCAAATCTACAGAAATGAAAGAGAAGATTGGAAAAGAATATTTACGAGGAAAAAGAAAACTCCTAGAAACGAAATTATATAGCAGGGATCTAGTAACAGGAATAAACACCTGGGCAGTAGCACTAATAAGATACGTTGGATCATTCATAGGCTGGACCAAAGAAGAACTCAGGCACCATGACCAGAGGACTAGAAGATTAATGACCATGCTCAACGCACTACACCCAAAAGACGATACGGACAGACTCTACATCAAAGAAAAGAAGGGGGAAGAGGACTGGTAGGTATAGAAGATTGTGTAGAAGAAACAAAAAAAGAGCTGCAGAAATACATAACTCAAAACACGGAAATCCTTATCACCGCAGCAAGAGACATCGTTCCAATGAGCAACTCTTGAAGCACTGAAACCAGAAACAAAACGACAAGAAAGAAAAGTGGGACAACAAACAACTACATGGACGCTTCAGAAAACTGACAAAAGAAGAAACCAACGAAAATGGCTGGGCATGGCTCAGAAAAAAAACGGAATCTTTACTGATGGCTGCACAGAACAATGCAATTAAGACGCACTACATTAAAGCTAAAATAGATAAAACCCATGAAAACAGAAAATGCAGACTGTGTAGACACAGAGACGAAATAGTAAACTATATAATAAGTGAATGTAGCAAACTAGCCCAGAAATAATACATAACTGTGTTGGGAAAGCAGTACACCGGGAACTGTGCAAACAATTGGATTTCGAATACACAGACAAATGGTACAAACATAAACCAGAAACAGTACTGGAAAATGAAAAACACAAAATCATCTGGGATATCGATATACAAACAGACAAACTGATACAAGCAAGGATACCGGATATTATAATAATGAACAAGAAGGAAAAGATCTTTCAAAATCGTAGACTTTGCTGTTCCAACAGTCCACAGAGTGAAAATCAAAGAAACGGAAAAACGAAGCAAATACACGGAACTAGCCAGAGAACTGAAAAGAATATGGAGCATGAAGAAAGTCAGTATAATACCAATAATCGTAAGAGCACTCTGAACAATCCATGAAACCTGGAAAAAGACTGGGAGAAATAGGAATCAAAAGGCCATTGAAACTATGCAAAGGACGGCAATTATCAAAACAGCTGCAATCTTAAGAAAAATCCTAGAATGTGGAAACCAATCCGCATAAGCTATGAAGGGTCACATGGAATCTACAACAGGACGAAAACAAAACCACAGAAAGAACACCACATCACAAAACAAGGAACAGAAAATGCAAGAAACATCACTCTATGACCCCCCCCCCCAATAAATTACACCGGCCTCAGCTGACACGACACAAAAATGAACCAATGAAAATAAATAGCGAGAAACACCATAAGATCCCTCGCTCCCCCCAAAAAATCTTTTTTAACAAATTAAAAAATAATTTTTAAATAAATCAAAATTTAAAAAATTTAAAAATTAAAAAAAAAAAAAAATTTAATTAAAAATAAATAAAAAATAAAAATAAAAGATGGTTCCAGCCTAGGCTGACACCACACAAAATATTTGCATAGGGTCACGGAGGGTGAGAAGACCGAGAAGGAACAGCATAAACCAAACCTCCACTGGAAGTGCCGAGACAGATCTTGGGGATGCTTTTTGCCACCTAAATCCCAGAGAAGACCAATGGTCCTTACCAGCGAGTAATCAATGATAAACGGCTGTTGCAAGGTTATTTGCGGTTGTTATCGAAAAAAGTTGGAGAATACTGGAAATCTGGAGAGACTTGTTGTCACTCAGACTCCAGGAAATGCTCCCGATTGTCGGTGAGCAATCATTGATTATTATTTTAGTTATATAATAACAATGTTTTAACAGATATTTCAGAGTTGTTTAATTTAAGAATGAAATCTTAGTAGAATAAATAGTGGTATTGGTTGTGATCGAACGGGTTACGGATCCGTCTAGTATGTATATAATGTTCGAAAATTTAATATAAAATTAATTGCACGTTATCCAATTAGAACATAGTTATATAAAGTTTTATTTTATAAGGAATCTCTTTCATTTTAGTTAACGGTGAAAGCACCTGCGTTGCGTGATGCGGCGACATAATGGCCATCAACATAATCGCTAGTAACAATGTCAATATCATTGTCTCAATCAATGTAACAATGTTTAACGTGATTAGGTTACGCAAAAATTTGGTAAACGAATGGAATGTGTTGGGTAAGATTTTGTCGCATATGGAATTCAAAGCCGTGATAGTTTTACAGGTTGTGAATTCAGGAAGTCGATTGGTAAATTATTAAAATAAACATTCTTTTATGTGGAGAAAAGAATGAGTAAAAATAAAAACTGATTTTATTAAATACGATGAGCTGATCGAAAAGCGATGACGTTCTGCGCTGTGTCCCGGTAATGGGATCCGTTAGGGGACGCGGACATATGAGTTTAAGAGTAAACAATAATAGTTAAACAACATAAAAATCTTTATGTTCGTGTTTCCTTATGTTCGAATCTGCTGGAGAAAATGCCGTAAGAGGTATCTTCACGAGTTACAATCGACGAAGGTAATGGCGACATGTCACGTAACTATAAGAAATAACGTCACGCAAAGAAAAAATTATATCGAAGAGTTGAAGGTACGTCTACGTTACCAACTTATGTGGACATCCTTAGGAATTAAATGAGTAGCCACGCTATATTAATCCAATGCACATATGTCAATGAAAATGACACTGACTATTTTTATACATAATAATATATACGAGTACATTTTCTGTTAAAACAAACTCAAATACACACATCCAAATGAACGTTTTTAGATCTTATGAAAACGTCAGAAATTTACTCAAAATTAATATTTCTTATATAATCTACTTTCTTTTCATAAACTTCGTTATTTATGGAAAACTAATTAAAACAATAAAACTAATTTAACAAAATATAGAAAAAAGAACTGTTAGATGCCATGTCAAATAAGAATAATCTCTTAAAAGTATTTCACTTAACACTATCTATCAAAATACCATTAATGTATTGTATATTTCTCTCTTTATATACATATGGAAATATATGTATATATATATATATATATATATATGTGTGTATATAAGGATATGCATATGTGCGTTAGTATGTGTGTACGTATATATATATACATGTATTTATATACGAGTGTGCATGTTTATTATATATATACATATATGTATATATATATGTCTATATATAAGTTATGTGTATCCACGCATATACACATGCAATCTGTATATGAGTGGTTATATTTTATTTATATACACGTGTATTTGTGTATGTATGAACTGACGTGTTTATTTATGCACAATTAGTATCCACATATTTATATATATTTATATATATATATATATATTTCTCTCTCTCTCTCTCTTAATATATATATATATATACATGCATTTATATTTGTGTTTACTTATGTGTTTATATGTTCATATGCGTTTATATATGATTATACGTGTGTGCATGTACGTATATTTATCAATGTGGGTTCATAATATGCTCATGCAAGATGATATCATAAAAACTCATTTAAGAATTAACATAGAACAAGTTTTTCTAGCCGCAAGAAATATGAGTTGTAATCTTGTGATTTTAATTTTAATGCATTTCAAATGTGCTTGCTTGAAATTGAAAAAGACAAAGATGTTAATAAGAAAAGTATCTTGAACAAGTAAGCTTATGAAAAGCATTATTTTAATAATAATAATAATAATAATAATAATAATGATGATGATGATGATGGTGGTGGTGGTGGTGGTGGTGGTGGTGGTGGTGGTGGTGGTGGTGGTGGTGGTGGTGATGATGATGATGATGATGATGATGATGATGATGACGACGACGACGACGACGACGACAACAACAACAACAACAACAGTAATAGTAGTAGTAGTAATAATAATAATAATAATAATAATAATAATAATAATAATCATAATCATAATCATAATAATCATAATCATAATCATAATCATAATCATAATAATAATAATAATAATAATAATAATAATGGAAAAAATCCCGCGTTTTCTTTAATTAATATCCCTAGTAGAGAACTCGAGGATATAGTATTTATGCCATTGCAGAAGCCGCTATTTGTTTGATGATTAGTATATGAACATTTGATGTTGATTATTGGGAAAGAACTTAATCGTTGTTACCTGTTGTCATCAAAATATATTTAATCAACTTGGGAAATAAAACATTCTTCATCTTAAATTAGAATTAAAGTGAAATAGAAAAGTTTAGAGAATTTAAGAGAGTAAAAAGAGAGGGTATAAGTTCTAAGGAACCCTATTATTTATTTTGCTTGTTAACTTAAGTAGGGCTGTCTAAACAAGGCAAATGTGTTTAATAATTATACTAAATATACTCATTCGTTTCTAAATTATAATATTGAAGTTAGTTAGAATTTCTTATTATTGCTTTTATTCAGAGAACAATAGTAATTTTGAATTAAATAATTTTTCTCAGCGGATAGTAAGTAATAAATGCCAGACTAGTTCACTAGTGAATTAGATGCTTTCATTATTATGATGTTATAATGATTAACAGTTCAACTCAATTAGCAATTGTTACTAATATCTCCATCAACTCAAAGTTTAGGTTACTCAAGGTGAACCTGGTCACTGATGTTTTAGAATCTGTTTTAAATTATAATTTTAAAAAAATACATTGTACATTTTCAAACTGCAATGCCTTAAACGAAATTGAAATAGACTGAAACATGCGGATGAATTTGTATTAATATTCTTAAATATAAATCTGTTAAACTACAGGGTAAGTGGAATTAACACTTAAAATATTGAAGCTAGAATTGAGATTTGAAGAATTCAATATAGAGTAACATTTTCAATGTAAAGATAATATAAAAACAATAATGAATTAGGTGATTCATAAAATAAAGTATAATTTAAATCGGGAAGAATCCATGAGCGATTGCTCTTTACCACATTACCTCGAGTAGATTGGATTCTGTGGTTGACACTTCTCAGCTATAGAATCTGCCTGTATTTAATAATGTATTTAGACTGCGCATATCATGAAATGTTGTTTTTTTTGTGTGTTACATGCAAAACATGTGTGTTTTTATTTGAATTTTAAAATAATTAAACCAAACTTTGAGATAATTGAATTGCATTTGACTATTCCTAATAGTTAACTCTCTCTAATTGTTAGCACCATTTTCTCCAACGTCTGTTGTTTAACTTTCCTTAATTGTAGTGATTTTTGCATTTCTTTCAAGTGACAAATAGATTTTTAATATTTTATGATTATTTTAAAATATTTTGCAACTGTATTTAAAAATAATTTTCCAACTTCATCTCAAAAAGAAAATTAAAACGTTTAGTGATAACGTGATTAAGTGATAAAAAATTAGTGATCACTAAAGTCACTAAATCTTTGAGTCACTAAATCAAGTCACAAAATCAGTTCGCTTAACTTGTTTAAGTCATCACATTATCTGTTCACCTGGGGTGACTATTTCGACGAAATCTACTGTTAACGAAAAAAATATTTTGGGTGTTTTATGTCATTCTTGTGTTAATCAAAATACCAATTTTCAACAAAAGAGCTAAGAAAAAATATTGCATATATCTGCCATTTTAGCAACCTTGTGATTAAGTGTGATTTTATTATGGTACATTCATCTCTTCAAATTTCAATTCCAGCTTCAATATTTCAAGAGTTAATTAGACTTGTTCTGTACTTTTCCAGGTGTACATTTAAAGATATTAATACACATGCGTTTGTATTTTTCAGTATAATATATATATATATATATATATATATATATATATATATATATATATATATATATATATATATATATATATATATACTGAAAAATACAAACGCATGTGTATTAATATCTTATAATATATATATATATATATATATATATATATATATATATATATATATATATATATATATATGAATTTCTAGTGGTGCAAAACACATACGTTAGTATTTTTCAGTCTAATATATATATATATATATATATATATATATATATATATATATAATGAATGTAGACGCCAAACAACGATTTTTAAATGAATACAATATTTATGTTAAGTTCTTAACTATGTACTTGTTTTAATTTTCATGATGAAATTAAAAGAAACTATTAAAATGATTTGATAAATAGACATAATAAGTGTAATTAGTTTCATATGAATCAATGGATAACATTTTTATAGCTTGTTTCCACATCGTAAATGTAAAAGCATTATGATATATATTGTTTACTGAAACGCGTATTATTTCAAGTGATCGTTTATTTTTATCTTTTTGATCATATTGCTGATTATAGAACTTATTATCCCTTTTTTATTTAAGACTAAATATATTCCAATGATGAATTTAACTAGGCTGTAAAGTTCGGCGGACATTTCTTTCGGACAAAGAGCCCGTATCCATAAGCACATCCTCCGATTGCCAAAGTTAACTTGGTTGATTTATAGGTCTAATTTTCCAACCAGCAAATTTATGGTCAACTTTTCCTCTAGGAACGTATACTATGTATTCCAAGTCTCTGGTCAGAAGAACTGGTGTAAATATTACTTAAGGGAAATCATCGTAATCATTTCTACACAATTTACATAATTGACCATTAAAAGATTTAGAGCTTTCTGTAGTACAGTTCACAGAGCTGAAAAGAGCTGTAAAATAAACTTCTTTTTGATGCAGAGAGCAATAAATGTTGTGTAAACTTTCTCTATCATTTTCCCTAAAAGTTTTACAACTTCAACAACTATATTTGTATTGGTGTTGTCTAATATCAACAACGTAAAATTATTTCAAAACATTATTAACCTTCTCTGCAAAAACAGCAAATCTCCTTTCACCGGACACCTTATCAACGGACATTCACCAACTGGACAGACCCCATATTTTTTGAAACGCACACTCTCACTCTCCATTACTTAATATTTTTTTCAAATTTTTAATTTTAGCTATTTCTACCCCCAACTTATCCATCTATGTAATTCCTCTGATGATAAGATTTTAATCTTTGAAAAGCCTAGGCTTAAGAAAAGAATAATCAACATGTTTTACCGAGTACACCTTGCATTGAACAATCGAAGTTGAAATAGATTTGTCACTCGTACATCTTTATCCCTCTTCTTTCATTTATCTTTAAAATTGCTCTATCTCGTATATTGAGCTTAAACCATTTCACTATAGGTTCTATCTACTAAAAGTATACTTTTAGTTTCATATTTTATATATATATATATATATATATATATATATATATGTGCACGTATAGAATATATATATATATATGAAAGTATATACTTATATATGTAAGTATATACTTATATATATACCAGTATATTTATTTCAACGATAGGATATATGCATGTATATATGTTGTTATGTATATATATATATATATATATATATATATATATATATATATATATATATATATATATGGGGTAAGGTACACGATAATTCATGAAAATGAAATGCCGTGGTGGACAAAATGTGTGAAAAAATGACAAACAGAAGACAAGTTAAAGTGCAGAAGAAAAACAAAAACAAGAGATTTGACCGTTCGCCAACACGAACGAAACCGGTCAAATCTCTTGTTTTTGTGTTTCTCCTGCACTTCAACCTGTTTTCTGTTTGTCATTTTTTCACATATATATATATATATATATATATATATGCATATATATATTTATATATATATATACGCATATATATATTTATATATATATGCATATATATTTATATATATATATGCATATATATATTTATATATATATATATATATTTATTTATATATATATATTTATATATATATATTTATATATATATATTTATATATATATATATATATTTATGTATATATATATATATGCATATATATATTTATATATATATGCATATATATATTTATATATATATATATATATATTTATATATATATATATTTTTATATATATATATTTATATATATATTTATATATATATATATATATATATATATATTTATATCTATATATATATATATATATATAAGATAGCGTATATATTCAAATATAGATATATATATGAAGGTATATATGCAAATATATAGATATATTTCTTTCTATATATATATATGTGTGTGTGTATATGTGCAAGTGTATATATATATATATATTTATATATATATATATATATATATATATATATATATATATATATATATATATATATATATATATATATATACGTGCGTTTGAAAATATAGGATTTTACCATGATGCCTGCATAAGGATGATCTCTCATCATCTGTTTAAATATCCAAAACGATATTGACAGTGTACAAACCGATTTTGAAATCTAGTAGGAGGATGTCCTCTTCTTTTCACCTACAGCCTCTACCTCACAGAAGAGGGGTTGCTAGTCGTTCTCTACTCCATCCTTATTTTTATGGTAGCTACTCGAGTGAGCTCCAATCTATGGTACCCCTGAAAAACATTTACAGCAAAACCTGTCTAGCTACAACCACTGTAAATAATTTCACTTACCTAAAACTAAACGGAACTTCTATGAGCATCGTTACTTTTCGAGAACTACCGTAACCTGTAGAACACAATACCACGGGGCTACTACAACATGTCATGTTCAAGTCCAATGTTAACAAATTCTTGTGTTACCCTAACCTAAATAAGCAAATTCGGTGCAGTTTCAACCATCGATATCAATCATCACAGTGTTGTCTCACCGTCCACCTAACAAACTCATTGACCCGTATCCTCGAGTGGCCTTTAGACCTTTATAGGCATGGACCAGTTAGTACATTTAAAAAGGTAAACATATCTAAGGGCCTCTGGATTTCGTATGGCGAAATTATTTTGAATATACAGAGGAATGGGTGAAGGGTTACTTGCGCCTCAAAATCAATGATGTTTCTGTTTGTAAATATAAATTATCTTTAAAATGAAAATTGCTGCGTTTTATTATTTTGTAAAATTTATATTGTATTTGATATCAAAACTCAAAGTTGTTCCTAATTTTGTTTATTTAAAATAACATTTAACGTTTCTTTTTAACTTGTTTTGTTTCTTTTAGTTTTTAAGATTTTGCTTTTTAGTTTTATTAAAAAGGATTTTGTTCTTTCTCCGTTCATTTATTCTGAATTATTTTAAACACACATACAAACATCTGATACAAGTATTTCCCCTATAAAGTCTTATGAGTAATTAATTCATTTTGAACAGCTTAGCATATTTAATGGTTCAGGCGGATGCTTTAAATATCATTCAGTTTAATAAATAGCAGGTTTGATTGTTATTAAAATATAGCGCAATCTTTTGAATTGCGAAAGGAAAATGTTGAATAATTAAAAGCACGAATAACTGATGAAAATTAATTAATTATTTTAAAGAATTCAATTTAAATGTTATGATAATGAATCGCCGGATAGAATAATCGGCGTTTCTCTTTTTTTTTAATTATCGCACTGATCATAATTAAAATATATTTTTAGGATAGCTTTCATCAAGTTCTAAAAATAAGGTTTATATTGTGCATTACAGTTTCTAACCTATCTAATCTAATATACAAACTAACGAGATATCCCCGTTTTCTATTGACCGACTTAGCTCTCTATCCAAAATTCACATATACATATCCGCTTCGGCGTCGGTTTAAGTCATTGATTGATGAGTGTTTTCACAAACTATAAGTTCGTTTCGTTCATTTTCTTTGATTTTTATATTTAGTTCTGTCGGATAATTTCTCTTAAGATAGTCATCCATACATGAAGTCGGAGGAATTTTCATTCTCACATTCAGACATACTACCACTGCCAACCACAACACCGGAAAAACCTTTCATAGGACACGCGTTAGTAGCACCGTTATTATTTGGTATTTGAATCTTGATACATACTCTACATTCTCAACCTAAATACGGGACGCTCCCTTTACCTACACCTCTACGTACACAAAGGCGTCTTGATTGGCTTCATCAAATATTTTCAATTCTGAAGGGAACATTTACAAAAACAAAATGTACTTAAAAATGACCGATGTTGTTGCTGTTTTTTAGTTTGAATTTTATTCAATCATTAAAGTTGTTAATAGTTTTTTTTCTATATAAAGTATACGGCATAATCACGTTGACACAGCGGTTCTCTTTAGATCACCATAGTTAAGCAATGTTGACCCAGATCGGTACTAAAATGAGTGACTACTTGGAAATACCAGGTACTGTATGCGCGAGAGCTCTCTGTTTATCTCAGCATTGTTTCCAGTCGTCCTGGACTTCTTACCACTAGAATAAAACAGTGCCGATTTAGTAGAAGTGTTGTCGATGATTGCGCAACTCTTTCTTCACACTTGACTGCCTGTGCAGGCACCTTATACCTTTGATTAATGATCGTTAAGAAGTTTGGAGAATCTTTAACAGGTTAAGAACTGTTTCAACAGGATGGAGCAACTGTCCACACTTCAAATGATTCGCTGGAATGGCTACAGAGACACTCTGGTGATCGTCTCATCAGTAGGTGGTGTGATCCTGGATGGGATTCACATTCACCGGACTTTAATCAGCTGTAATTTTATCTGTGTTGTTATTCACAGATGTCGATCAAAGTAATCCCCAGACTATCCCGAAACTTAAGAAGACATCCAGAGCCAAAATCAGAACAGTGACAAGAGATGAGCTGGCCAGGTGGTATTTGGGGTGGAAGTAAAAATGGAAATATATACCGATATTTTCAATGCGATATATATTTAAATTAATTATAAAACGGTTAGTTATTTTAAATTAATCAAATAATTTATTCTAGCGTCATTAAGAAATAATCGAATGACTATCAATATTGTTAATGAAATAATACTTTCAATCGCTATAAAAGGGATATTCATGAATATTATTCTTTAAAAAGATAGTATTTATCATTACTATTAATACATATCCAAACAAAATTAGGTCATTAATTTTTATTAAACTGAATAATTCGATAATGATAAATTATGTTTGTTGGCTAAGAATTTGCGGAATTATCTCCCTTCAATTATTCTAGCTAACGTTAGAGGAAGCAATCTCCTCCGTCCGGACGTTATGAAAATGAGTTTCAAGCATGTGAGGAAAGTAGGAAATAGACTATCTCTTTTCTGGCTTGTTTTTCAAAGCTGTCAGACATGATCTTACCGGATGGCCATCTGGACATGGCTTTTACAAAACCTGACGCTGTGTCCGCCAGGCGCTTCTTCTGGTAGCAGTCCACTCGACTCTCAAAACAAACCAACAAAAATGTATGTAATATTTACTTATACACTGCGCATGCATCCTATCTACCTCAGCATGTCTCTTCTGATTGTATTGGGGTGGTAATATATTCTCTCTTTAATACTCAGGTCTGTGGTTCTTCCTGTGTACCATTTTACATGTTTAGTAACCCGTTTTATGTTTGTCTTCAAAATAACTGTTTATATGAGAATATGTATAAACTCAACTGGCGACCTGCTGTTCGACAATATCTTGTGATCGCTAAAACTGTAAAATGTAAAATATAAAATATTTTTTGGCTTAAAATATTGAAATTAATTAAGCATTTGGAGTATTTGAAATCATTAAGTTCTGTTTAATAATAATAAAAATATTTAATTAGATTTTAGCTATTTCAATAATTTAACATTTAATATGTTTACTTAAATTGCGTATAGTTTCTTCTTTTTAATTCATGCTCGATGAAAATTTCATAGTAATAGAATAAGACTACAATCCGGATAAAAATAAAAGAAATTGCTAATGCTCGGCGAATAATTTATAGTATAAGAAAGAATAAGGCGACAATTGAAATATAACCAAAATATTTTTAATGTTCGGCGAATTATTCGTAGTAAGAAAGAATAAGGCTACAATCCGAATATAAACAAAAGATTGTTAATCCTTGACGAATAATTTATAATTAGAACGAATAAGACTAAAATCAGGATATAAATAAAAGATTGCTAGTACTTGACAAATAATTCCTAGTAAGAAAGAATAAGGCTACAACCCGAATATAAACAAGAGATGGTTACTGCTTGACAAATAATATATATTAAGAAAGAATGAAGGTACAATCTTAATATAAAAAAAGATTGCTAGTGCTTCGCAAATAATTCATAGTAAGAAAGAATAAGGCTACAATCCGAATATAAACAAAGGATTGTTAATGCTTGACGAATAATAATTTAGAAAGAATAAAGATGCTCTCCGGATATACGGAAAAGTGTGCTAATGCTTCACGAAAAAATCGTAGTAAGAAAGAATAAGGCTACAATCTTAATATAAACTTAGCATGTGTTTGACAATGTTTTTAAGTACTTTGTAAAATTCTATTGAAATTTGATATTTATATTTATTCACATACTACGCGTTTTAATGAAAATAGAAGTTTACATTAAGCATAATTATTGTTTTCATTAAATTTTGATTAATTAATATTTTACTTTTCTTTAAATTCCAAATTTCGACTGATTTTAGAGAATACAGAATAAATTATTTCAATTTTTTTCGATTAAATGTGAAAATTCAGCCCATTTGGATGAAACCGCGGTAATATTCTGAAATATATAACATAGATTTCACATAAATTATATATATAGTGAACAGAAAGAAACTAATTTGAGATTTTGTCATTTTTTGCTGATTCAAACAATTTAAACCAAGCTCAATGGATCACATTTTTCATATATACATTGCTGCATAATATTAATCGATGCATTTGATTACTTTTGGGGTGGTCCATGACAGAAATTTGTAAAAATTGGATTTAAAGACGACCAAGTAATAATTAGCAGAGAAGCAGTCTCGCGGCGATGTGTTCCATAGGTGGAATGTTGTTACAAATAAACTCTGTCCAGGAATTTTTCGCCTGACGCTATGTACATGGAGGAATAAAGGAAAGCTTCTTTTCGTTGTGGTCGTCAGACGAATTTTTAAAACACCGCCCCAAATATATATATAACAAATATTATAAAAATAGCTTATAAAAATAAATTTCGAGAAAATACTAAACTATAAATAATAAACAAACAAAAAATAATAAATAAATAAATAAATAAAGGATTTTAACGAATCGCACCCGAGAGCCTAATCAATAAACTATGCCACTCAGTTATCACTAAATATAAACACACTTTTTAAGCAGTAAAACAGACAACACCCATCATAAATAATTAAAGCAATTTTAACATAACTTAATTACAATTAAGAACCATATATTATATTTATGCCGGACCCGTACTTACTTCAAAAGGGGCACGTCAACAATGCACCGGTTTTTAAACGATAAATTCAGACACCATCACTCTATATATAAAAAAAATTAAAAAATAACGTTTCATTGTTATTTAAAAATTCTATAATATAGATAGATAGATAGATAGATAGATAGATAGATAGATAGATAGATAGATAGATAGATAGATATAGATATATACATATATATACTGACATTTATACATATATATTAATATATATATGCACTACAGACGTTCATTTTAAAGTCGTAAATTACTAGCCGTTAAAAATCAACAATATAGACATGTTGTAAACACACAAAGACTAACACCGCCTGATGATGATTTGACGAGTCAAATCGAAAGTACTCGCGAAAAAAGAAAGAAAAGTGGAACAAGAAACCCATGGAAATATAAAACACCAACTTGACTGAAATATTAAATGGACTATTCGAAAAATTGAAAATATAAAAAATGTCTATCAAACAAAATCACCTCGTGTTATGTAATAATAACATTTTCCTAAATGAAAACCTAAATACGTAATATATATATATATATATATATATATATATATATATATATATATATATAATCTTTAGACGGATTTGTCTGCTACTGACAACACGGGGTTTTATGGGTAGCATTGTTTCTTTCTTATTTAATGCAGACCGAACGTCATTATTTCAGGAGGAAAGAACATGGTAGTAAAAGCCGATCACATTTGTGTGTTTTACAAAAGAAACATGGGTGGCATTTTTTTGCATACTTTATCATATGGCGTTTGCAAAACCCTCTTGCCTCTCGTGGTAAATAAACGAAACGGAAAATATGACAAGCCACTGCAACTTGGTACGCTTTATTGTTCCCAGAACAATAAGGATGATAAAACCGTGAGTAACACAGAGCCATTGTGTCTGGCTTACAGCGCGTGGTGGTTCTTTCTCGATACGAACGCATATATATATATATATATATATATATATATATATATATATATATATATATATATATATATATATATATATGAGAGAGAGAAAAGTGAGAGACAAACAGAGAGGGGAGAGGGACAAAAAGAGAGAAAGAAATATGAAGACTAATGCTATACATAAAACAACATAATTTCTTCTGTGCCGTGAACACAGCACTTGTTTTCTTTCTGACTTGTCTCAACTAACTAAATAACTTTGGCCGCCTCTTATTGTATATTTGGCGTTTAAAACTTTCGAAACTTTTCTATATATTTACCAACGCGTCCTCATATCTGTACGAGAGGCTTCGTCCGTAGACTTGTATATCACGCTTCAAATAGCATTTTTATCGCCAAGCGCGCGGATTGAATAGGCACCTCTTACGAGTATCCGTATTTAAAAACGTGTTTGCCAACAAAACATTTTCATTGATACGAGCAATGAATTGCTCACTGTCCCGGTGACAACGCCTGCACACGCCAGTCGTAGCGCCACCAACTTGTGTGTTGCCTGTGGTGGAAAGGAAAAGTGGCACGGCATAATCGTTGACACGCCAGTTGTCATTAAATCACTGAAGTTAAGCAATGTTTAGCCTGGTCAGTACCAGATGGGTGATTATTAAGGAATACCAGGCGTTTTATGATAGAAGACTACAAAACAAAGTCGTTAAAATGATCTCGTCTGTAGATCGCTTATGCATTTGATTTTTTTGTGAAAGACTGCTCGACCTTTGACTTTATGTACATCTCCTTCGCTGCTCCGTAAGAATCAGAGTAGCAGCGACTACTCTCACCCAGTTTTATGTATTACTAGCTGATAGCTTTCCCAGCTCGCTATCGCTTCGCAAAGTTCGCTACATAAAATCAAAATGTTAAATATTAAACATGTCAGTCATAAGTTTGTTGTTAACACGAGGCAAACACTTTCGCATTTATATATAGATATTAATATTTTAGTAATTGTTGTACAAATTTATGTATCTTTTAACTAAGACCGTCAAGAAATAAAAAGAAATAAGGAAATCTGAACTCTTGCTTATGCCTTGTATATATTTCTTTCTAATTAGTTTAATTTAAATTACCTCCCCTGAAAATTAATTAGTAAATATTTTAAGAAAGGTTTTTGCGTATTTAATCCTCTTTTGTATTAAATCACTTTAATTTATTACTGTTAACATCAACAAAACTATTGCATGTATATGGAAAATAGGACAATAAAATTACAAGTAGGAGTTATAAATAGAAAAAACTTTCGCATTTATTAATTTTTATATACATGTATATATGTGTGGGGTATATGTATTTTTATACATATACCACACACACATGTATATCAAAATATACGGGCGCAATCAGTCGATTATGTTTAAAAGATAATTATTCAACTTCAAAGTAAGCAAATTATTTCTCGAATTCGTGCTCCTGTCACAAGGTTCGCTAGGATTTAATAGGCATAGAGTGGATTTCAAAAGTGTTTCATTTCACTCGAGTTTCCCTCTTCGGAACATTTTTTTGATAAAAAGGATTGACTAAGATCTTTTGACCTTTTAAGGGGGTGTTGCGTGAGAGGAATGCCACTAGGAAGGCTACTTTTAAAGACTCTCAGCCAACGTTGCAAATAGAAATAACTATAAGACGGGCGGCATACACACACTTTTTTGCAGTTATGGTAAATAAACGAGACTTGTATCTCTATTCATATAAATTTACGTATGTGTGTATGTTTATATATTTGTATGTACAGGATTCACTCCATAAACTAATTAATCGATCATTATGAATTTTGGAACATAGCTGCTAGGCGCTAGGTCTCTAAATGTGGGTTATATTTAGTTTATTTTTCGGAATTTTTTAGATAAGGGTTGATAATTTATAGAATTTGGTATATTCGGACTACTGTTCTCATCTTTGGTGGGTTTTTTATCACAACGTTTCGGCCGATGTAACCTCCGACCTTCTTCATGTGTACCTTGTCGAACTCGGGAATCTGGACGGAATTTCGAACGGAATCCTTTATCGCTCAAACAAATCTAGACGTAACACCAAAGGCACCACCTGAGAACTCACCACAGTTTGTATACCATATATGAGGGGATTGTCGGAAAAATCCGAAGAATATGTAATCCATATGACATCAGGATAGTATTCAGGAGCGACTCTACTCTCCGAAAGCATCTTGTGAGAGTCAAACCCCCTACGGAAAAAGTCATGACTAAGAACTGTGTGTATGCGATTCTATGTAAGTGTGGTAATGGTAAGGCGCGAAGAACACCGGAAAGCCATAATACGTGGATAAATCGAAAAGTCGGGTATGGCTAACCACATATGGAAGGAAAAGGGAAAACATCTACCCTTATGGGATGAAGTAAAAATTATAGATAGAGAAGAACGGTAGAGAGTAAGACGACTCAAAGAAGCAGCACATATGTTAGGCGACAATGACTTACTAAGCAGACCTAGTATAGAATTCAATACAATATGGGAACCTATAATCATAAATAATAGATAAGTAGTGATCTATAGTGATAAGTACTTAGATCAAAAACAAGAATAGGTTTAAGGCTCCCCAAATTCATACTAGAATTCTCCGCAAGGAAATTCAGTTCTAAGTGACAGTTATTTAAAGGTTCAATCGTACGATACGAAGAATTGCGAATTATTGAAAACTTCTTACCAATCATGGCAGATGGAATGAAAGCATGCTACCCCCGTGGATTTAATTCATTAAATCCACGGGGGTAGCATGCTCTCGTTCTCGTTCTCATGAAGAAGGTCGGAGGTTACACCGACCGAAACGTTGTGATAAAAAACACCCAAGATGAGAACAGTAGTCCGAATATACCAAATTCTACATATTTTGTTTAGTTTAGATTTCAGGAAAATGGACAAAAAGATGATATTCCCCAAACTTCAGTTTCTTTGAGGAATTTTAAAGGGAGTTTAGGAGGTATAATATGAGAATAACGTCTCATTTAAAAATTCAAATATTAAAGATTTGCATCAAATTTAATCCATACTCATTATACACCAATTAAGCAAGATTCCCCGGAGTTCAATCTTTTTCTTAATATACCTTAAATTTTAGACATTTTCTAGAATAAAAATCATGAAATAGATTTTGATCAAAATTAAAATTATGACTCTAGATATAAGGTGTAGTAGCATGATATCTTAATTCGTAAGGCCACATAAAAACGGTGCAAAACTATTCTTATTACTTAGTGCCGAGTCACAATACCGATTGTAAAAGATTACTTGTATACAATTAATTAAACACGTTGATATTTTATCAATATAAAAGGAGAATGCGGTTTCATACCTTTCTCAACAGCATTAGTGTGGAAGTGAACACAATGGATACGATAGAATTTGAACCCGGCATATTCGAGTCCATAGATCGCGACGGTATCCATTAAACCAATCACGCAACCTCGAATTTTATCAAATATATATTTATTTCCATCAAAGAAGCTATTCTTTACACGGCGTATGTTTGTCTGTTAGAAACTTCACTAATGATCAGCTCTTCATGGATGTTTTTATCATAGATATATCTTTCGAGAAGAATAGGCTCGTATAATCTTGAATGTTTCAATGTCAGGATTTATGATATGTTGTCTATGTTATGGTTATCAGTATTGTAGAAACACAATCACAAGGTTTTATTTGTGATGTAAATAAGCTATTAAAAATATGTTCCATTCTTCAGTTTCGACTCTTCAGCATTTCTAAGTATATTGAAACTAAAATAAATAATATAAAAATTGGATTTTTATCATATAATATATTATTCAATTAAGAAGTTTTAAGCCTGGTGTTATGCATAACAGGAGTTCTTATTATTATTCAGTTATTAGAAATTTTATAAACAAATGATGTTCTCAATAATATCTGAATCAAAACTAATGCAAATATATATATATATATATATATATATATATATATATATATATATATATATATATATATATATGATGTAAACCAACGACGTAAGTAAGTGATACAGTTAACTAGACAGACAAACCGAGAAAACAGGGAACGCCAGAACGGAAGAGAAGAGGATGTGTAGGTTTACATTAAGACAAGTATCCAGACAGCATTTCACTCGCGCCTGCAAACATAGACACAGTCTTCACAGATAGTGTAGCGTTTGCGTGTTCGCATAAATAAAACAAGAAAACCCTTTTTTACAACCAACAACTAACTGTATGATGTATTGTGTATACCAACAACGACTGGTTGGCATTCGTCTGTTTCATATTAGTCCGTTGCCGAATTACAGCGTTTCCTGTGATTGTGCAAGCCTATCCTTGATCAGCAGACTCTGTTGCAGTTGCAATATATGTAGGTGTTGTCTTGTTGAGCTCTACCATAGCAATAATAACAGGAGTGTGTAGCAACGAAGGCAAACTAATCTATAAAATAAAATACAGACAGTCTTTCGGTTTTCCTCATCTTTGTTATTAGTAAGGGGCTTTGGGTTTTGGTAGGAACTCAGGAAGTGCATAACGAAACAAAGTTATCAAATAAATTAAAATAAAGATTACTTGTCACGTGCAATGGTAGTATGCACAAGAATATCTTAATTGCGAATCAGAAATATAGATAAGTAGTAAAGATGGAAGGGAAAAGAAACAAGGAAGAAAATTGATACAAGAAAATTACAAGAACGAATAAAAGTGAACAACAGGTACAGTAAGGTTGATAGAAAGCAACAATATTCATGAAAAACAGAGAGAAATAAAAAAAATACAAAAAAAACATGGCAAAGAAGAAAAGGAAGAAAAGCGAAACAGATGACAAGGCAAAGAAAAAGACAATATGAGAAATAAAGAGAGAAAGTATTGACAAAAGGTAAAGGGGAAAACATTACAAGGAAAGATAAACTCTACATAAACCGAAAAAAGAAAAAAATGACCAGGAAAGAAAACTTCAGAAAGAAAGAAAGTTTTATAAAGGAAGAAAAGGCTCACAGAAAAAGACAGAAAGAAACACTTAGATCAATTTTGTTTAAATACCCCGCAATAAGTAAACCAAAACCGTTAGGCTTAGTTTTCTGTTTAAAATTATTTCACAATGTAATCGGGGATAACTCCTCATCTAGATTGAATTTAGAAAAAACTAAGAAAAACATGAAAAAGCTGAATGTTGAATTAAAAATAAAAATGTCAATATTATTAATTCGAGAGGAATAATAAAACATGAAAGAAAGAAAAGATCAATTTGAAAAAGAGAAACAGAAAACCTAAAAAATGAAAGAAATGGAAAATTGATAAAGTAAGAAATAATTATAAGAAATAAAAATAGATGAAAAGGTAGGAAAAAAATTTCACTAAAGGTAAGATAATATGACAGAAAAAGAATGATAAACGGCAAAAACAAAGAAAGAAAAGAAAAAAAATAGAATTGACAAGGAATAGAAGAAAATACTTGAAAAAGACAGGAAGGCAAACAACGTGACCAGGAAAGAAAAACTTGACAAGGAAAGAACGAAAACCTCAGAAAAAAAAGAATATGAGAATGAAAAAAAATACTTGACAAAAAAATAATGATAAGCGACAAAGAAAAAACGATGAAAGAAAATAGAAATAAAGAATGTATTAATTTGACAAACAAAATAAATGGAATTGACAAAAAAAGAACGAGAAAAACTTGACAATGAAAGGAGACTTCAATAAAAAGGAAAGATAACACCACAAAGACAGAATGAAACGACAAAAGCAAAGAAATGAAAGGAACAAGAAAAAATTCATAGAAAATAAATTACTCAAGAAAGAGAAAATTAATCAAAAGAAAACGTGACAAACATAAAAAGAAAAAAAATATTAATAAAGAAATGAAAGAAAAGGTTAACATAGAAAGACAAAAAAATACAAAAAAATACGAAAGAAAGAATGAAAAGGGAAATTGACAAAGAGATAAAGGAAAAGAGAATATACTTGACAAAAGAAAAACAAAAAAGTTGACAAAGAAAGAAACTTGACATAGAGAGAACTCTAAACAAATAAAATAACATGAAAACAAAAAGACATCTTTCAAAAAATGGTAGAAAACGTTAAAATTCACTAGGAAATAAATAAACAAAGATTAATTCCAGAAAAAAAATCAGAAAATAAAAGGTAACATGACAAAGAAAGAATTGTAAACGACAAAAAGACAAAGAAAGAAAAGAAGAATTGAGAAATGAAAGAAAGAAAGAACGACTGTATGATATAAGAAGAAAAACTTGACAAGAAAATTTTAGAAAAAAAGAAAGATACATGACAAAGAATTTTACAATGAAAGAAAGAAAAAAATTAAACCTCACAAGAAAATAAATCACCAAAGATGAATTCCACAAAGAAAGAAAAGAAAGACCTAGATTATTATCAAATTGGCAAAGGAAAAACGAAAACCGTGACTAAGAAAAGAAACTTGACAAAGAATGAGAGATAACTTTAAAAAAGAAAAGATAACACGAAAACAAAAAAAAATACATTTTACGAGGTAAGGCATGAAAACGTTAAACTTCACTAGGAAATAAATAAACAAAGATGAATTCCACAAATAAACAAATAAACAAAGACATTTTAACCAACAAAAAAGAGAAATTCGTATAAAAATATAAAGATAATGTGAAAGCATGTAAATACATCAATACGATAAGAATACGATCAAAAGAAAGAAAGATTCAAAAACAAAATCTTAATTTTGCTCATCAAATGAATAGCCGGCCTGCTTAACTCAATATATTCATCTGACTTTTTTCATCAATTATTTGTTGAATTCCGCGTCTCCCTCTTATTAAATTCATGTCAGAATCAACAACGTTAACAGCGAACCCCAATTTAATTATATATTTAAAAGAGATAACTACACCATGTGCAGAATTCACCTCGTAAATTCAAATAATTTATTTTAGCAAATAAACTGCAAATTTATTTTAATCAATTTATTTGCGACGTGAATCTTTTTTATTTAAATTGGCGTTTTGGAATTCTACCTAAAAACTCATAATCGGCATCAGTGCCATTGAAGTCAAAAAGCCATCTTTCCAATTCGAGAACATTTCTACCATGAGTTACTGGAATTTCAACGTGTTGTAATTGACTGTCATATGATAATATAAATAAAGCATGACCCTAAGAAAACAAAACCTTCAAATCTTTGAATAAAGTAGTATATTTTAGTTTTGTTTTCCTTTTTCTCTTAAAGGGTGGACAAGTAAACTTTATGCATGAAATATTGGAAAAAGAGTCGTTGGAATTGGCTGATTTTTTCTACCATTTGAAAAGTTACATATTTTAGATTTGCATTGAATTTTATCAATATTCATTAAACATAGATTGAGTATGATTCCCTAAATTCCAATTTATTCTTAAGACTCCTTATACTTAAGCATTAAATTTTAGATATTTTCCAGAATTCAAATCATGTACTGGCTTTGTATCAAAATTAGAATAAGGCTTCTAGACATAAGATTTAATATCATTATATTTTGATTTTACTCTTCCTAAAGGGACATCAAAAGTCATGCAAAACTGTTCAATCCGGGAAATTAATTTTACGCGTTCTGTTTTTTTTGGGGGGGGGGTTATGGCATGTATAACCTTTTAGGGTTATTTAATGCCAAATACGGTCATTTTGGTAAAAGTTTTTTTATTCTCCAAGTTCTATATATCTTCAAATATTTATTCATGGTGTTTCGTTTGGTTGTTTTGTACAGGACAAATGTTGTTTCTGTGTTGGGGTTTGCAAAACATGATTGCGTTTTGCAAAGGGAAAGGTAAAACATTAACATCAATGTTTTGTGTATTTGGGGTCAGGAAGTCATTATCTCCAGACAGCTTCGTCTGGTAGCTAGAGTACCCGTTCTGGACGGATATTCTTCTACTATATAAATAAATATATGAGTCAATAAACGTATAAAGCAAACATACACGAGGTTGTGTAGGGACTTTGCTTCCAATTTGATGAAATGTAACTGTATTCTACTAATTGTATACACTGGTAACTACAGTTGTATGATCTCATAAACATTCATATGGTATCGCATGATATCACACACATTCTAAGTGTACCTCAATTGTCACTCGGCAAACATCGATCGCATAATATAATTGAAAAAGTCCTGATATTTTAAAAATAGCCCCCGATGTCAACCGATTTATTTGTTTGTGACTTTTTAGTGGGTAGGTGAAGGCAGAAAGTCATTAAGTCGATTGTTTTGTAATGTTCTCACATAAAAAGGGGGAAAACTTGATCCAGCAAATTACCGTGCAATCACGCGTCTATCAATTCCTTGTAAAAGTTTCGTGAGTGTTCTATTACAGAGAATGAGCAACCATATGTGTGACTTTTTCTTCAGGGGTTACGTGAAGGCAAAAACGTTATAACTGGATGATCTACAGTAACGCTCCACGGATGCATGACGCTTATAAAAGATTCGGATGATAAGCACATTTCCTTCTGTTTATGCAACAAATTCATTAAAATCTCAAGTTATTCTTTTTCTATCACTTTTGGAGGCTGTTTACATTTCCGGTTGGCAACGTTCCTTGTTTAAACAGAAGGGATTTACTTATATCTTAATATTTTATGAACAAGTAAAGATTTCATCGAAAGAGACAATTTTCTAAAATGAACTCAATTTTATTAGCATTTAAATTGCGGACCATCAACATTTTTTTTTAAAAGTCTTATACTGTGAAATATACTTATTATGTTTGCTAGCCGAGGAGGATGGTATCATGACGAACGAACATATACGACACTACCCTAAAAAGGAGGAGGTAATGCCTGGAGGATGGTACCATGACGAATGAACATATACTACACTACTCCCAAAAGGAGGAGGTGATGCCTGAGAGAATAGTCTCATGACAGAACAGATACTACAGTACCCTCTAGAATTGAGCATTAAAATATAGTATAACAGTAAATTAACAGAGGTATTAGTATGGTGTCGGTTTCAGACAGATAAATGCCAAATCTCCATTAGCAGTATTATCAGAAATATACGACCGGGGGAAGAATATTTTTGCTCATCTTGGAGGATGGTATCAGAACGAATGAACATATACTACACTGCCTCCAAAAGTAGATGATGCCTGAGAGGATGGTCTCATGATGCACGAACATATGCTACACTGTCCCAAAGTAGGAGGTGATACTTGGGAGGATGGTATCATGAAGAACGACAATATACTACACTACCCCCAAAAGAGGAGATACTGTATGGGAAGATGGTATCATGACCAACAAAAATATGTTACTCTACCCCAGGAGGAGGTAATGCATGGGAGGATGGTATTATAACGAACTAACATATACTGCATTATCCTCCAAATTAGTAGATGATGCCGGAGAGGATAGTTTCATGACGACAGGAACGATACTACACTACCCCCACACACCACACACACACACACACACACAAGAGGAGATAATGTCTGGGGGATTGCTTCATGACAACAGAGCAAATACACCTCGCTCAAAAAAGAAGGGGTTAATGCCTGGAAAAATACTTTCATGGCAACAAAACATATACTACACCCCCCCCCAAAGGAAGTAATGCCTGTGATGATGGCATAATGACAATAGAACAGATACTACTACCGAATTGGAAGATGGTTCAATGATACATTCATAAAATGAATTGTTTCGGCTTCAGACAGACAGATACCAAATCTCCATTAGTAATAGATGTTATATGTACGAATGAAAGCTGTCTGTTGACATTGGCCATTTTCTGGACGATATAGTCCATCTCGTAATGTTATATATTACTAAGCAGTAATATGATTTTGAAATCAATTGTGGATATGGTTTGCCAAATGAAAACATTATAACTTTTTTAATACTGATGAGTCACGATTTACCTAGACCAATAGCCACTCGAGGATAAGGATTAATAAGATTGTCGGCTGGATAACAAACAATACTATAAGAGGATTCGGAACGATCGGTGCTGTAGAGTGAATCTTATTACTAAAGAGGGTTACTCGACAGATATTTGTTGACATTTGACTTAAAACGACGACTTCTGCTCTCTCTCTCTCTCTCTCGCTCTCTCTCTCTCTCTCTCTCTCTCTCTCTCTCTCTCGTTTATTATATATATGTTGAGTTTAGATTAGATTAAGACCCCAGCTAACTTTGACCCTAACCGTAACCCTAACCCTAACCATATCGACGGGATCAGTTAGCTCGGGTCTCAATCTAAATAAGCACCATATTTTGTAATGAACGATTGTCTTCTGTATTGGTCGAAAAAGCTCTCAAAGACAGGTTTCTTCCTCCTTTATTCAAAGTATATATATATGATGTATTTTATATAATTGCTTTTATTGGTGATGGTAGCGTTTTTTACTTTGCTTACTACTATTAAGACACGTGTCCATTGATTACTTTTATATACGTACAAAATTAATTAAAAAAATATAAATATTAACGAAAAATACGTCTTATAAAGTTATGGCCGACTAATAATGCAATCTTCTGTATTAATATGTATCACTTAGGAAGTGAGCAATCGAAATAGTAGTAAGTCAAGTAACAAACGCTACCATCACAAATAAAACAATTACATAATTACATCGGGCATGGAGCAAACAGATTTTGACGAATTTATCAGCTTTGACGACAGTACACAATGTTATGGAGAACTGACTGACACGGACTTCACACGTGGTAAAAAATCGAATGATCAAGATTTTGACGAAGATGATGATGCTGAAAGCGTAAGTTCTGAAGTTTCTGTATTGATTTACTCCTCTCCAGGAGTTAGGCACAAGGCCAGTTTTTATCCTACTCCCACAAGTAAGATGTGACTCAAGGTCGGGTCGGGAAAGTGAGGTTTGAAAAGCCAGCGCCCGAGAGGTGAGCACTCTGGCCATTTAAAAATTGCCTGAGCAGCCCTGTCGGCATTCCCCGTTAGGGGCGCCCTAGACAGTAAACAATAAACTTACTCCCTCCAAAGAGGGGAGGCAAAGCCTGGGAGGGTGGGCCTCCTAGAACTGCACAGGACAGACCCATTGACCGGCGTAAGTCAAGCCCCGAAGGACAAGACAATACAAGTATGGGGTGCAGTATCCATCGGAACAGATACTACACTTTGATCTTAGCCAAAAGGCCAAGTTTCTGTAGGTGACAAACATTACCAAATTCTCTGGCTGCATTGAATGCGCTTGAAACCCTGACAGCCTACTTTGAAGCAAAAAGCAGTAATCCTGATGGCGCATTGAAAATGATTTACGGACTGTATAAAAGTGTTCATTATGTTAACAAAGAGATTTCTGTACAATGAAAAATCACTGACTTTTTTTCAGAAAAAGTAATTTTTGACTGTGAAAACTGATTGAAAATGTATTTTGTCTGTGGTTTTTTTTTTTATGTCTATAACTGTTAAATAAACTAGTGATCTATACGTAAAGAAGCGTTATACGAAGTTGTGATACAATGAAGACCGACAGGGTAGGAAGTGACTAATCGACAGAGACAAAAGAAAATACGGAATAGGAAATGACTACTCGACAGAGACAAAAGTAAATGCGGCAGTGGTCAATTTCCATTGTTCAGGACAGGTCACCAAGAAAAGAATACTGGACACGACATTTTAGGAGTGACAGTGTTTTACGACACCTGACTACAGTAAGGTAGGTTAGTTTTACGACAGTTGACGACAGTAAAGTTTATGGCAAAAGTTGACGAGTTTAGGTTTCGGAGAGAAGACGAACAGTTATGATCGAACTTCCTGAGAGAGCGGATCGGACCGACAACTGACGAGAGAGATAGCGACGACCACGACTGGGGTACCTATTTTCGCGCGGACGGAGAAAAAGCACGCCTCCCAGACTCAATCGAGATATATGAACATTTGTCTTGTGCTGATTTATTTTAGCGTGAACCTAGGCGATCACTTTTGGCCACAAAGTGTTCCCATACTTACCAAAACAAAATAGACCAAACCCGGTTATAAGATAGACCTGGATATAAGAGACTTCTTCTCCGGTCCCGCCAGCTCTCTTATATCGGGGTTACACTGTATATATATAACTGAATAAATTCAAAAGTTGGGCTCATTTCGCGCGAACGATGAAGTCAAAACGCCTTATTTCTAATAAATTAAACTTATTTATTACACGCACCATCTTTTTTCAATACCGTTTATATAGATATGATATCAGATACGCAGGGTTAACAAATTTGCATATTGGTTTTGTAAAAGTTAATTTTATTAATTAATTATTATTTGGTGTTGTTTTTTAAGTCGATGATTTTAAAAAGTCAATGATTTTAATATAACAAATGTTCTCGAGTTTTGTAAATTGCCAGTGAAAAGACAAATTTGTTTATTCTATTTTGTTTTTCTTTAAGTCACATTTCAAATGTGAATACATGTTTCGAAATTACCAAAATGTTAACGTTTCGTGTTTAAAAAGTTTATCATTTTGAACCAGCAAGGCTACCCGATATTGCCTGGGGGAATAGTAAGTTATTTTTATCAATAACAAATGATTTCCTACTGTTGTCACACGCGAGGTAATTCTTAATGTACAAACCGAAAACAACTAATCGAAGTTAAACTTACACCCACCCCCAGAAAAAACAACAACATCAAAAATAAACAAATACGTGAGTTACATCTAACTGAAAAAGTACCTGAGTAAAGTTTAAAACAAAACGTGAGCTAAGTGTAACTTAACCAAAATAAACTAATCTCATCTCTCTCTCTCTCGTTTTCTCTTGTTAACGACGCCGTATTATTATGTTATTGTTTTTATTATTATTGTTTGAACAATAGTTTCGTCGATCGTAAAAAAGTAACTGATGTTGATGAACAGATACTACACTTTGAGTTATTTATTTGCACAAAATATAAAAATTTAAATTACGAACAAATTAGGCACAAGGCAATCAAAAGTGTGGAAAAAGTCCTTGATCATCCTTAGGCAACAGTTATAAGAAGTGTCTATCTTACTATTTACTAAAATCACCTCAGTCACCACACTACCACATTTACTCTTACTTAAAATATCTTCAAATTGTTGAAAAAACATTTTTCCATAAATACATTTATTTACAGAAATTCATGGAATTTAAATAGGGAGTGGGATCGTCCTCTCAGGAATTACCTACTACTTTTTAATCCTCCCAGGTCTTAAACCCCCTGTGATGGAGTGGTAATGTAGTATCTGTTCTTTTGTCGTGAGACCATTTTCCCAGGAACTACCTTCTTTTTTGGCAGGTAGTAGTGTAGTATCTTTTCTGTTGCGATGATACTATATTCACAGGCATTATTATCTGTTTTATGCGGAGATCTTTCCAGGTATTACCTCCTCTATCTTGAAAGGGGTATTGCAGTACCTGTACTATAGTCATGATACCATCCTACCAGAAATTACCTCCTCCTTTGCGGATTAGTGTAGCATATGTTAATCCCTCTTCCTTTGGGGTTCAGTGTATGTAGTTCGTTCATCATGATTTCATCCTCCCAGTCTAGCAAAAGTATGCGACCGGAGGGGGCATATATTTGTTAGTATATATATATATATATATATATATATATATATATATATATCGGAATTTGCCTAATTTTGAAAAAATATCAGAGATCTTAACTACATTTACAAATGGAAAATGTTACACTAATAGTAAATAATAAAGTGAATGTCATGGCCAGAAATCGAAACTGAAACCTTAAGATCTACAACCTACCAACTGAACTATTTACACTTTCTTATAAAAAGTTCTTGAAACATTCCCTTAACAAAATAATTATAGCTTTGGCATAACGTCATATATTTATGATTTACGTCATGTTTCAAAACATGAATTCAGACATAAGCAATAATAAGAAAAATAAATAAATAAATGGGTAAACTTTAACTTTAATTATTATAATAGTCCAAAACAAGTTACTTAGCTTTTTGTATGTATTATATGTATTTTTTCACAATTATTTAATACTAGACAAGTAAATAGGAACATCCTCTCGCAGATCGCAAGAGAGAAGGGGGTGACGCGGTAGCCTAGAAAAAATATGCGACCGGAGGGGGGCATATTTTTGCTAGTTTTATAAATATAGAAACATAACCATAAAAGGCAATGTAACACGATTTGAAACCACGTTGCATAATACTATTTAGCACTGTAACTTCCTACTTATGATAAGAGCAACGTTACACATCATATTTTGTTCCTGAAAAAGATATACGCGTTACAAGATGTTTTATTTAAAGTAGTGCCGACATAACTCGAACACAAATAGCGCTAATAACTACCACTTCAACACAATGATATTTGTAAAAATGCTTGATTATTTTATCTTCTTTCTCATATTTTCTCTCTCTCTCTCTTTCGCTTTCCCTCGCTCTGTCTCTCAATCTCTCGCGCTCTCAATCTCTATCTCTCCATATATATATATATATATATATATATATATATATATATATATATATATATATATCAGGACCGGCGGGACAGTTATAAAAGTGGGGGGGGGCTCTCCTAAAATGTGTGGGTGCGGTTAAACACATGCCTATATAACTTCATTATTGATGACTGTAAAGTGTGGGGGGGGACAAGTCAAAAAGTGTGGGGGGCTTGAGCCCCCTCCCCTGCCCCCCCCCCCGGTGCCGCCGTCCATGTTTATATATATAAATTTCTAGTGGTACAAAATTTTATTAAGGCAAGGAATATAGACGTTTGTGACTTTTTGGGGTTTGAATGAAATTGAAAAGTGTAAACACAGGAGAACAAATATATCAATACATAAATCCACACTCATCAGAGTAAATACGTGGAAATAATTCATTAATTAAAAACTTACAATAGTGAAATGAAAACCAGTGACAAGTTTAAGGGAAAAGTAAATTGGGAGGGGGTCACAAGTGGATCACATTAAGTCCTAGAAGCCACTCATTTTGGAGGGTTTTAATGAGTTAATATATATTGCTTCCACGACTTTAAGGTGGAATAACGAATGTGATCTACTTATGACAGAAAACCTGTCACTAGTGTAAGCCGACGTAAATTCGGCGCTATTTAGAAGATGGTCAGCAATAGCTGACCCGGATGTGTTGACTAAATTTTTAAAATTATTTAGTCGGCCCTGGCGTATTACAGGGAGGATGTGTTGTTTTATTTTGGATTATAACCTTTGCACTGTACGTCCCACGTATACGGCATCGCACCTACATTTAAATTGATAAATGATATTACTGATATGTTGGGGTGGGAGAACATCTTTATGTATGGAGTTTTACAATGGTCGAGCAGAAAAAACGATTCTAGGGTTTTCGAACCCTGATAACAACGACGTACAGCAACAGAAATCTGGTTAGCACATTGTATGCTAATATTACCTAACCATTGTAATCTGAGGTACGTCGGACATTTTGGAGGACCAAAAGGTTTAGTTTTATGAAAGTGGGTTATCTTGGTAACGATATCAGAATTAACAATATCGAGAGGGTAACCATTTTCGGTGAGAACCTCTTTAATAAATTGAATCTCCAAATCAATCAGGGATTCAGAGCAAATCTTTAAGGCGCGATGAACTAGACATGTTATCAGATTTATTTTTCTTTGTTTGGGACAAAAGGAGCCCCAGTGACAATATAAACCAGTAAATGTAGGTTTGCAGTAAACAGATGTAAGAAACAATGAATCAGATTTATGCACTAGTTCATCCAGGAAATGAAGGGTGGAATTGTGTTCCCTCTCACATATGAACTGTAAGGTTGGGTGTAATTAATTTAGTGCATTAAGAAATAATATGCAATCTGACTCATTGTTAAACACGCAAAATGTGTCATCAACGTATCGGAAGTAAGTAAGTGGTTTATTGATACGGGCCAAAAGATTATGCTCATAAAAACCTACGAATATATTGGCCAACACATGACCAAGAGGTGACCTCATAGAAATGCCGTCGATTTGCTGATACATGACATTATCAAAACTGTATTCGACAGACAAGGTAGCAAACCGCATCAGTTCTACGAAGACCTTTTCGGAGATAGTGGGGCCAACTGAGAAACAACGATATAGTACATCAGCACAAATATCGATGGTTTCTTGTAAGGGGACACATGTAAATAAACTGCCGATGTCGAACATATAAACTTATTGTCAGCAGAAAAATGGCAATTGTGTATATATTGAGCAAAAGTGAATAAATCTTTGGCCGAATATACTTCAAGAACAGGTTGAAGCAATTCAGCCAACCATTTAGCTAACTTGTGCTGAACCGAACCGACCATAGAGAGAATCGGTCTTACGGGTATATTGTTCTTATGTGTTTTTGGTAACCCATAAAGAAGTTGTCTTATTGGTCGGATAATATCTTTTTTTAACCAATTTGAGTAATCTTCTTTTTTTAATTCCTTTCAATGGATTCAGTCTTACTCATATCATTTATTCTTTGCAATGCAGAATTGATGATGGTCTTACAATTGTTTCGGAACGTGCAATTACATGCTACAATAGAACGCAATTACACGCAACTGTTTGGAAAACACAAAAAAATTTAAAAGGATGTTATATCATATAAAATATATTATATAATATAAACGACATATATATATATATAGGGTGGGCAAAAATAAGGGTCCTATTTTTAAAAATTCATAACTTTTTTATTTATTGATTAAAAAAAAATTTTTTTTTAGAATAAGTAAAGGACCCCTTCCGAAGCAAGCATGAGCCGTATTAGCCCTAAGGAACGTACCCTCATTTAGAAAACATTATTTTTGCTTAAAAAACTCAAAACAGTGTAAAAAACAATACTTTAGTTTTTGTAAGTTTTAAGAAGTGTTTTTCGGCTAAAATTTGTTTTGTTTATTTCAAAAAAACTCGGAAGGGTCAGTCTACACACACATAAAGTTTGGTGAGTTTAACTTTTATTTTGTGGAAGTTATTCAAATTCAAGTTATTCAAATTTAAAGATAGGACCCTTATTTTGGCCCACTCTGTATATATATATATATATATATATATATATATATTTATATATATATATATATATTTGTTTCATTTTCTTTCCTCGTTCTCATTCCTTTCATTTTGTCTTCCCTTTCTCACATAAATGAGACTTACCAATGACCAACTGATTTATAAAGCGATTTTCATCAAATAACATCCATCCTTTTTCCGGATAAAAGATTCTTTAAATAACAGCAAAACCTTTATATGACTTGTGCTGACACGATAATGGATTTTCACTAAGTACGAATCTGCGAGCCCAGGGGCAAGCAATTTCCCGTTCCGATTTCTGGCTTTAACAAGGCGTTCGATTCTGGCTGTCAATGTGGATACTATTGCTGATCAACAAGAATGTTGGTTATAGTCAATCTTCGAGCAAGAGAGGAAAGAAAAGTTATCTTGAAAACTGATACGACCGTATGGCTCACATCGCCTCTAGTTATGTTAGCAAATCTTCTGCCCGTGTTAATAATAGAGGAGACTAATGTTAATGTTATAGAAAAGTCTGGACACTAATGATGCCAACACGGGGCGTAATTATTGTGAATTGTGCAGATGTGTATATTTAAATGCAAATAATGTTGCCACGACTGTTCTTGTTTTGCACGAAATATGTTTATTCATTGGGAAGTTGATGTACCCTTTCAATGAAAGGGTATGATGTTCTGTGTTGTTGGAGCATCAGGGTTTAAGCTGTTGTAATACTTCTCTCGCGGACAAGTAGCTGGAAGATGTTCATACATGAAGAAGGATATAGCGACCATTTCATCAGAAAGCTACATTTATTAATCTTACTTGTCTATGCCTCCTGTCAATCAATCATCATAATCAATGCTTATCAATAAAATCTACCTACGCAGATCAATATGAAATGATGTTAGAAAACGTATCTTCGTTGGTCCGTAGCCGAGATAAGGATAAATGGGGATAGTGGAAATGATAGACTTCTGCTTGCCTCATCTTTAGAAAAAAGAGACTTATCCTAAATTGTTTCTATACATCTACATTCCGAGGCAGGATCATGACCTGTCCTACATTGATGTTTGATTTTGTGTCACATCTGGTCCCTGTCGAGTACTTGGTGGATAAGGACAAGGAAGTAAAGATAGAAACCATAAATGAAGCGGATACAATAATCTCATAAAATTGGAAGCTTATCGTGACCTTAATGTATTGTAAAAAAAGGATACCACAAAAAGATAATTATTTCACAAAATCAACATTTTACCACACCCAAAAGTTTTAAATGTGTATGTTCTTTCTTAAAGCACTGCTATATTCTTTACATGCATTAGACAAAAAAGGACATGTGATTTACTCAACATTTATATTAATTACTCAGTGATAAATATATCAACACTTAATGAAGGAATAAAACCAGATCCGTCTAAAATTTATGCTATAATAGATATGGCACAAAGAAAATATCCGCAAAGACTTTTACTCATGACAAATTACTGATGCAAGTTCTGAACAAATTATTCTGATATAACATAGCTATAACGTCAACTAAAAACATATCACGGTCATTTGAATAACCACAGAAATGTTCTATTAATAAACTTAAAGAAATAATCACTAGTCAACCAGTTCTATAATTCCATAATCCAAATGTTCCTATAAAAATAACCACAAACTTGAGAAAATACGGAGTAAATGTAACATTAGAACAAGAACACCACAGTAAATAGTTACTACTTACATGTGCAACAAGCCCTGCAGAAAACATTAGTTTACACTTTAAAGGAAAAACTTAAGTATAGATTTTTTATGCAAGAAATTTCGAGAATTTATGTATTTTTATAAACTAATTGAAACCACTTAGCAAACCAAGACTAAATGGCACTCGAACATAATTCCGCTTTACTTAATCTACAGATTAAGTAAAGCGGAATTTTCCATTAGATGATAATGTTAGAAAAGTAAGCTAGGAAGTTACGTCATGGCAGGAAGTGGACGTGGCAATACAGCCAGGGAAAGGTTATTTTGGGTGCTGTGCGTCAAATCGCACGAACGCATTTTGGAGCTTTTCCAGCAACACCCATTTTTAATGATAAACAATACTATGAGAGGATTGATAACGATAAAAGATTGACATATGTTGACTGATTAAGACAACGGCTTGTCAAGTATTTGTTGAGATTGGACTTGAAGACGCCCACGTTGTAGTCTGCATGGAAGCAGTCCCGTTGCAATATGTTCTACAAATGGGAATTTTGGTTGGTTTTAGATGCCAACGGGAAAGAGAGGCAAGTTCTTAGTGGTAGTGCTAAATAGACGAGTTCTTGTTGTGAATATTTGACAAGGGACCCAGAGAGTGAATCTCAGTCGAATATCTTCCATAGAAATAACTGTAGAGAAGAGAAAAACTAACAATGTGTATTGTGTGGGAGAGGGGCTGTAGGAAAGAGAAGAGATCATCTCCATTAAGTTGCAAAGTTTATTGTGTAATCTGTCGATGCAACAAATAGTGGCATTAACTTCAAGCTCGTAATTATAAAAAATGATCGATACATTAAATAAAATCGACGATATTCTATTGGATGCTGGATGTCAAATTGCAAATATGTTTTTTCAGTTTCTTCCATCCACCTCCCTGTGGTGGCCGGAAACAGAATAATACTATGCAATTGAACTTGCTATGTGATAAGAATTAATATATTTGTAAAAATAAATAAGAAATCAGTAAAAGAATATGAAAAGCACGGAGCAAAATTATCGTGTTTTACTTTCATTTCTATAACGATTAAGAAAGAAGAGAAATAACTTCTATTCGAGGTTCTGGCAACATCAAGGGACGAAGTGAGAGAACAAGTCTAAGTTTGCTAGTATATCAGCAATACGACAACTACTACGTTTTAACAAATCATCCAGGTGTTACAACAAGACGATACTTACAACTAGACGGCACAATGAATTGATCCACCTGCCGACGTTTTAACAAAACACAACCGGTGTTAACTGGTTACGTGTGGAGCAAGCGATTATTTGCGAGAAGAAGAATCGATGGTAATGTCTTGAATCTTCTCTAGCACGACCTCACATTACATTACTTAAACCGCAACTCATCTAATTTCAAATCAATAGATGTGACATAATTAAATGAACGAAATCTGCTAAATACTTGATCGATTAATTATGACTACGTAATCTCATGCAATTGACAAAATATACACTTAACTTCTAAACCACTTTACTGCTATGTAATATGTAACATAAATGACTGTTAAATATACTAGCAAAAATATGTGAGCGCAGGAAGCATAGTTTTGCTAGTGTATATGACGAATGAACATATACTACACTAACCCCGCAAAAGGGGAGGTAATAACAGGAAAGAAGGGTCTCATGACAATAGATACACACCCACCGCACTAAAAAGGAGGAAGTGTTGCCTGGAAGGATGGTAGCATATCAACAGAACAGATACTAAACTACTTTCAACCCTTTAAAAATGGAAAATGTAACCTCTGGAAAGAAGATATCATGACCACAGAACAATTACCAAACTTTCTACCTAAAATGTAAGTGGTAATGCTAGGGTGGTCGGTATCATGACAAAAAGAAACAGATACTACTCTACCCCCTGAATTGAGAATCGAAGTATAGTAATAGTATAGTTTCATTTCCAGATATCGAAGTCGTAGTGGAGTTTCCGATTTAGAAAGACAGGTATGAAATCTCTAATAGTAATAGATTATACACTTGTTACTATTCTGTTGTTGTGGTCGGAATAGAAATTTATAAATAGATTATTTGTATTTGTTGGTTTTTCAACGACTGAGAAGTTTATGCCGTTTGGGGTGGTGTGCAGAGTGATATCAAGGAAGTTGAAGATGTGATTATTTTCTCATTTTAAGGGGAAGGAAATGGTGTGTTCACCTTTACTGAGTTTGTCGACTATGTCAGGGAGACGAATGTGATGTGAGTAGATAAGGAGTGTATCATCAATATATCTAAAGTAGTTGGAGTTTTGGTAGGTTTGGTTTGGTAGTTTTGTTTTACGGCATATCAACCCTTTTTGGGTTATTTAATGCCGAATCTGGTCATTATAGTAAAAGTTTTTATGCTTCAAGTTCTTTATATCTTCAAATGTTTAATCATCGTTTTTGGTTTGGTAGTTTTGTTTTACGGCATATCAACCCTTTTTGGGTTATTTAATGCCGAATCTGGTCATTATAGTAAAAGTTTTTATGCTTCAAGTTCTTTATATCTTCAAATGTTTAATCATCGTTTTTGGTTTGGTAGTTTTGTTTTACGGCATATCAACCCTTTTTGGGTTATTTAATGCCGAATCTGGTCATTATAGTAAAAGTTTTTATGCTTCAAGTTCTTTATATCTTCAAATGTTTAATCATCGTTTTTGGTTTGGTAGTTTTGTTTTACGGCATATCAACCCTTTTTGGGTTATTTAATGCCGAATCTGGTCATTATAGTAAAAGATTTATGCTTCAAGTTCTAAAAATAAAATAAAAAAGGGGAGGGAGAGGGGCTGTTGTTTTTGTTTTTGGTTTTGTAGAACATAATTAAGTTTTACAAAAAAAAAAAAAGAAGAAAAACAAAAAACGTCAATGTAGGTGAATTTCGTCTCAGGGAGCCACAGGGCAGCCTGATCTGGTATCACCAGTGGAGTTTTGGGAGATGATGGATTCTCTACTAATTCTAAATAGGAAATAACATGAATGACGGTTACGAAACATTATATCATTTCCTTCTTTTTATTTTTTCAGACAGAAAACAGCTTAATTTAAGATTAAATGAAAACTATAAACATTTCTATAAAAGTCACTGTATTTCATTAAATAATGAGCATTACAAAAATATATATTCAAGACACTAAAAATATATTCATTTCAAAGCATATTCGCAAAGGATTAGTAGTCTAGATCGCGATCATTAGTAACGTTTTTTACCTATCCATACGGGATATTTGATACTTCAAAACCAAATTATTACTAAATAATATATCTATCTTTATAAAGTTAGTATGTTTACATATTTACATGTTTGTTTACATGTTTACATATTTGTATGTACATGAATCACATCTAAACTAATTAACCGATTTTAGAACACAACTGATATGATAAAGGGGTCCAGATGTGGGCCACATTTAGTTTAATTTTGTTTTATGCAGGAGAGGGGGGTAAAAATAGGGTGGAAACCCTTCGAGAAAATTTACATACCTCCGATTCTTGTGAAATTTTAACAATAAGTACAAAACATTAATTAATAAATATCTCCCTTTATTTTAGATTCTTTTGCGTATTTTAAATGGGTTTGGGAGCATAATATGGACACAACCTTCTATTTTAAATGGGTTTGGGAGCATAATATGGACACAACCTTCTATTTTAAATGGGTTTGGGAGCATAATATGGACACAACCTTCTATTTTAAATGGGTTTGGGAGCATAATATGGGCACAACCTTCTATTTTAAATGGGTTTGGGAGCATAATATGGACACAACCTTCTATTTTAAATGGGTTTGGGAGTATAATATGGACACAACCTTCTATTTTAAATGGGTTTGGGAGCATAATATGGACACAACCTTCTATTTTAAATGGGTTTGGGAGCATAATATGGACACAACCTTCTATTTTAAATGGGTTTGGGAGCATAATATGGACACAACCTTCTATTTTAAATGGGTTTGGGAGCATAATATGGACACAACCTTCTATTTTAAATGGGTTTGGGAGCATAATATGGACACAACCTTCTATTTTAAATGGGTTTGAGAGCATAATATGAACACAACCTTCTATTTTAAATGGGTTTAGGGCATAATATGGACACAACCTTCTATTTTAAATGGGTTTGGGGGCATACTATGGACACAACCTTCTATTTTAAATGGGTTTGGGAGCATAATATGGACACAACCTTCTATTTTAAATGGGTTTGGGGGCATAATATGGACACAACCTTCTATTTTAAATGGGTTTGGGAGCATAATATGGACACAACCTTCTATTTTAAATGGGTTTGGGAGCATAATATGGACACAACCTTCTATTTTAAATGGGTTTGGGAGCATAATATGGACACAACCTTCTATTTTAAATGGGTTTGGGAGCATAATATGGACACAACTTTCTATTTTAAATGGGTTTGGGAGCATAATATGGACACAACCTTCTATTTTAAATGGGTTTGGGAGCATAATATGGACACAACCTTCTATTTTAAATGGGTTTGGGGCATAATATGGACACAACCATCTATTTTAAATGGGTTTTGGGTCATAATATGGACACAACCTTCTATTTTAAATGGGTTTGGGAGCATAATATGGACACAATCTTCTATTTTAAATGGGTTTGGGGGCATAATATGGACACAACCTTCTATTTTAAATGGGTTTGGGAGCATAATATGGACACAACCTTCTATTTTAAATGCGTTTGGGAGCATAATATGGACACAACCGTCTATTTTAAATGGTTTTGGGAGCATAATATGGACACAACCTTCTATTTTAAATGGGATTGGGGGCACTATATGGACACAACCTTCTATTTTAAATGGGTTTGGGAGCATAATATGGACACAACCTTCTATTTTAAATGGGTTTGGGGGCATAATATGGACACAACCTTCTATTTTAAATGGGTTTGGGGGCATAATATGGACACAACCTTCTATTTTAAATGGGTTTGGGAGCATAATATGGACACAACCTTCTATTTTAAATGGGTTTGGGAGCATAATATGGACACAACCTTCTATTTTAAATGGGTTAGGGGGCATAATATGGACACAACCTTCAATTTTAAATGGGTTTGGGGGCATAATATGGATACAACCTTCTATTTTAAATGGGTTTGGGAGCATAATATGGACACAACCTTCTATTTTAAATGGTAGGTTTGGTAGTTTTGTTTTACGGCATATCAACCCTTTTTGGGTTATTTAATGCCGAATCTGGTCATTATAGTAAAAGTTTTTATGCTTCATGTTCTTTATATCTTCAAATGTTTAATCATCGTTTTTGGTTTGGTAGTTTTGTTTTACGGCATATCAACCCTTTTTGGGTTATTTAATGCCGAATCTGGTCATTATAGTAAAAGATTTATGCTTCAAGTTCTAAAAATGAAATAAAAAAGGGGAGGGAGAAAGGGAGAGGGGCTGTTGTTTTTGTTTTTGGTTTTGTAGAACATAATTAAGTTTTACAAAAAAAAAAAAAGAAAAACAAAAAACGTCAATGTAGGTGAATTTCGTCTCAGTGAGCCACAGGGCAGCCTGATCTGGTATCACCAGTATTTTAAATGGGTTTGGGAGCATAATATGGACACAACCTTCTATTTTAAATGGGTTTGGGAGCATAATATGGACACAACCTTCTATTTTAAATGGGTTTGGGAGCATAATATGGACACAACCTTCTATTTTAAATGGGTTTGGGGGCATAATATGGACACAACCTTCTATTTTAAATGGGTTTGGGGGCATAATATAGATACAACCTTCTATTTTAAATGGGTTTGGGGGCATAATATGGACACAACCTTCTATTTTAAATGGGTTTGGGGGCATAATATGGAAAAAAACTTCTATTTTAAATGGGTTTGGGGAAATAATATAGACACAACCTTCTATTTTAAATGGGTTTGGGGGCATAATATGGACACAAACTTCTATTTTAAATGGTGTTGGGGCCATAATATGGACACAACCTCTATTTTAAATGGGTTTGGGGACATAATATGGACACAACCTTCTATTTTAAATGGGTTTGGGAGCATAATATGGACACAACCTTCTATTTTAAATGGGTTTGGGGGCATAATATGGACACAACCTTCTATTTTAAATGGTTTTGGGGCATAATATGGACACAACCGTCTATTTTAAATGGGTTTGGGGGCATAATATGGACACAACCTCCTATTTTAAATGGGTTTAGGGGCATAATATGGACACAACCTTCTATTTTAAATGGGTTTGGGGGCATAATATGGACACAACCTCCTATTTTAAATGGGTTTAGGGGCATAATATGGACACAACCTACTATTTTAAATGGGTTTGGGGGCATAATATGGACACAACCTTCTATTTTAAATGGATTTGGGAGCATAATATGGACACAACTTTCTATTTTAAATGGGTTTGGGAGCATCATATGGACACAACCTTCTATTTTAAATGGGTTTGGGAGCATAATATGGACACAACTTTCTATTTTAAATGGGTTTGGGAGCATAATATGGACACAACCTTCTATTTTAAATTGGTTTGGGGGCATAATATGGACACAACCTTCTATTTTAAATGGGTTTGGGGGCATAATATGGATACAACCTTCTATTTTAAATGGTTTTGGGGGAATAATATAGACACAACCTTCTATTTTAAATGGGTTTGGGGGCATAATATGGACACAACCTTCTATTTTAAATGGGTTTGGGGGCATAATATGGACACAACCTTCTATTTTAAATGGGTTTGGGAGCATAATATGGACACAACCTTCTATTTTAAATGGGTTTGGGAGCATAATATGGACACAACCTTCTATTTTAAATGGGTTTGGGAGCATAATATGGACACAACCTTCTATTTTAAATGGGTTTGGGAGCATAATATGGACACAACCTTCTATTTTAAATGGGTTTGGGAGCATAATATGAACACAACCTTCTATTTTAAATGGGTTTGGGGGCATAATATGGACACAACCTTCTATTTGAAAATTCAAATATCTCAAATTTGCATTAAACTTGATCCATAGTCATTAGACACTAATTAAACAAGATGTAATTATTTTAATTTAAGTATTTCTTAAGCCCCTTTAAGCTTAAACCTTAAATTTTAGACATTTTCTAATATCAAAATCATGTAATTAATTTGGATCGAATTAGAATAATAATTCTAGACATACGGTTTAGTATCATTATATTTTTCTTTTAATATTCGTCCGGAGATAGTAAAGTGGTGCAAAACTGTTTTGTTCGGAGAATTAATTTTACCCTTCCTAGGACGAGTATTCTTCTAGTATAATATAAAAGTGAAAATAACTGTTTCGAAATATGATAGCTGTCATTTTTCTCTTTATAGACTTCCACAGTGAAGAAAGACTAGTTCAAGGTGTCTTAAGGTCACTATTTATTTTGTTTAATGATGAAAATCACATACAAATGTGCGTTAGACATGAAAAAGATATGTATTTTCAAATTATATGCCAAATCACTATATAGTGATCATTATGGTGACAATTAGAATTAGAAATTAAACGAAGATTTTTTAAATATTCTGAAATATCATGTTTTCTCGAATTTTCTTAGCATCTTATGAATATTCTTGTCCGTTTCACATTTACAGCATTTAGATATTGTGTAGTAACATAAGAAGTGTATAAAAAATAAGTAAATTTTTACCTAAAGTTAAAAATTAGGTAGAGTGGAATCTGTCGTCATAATAGCTACGTGTCTCATCACTGACATAACGGGCACGGGAAACGTCGAAGCTGACGTGGCAAATGAGGAAAGAGGATCGGTCTTTCTGGGGGGGGGGCTGAACCACTAAAGACAGAGCTTTAGAATAGGGGATTATTCCACCTCCTCGTGGGGCGGGGTGTTTTATGTGTGTACATGTATACTCTGAAGAAAATCGCTCCAGACAAGGCATGAAGCGACTTGAAATAAGAACGAAAGATGATTACCGCAAAGACAGGAGATGCCTAAGTCTTGAAAAGGCAAAGTCTATAGATAGGAGAAAGCAGTCAGCGGGAATAGAATTCCACAAGCCTGCAGTTCTAGGAAGTAAGCAACTGGGATAGAAAGCTGTATTACTACAATGGGGTATTAAAACAGTGAATTGATAGAGACCACTAGACCAACGAATCAAACGAGCTGGAACCAAAGAAGCAGGGAATAGATCAGACAATTCTGAAAAACATATTCCATAATAGTATTTTTTTTTAAAGACTGAGACTAGCAACATCACGTATGTGATAGAGAGGGTGCAGAGAAGAAGAAAGGGTGGGAATAATGTAATCTTTATGAAAACGGTTATTGACAAGAAGAAGAAGAAGAAGAAGAAGAAGAAGAAGAAGAAGAAGAAGAAGAAGAAGAAGAAGAAGAAGAAGAAGAAGACAGCGAGAGGAGGGATGAGAACTTCGACTGCCACCTCACTACTTTGACTACAGAAATACGACCAGCCGATTCTGCCGACAAAGTGGGCACACCGTGCTGATTAAAGAACACCCCAGCTATGTATGTTACTATAAACACTCGTTCTTCCACGTTCCTCATCAGTGATAGGTGTTTTCAACGAAACATTTAAACTATTTGGTTTATGCGGTTATTGTGTAAACAATAACCGCATAAACCAAATAATGTTTTGTAATTATACACATTTTCATTACAGATAAATATGTTTATGAACGCATAGCATTTCTTAACATCTACTGTCAAGGAAATAAGCAGTTACTTTTGGACCGAAAAGATCACAGAAAAACAGTCCGAAAATACCAGCTAAACATTTCGTGACGTGTTGACATGATGATGGATTTTTAGCAAAGTAAGAAGCTGAAGCCTAGGGGGCAAAAACATTCGGCGTTCGCATTTCTATTTTTAACAAGATGGTCGATGTCGGAATCTATTGGTGATCAACAATAATACTTATCGCAGTCACTCTAAAGAGAGAGGCGAAAAGTCTGTACTTAAACACTATAAAACACTTCCGGTGATAACAATATCAGGTGCAATTTGTGGCGATTAAAAAATAACCTTTTGTATTATATAAGGAACTGTTAATTTACAAGCGTATCAGTATTTAATTGGTGAAGGGATTCGAGTAATATATGAAAATGCATATATAACAAACGGACCGTGTAGATTATGTTTGAAAAAGAAACTACAAATTTTAATTATAAATACAATTGTATGTCAAACAATTAGTATATTGTAAAAACGAAATATTAACAAAGTGTAGACACAAAACAAACTTTACTTTAAGATCACTAATAAAATAAAGAAAAATTAAATTGAAAATTAAAATAAATACATCGCAACATTATAACTGAAAAATAAATCTTAGATAGCAAAGGGTAACCGAATAAAAAATGTGACAGATAAATTGTTTCATTTTTACATGTCAAAGTATGGTCACTTTTTGTCAATTTGACCCATTTATAAGTGTGGAACATCAAAATCCCTATAAAAAAGAGAGTGATATCCATTGCCTGTTAACAAGAATAAGTGGAGATGGAATCCGATTGGTTAGTAGCTAGAGTAAGCACTGTGTAAGAAATTGCGAAAACATGGGATTACCTGGCAAACGGTCTCGGTGCGCGCTTTGCAGGGCTGGCCCCAAAAATGGCAAGATGGCGTCGGTGGCTTAATATTACCAGGTGATCACGTGAAATCTCGTGTTCTCTCGCGCACACGAGAGTCCGGTTTGAAATAAAAGCCGGTCGCTGGAGGCAAGATGGCGGAGGAAAAACGTAGTCAACGGAAGACGACGGCGACGCTTTTAAAGAAGAAGAAGACGTGGAAGAACAAGAAGTGGAAGAACAAGACGTGGAAGAAGAAGACGTTGGAGAAGAAGGCGGTGTGCACTAATCCAGAGTCCCTTGCGAGTGTTGTTCCGGTGTCTACTAAAAAGAGTTTCTTGGGCGTTTTCGACCGTCGTTTAGATTTTTCTGCTACAAATACTGGCATCTTTTCGGCATTGTTATGGAGAAATTCGACATTAGATTAATTCCGGAATTCGACGGCTCTCCTGCTGGTCCATCGGTGGTTGAATGGCTGGAGAAGGCCGAGCGTGTTTGCCGGTTGTGCAAAATTAAAGACCCAGCTATGGTCATCCTATTGAGACTCACTAAGGGGGCTTACGCCGTGTACCAGCAGCTCGGGGATGATGCGACCATGGAGCAGATTGCACAAGCGCTGTACGGGGCATTTGGTACAGATCCTTTTGTTGCCTGGAGGCAATTTTCCGAACGCCGGCTTGGGCCGGGAGAGACAGTGGACGTCTACATGGCCGACTTGAAAAAGCTTGCTGCTCCCTTCGGCGGTGCGAGTGACCGCATATTGGCATGCGCCTTTTTGTCTGGACTTCCGGACGATGCAAGTCGACTGCTGCGGGCATCGTCGAGACTCACAGAGATTGGATTGGAGGAGTTGTTGGTGAGAGCACGAAACATCTTGAAGGACGATCGAGAACTGGTCTCTGCCGCGGTTGACACCCTGGATTCGCCAACAGAGGGCCTACGATGCTATACATGTGGTGGCCCCAACCACTTCTCCAGAGACTGCAGAAGCGGCACAAGGCGCACCCCAAATTATGGAGCACGAAAAGTAATACGGTGTCACCAATGCAATAAGCCAGGCCACATAGCACGGAATTGTCCGGGAAACGGGCAAGGGGGGGGGGACGCCGCAGCACTAGCACCCTCCCCAAAGCGGCATTGAACAAAGCGCTTCCTGCAGTGACAGTTCAAGTTGATGGGTGTAAACGTTCAGCACTGGTTGACACCGGCTGTACCCAAACCCTCCTTCGAAAGGAATGTTGCACCACATGGAAGAAACGAAAGATCCCCGTCCTAACTGTCGGCAAAGGCTCATTGGTGTGTTGTGGGGTCAGTGTTGTTCATATCAGCATTGACAATGGCCCCCCGGTGGCTGTGACGGTGTTGGTGGTCGATGGGGAGTTGCTCGGATATGACCTTCTCCTTGGAATGGACACTATCACACAGCTAGGCGGAATTACTGTGAACAGCGCCGGTAATGTGAGATTCTGTCGACCAGACAAACAAATGTGTGCAGCAATCACTCTTGATGAACCCGATGTCCACGCAGAATACGACAAGGGCACAAACACTTGGACAGCGTCCTGGAAGTTGACAGCCGACCAGCCACCAGTGTCTTTGCGGAATCGGCTGACGGAGTATCCTCCTCCTGCGTGGCTTAGGGGGCAGTACGAGGCAGAACTTCAAGTGTGGCTGGATAACGGCTGGTTAATTCCATACCCAGAGGATGAGCTCGGGCCCCCACGGGGGCTAATTCCCCTGATGGCTATCAGACAAGAGAACAAGGAGAAAGTTCGACCTGTTCTTGATTACCTGGAACTCAATGAACACGTTGACCCGTACACTGCGGGGGCTGACGTATGTTCTCATAAACTGCGAGAGTGGCGGCGGCAGGGTGCGGAAGCGGCCATACTTGACTTGCGAAGAGCCTCCCTGCAAATACATGTTGAGAAATCGCTGTGGCCGTTCCAGACGGTGGTAATCAAAGGAACTCGCTATTGCTTGATCAGGCTGGGGTTCGGCCTGAATGTAGCCCCGGGCATCATGACGGCGATCATGCAGGCGATCCGGCGTCAGGACGAATCTGTGCAACAGGCAACATCGTCTTATATAGACGACACTTTTGTCAATGAGAGCCTCCTGTCTGCCCAGGCGATCAAAATACACTTTGAGCACTTCGGGTTGTCGTGCAAAGAGCCGGAGCGGCTGCAGGATGGAGCGAAAGTGCTCAGGCTGCAAGTGGGCGGAAGTGCAGATGGCCTCCAATTGGGAAGAGGTGGTGAAATCCCGGAAATCCCATCTACCATCACACGTCGGAGCACGTTTTCCGTGTGTGGAAAACTGGTGGGTCACTTCCCTGTGTGTGGGTGGCTCCGAGTGGCTGTAGCGGCTATAAAGCGACGGGTAATTTCTTTGTCAACAGGATGGGACGATGAGGTGCGTGATCCTGCCCTGCGAAGCATGCTGGTGGAAGCTTTGGCCGGAGTGACCAATGATGACCCTGTACGGGGGAGCTGGTGCGTCGATGGGAGTGAGTTTACAGTTTGGGTGGACGCCAGCTCACTTGCCCTTGGCGTTGCTCTGGCGGTCGACGGAAGTAAAATAGAAGATGCCTGCTGGCTCCGGCCAGAGAATGACGCTAAGCACATAAACCTAGCTGAACTCGATGCTACACTGAAAGGAGTCAATCTAGCGCTTCAGTGGCAGGCTAGAGTCCTCCACGTTATCACGGATTCCACGTGTGTGCATCGGTGGATGACCGATGCCTTGAACGGAAAAGCACGGCTGACAACGAAGACATCGGCCGAAATGTTAATCCGGAGGCGGCTTGCTACCCTAACCGAAACCATCAAGAAATACAACTTGGTCATAGATGTGACACTGGTGCAGTCCTGTTTGAATCGAGCGGATCGTCTGACCAGAGTGCCACGCCGTTGGCTAGACCTGCCGAAAGAAGTGAACGAGCCAGCACCTGTAAATTGCGCTGCGGTGGGACGTAGACTCAGCCCGGAGCGTATCGCTGATGTCCATTGCCAAAGCGGGCACCCCGGTGTAAACCGAACCCTTTACTTCGCCAGGTTGGTTGACCCCTCTGTGTCGCGGAAGGCTGTGAAATCTGTTGTGAGAAGCTGCAACACCTGCCAATCGATCGACCAAGCACCTGTCCGGTGGAAGAAGGGCACATTCGGTGTGAAGTATAATTGGGATAGGATTGAGATGGACATAACTCACTACAACGGGGGGCATTACTTGACACTTATTGATTGTGGACCGTCCAGATTTGCATCGTGGCGGTCCCTTCGCCGGCAGGACGCGGCTGCCATTGTCCATGAGTTGGAAAGTGTGTTCCTCGAGCGTGGCCCTCCTTCTGAGATATTGACCGACAATGGCCCCGCTTTTGTTAGTGCGCCGTTCAAACAGTTTGTAAATGGCTGGGGTGTCCGTCTGCGTTTTCGGTGTGCCCATGTGCCCAGTGGGAACGGAATTATTGAGCGCAACCATAGGACTGTCAAGACCATCGCAGCGCGGAAGGGGTGTACGGTGCCTGAAGCAGTCTATTGGTATAACGTCACCCTTAAGGACGATGTTTCACCCTCCACCGCGCCAGCCAATGCGCTACATACGTACCATGTCAGGGCGAGAGGTTTGGAGAGCAGCTCACTGCCCGAACCAGAGCCACCACAGGAGAACATAAAAGAAGGAGATGTCGTTTGGGTTTTTCAAAAAACCGAGGCAAGTGCACGACTCGCTACGGAACCGGTCGTGTCACTGAAGTGATCAGCCCGCAGGAAGTGCGAGTTGATGGAGTACCCCGTCACATTAAGGACTTAAGATCGGTATTCCAAACGTAGCTGCCACTTGACGAGGATAGTGAATTTGAATCCGTGACCAGCGAACCATCATTCTGGTTCATGACGGCTTCATCGCACAGCGACACTGAGAGTGGTAACCTTGAATGTACTGACCCTCCTACTGCTGATGAAAGCCCGGACAGTTCGCCGACCTTCATGCCACGGAAGACAGCACAGATGATGATGAAGCCCCGAATCCCCCTCTGGAAGTGGAAGAAGAAGGCGTTGGAAAAGAAGGCGGTGTGCACTAATCCAGAGTTCCTTGCGAGTGTTGTTCCGGTGTCTACTAAAAAGAGTTTCTTGGGCGTTTTCGACCATCGTTGAGATTTTTCTGCTACAAACACTGGCATCTAAACGTACGACAGGGAAAATAACTTTTCCTCCTACAAGCACCAGTTAAATATAAAAGTAACGATTAAATATAAATCCCTTAAATTAGCCTCTGCAAAAGGACATCTCATTAATTCACTTTTCGTTATTATTGTTTTCTAATTCAATAATTATTTTCATTTTATTATAACATATAATATGCATATTTTATATGGTGGATAGAAACCTAGCATTTTGGGTGAAACGCGGCTTTCCATTCTTGTCAAGTTCATTTATTTTAGGGAATTGCGACCAAATTTTACATTGTAAATTAAAAATAAAAACGCCAAACAGACAGACACACTGCGGCCAATAAAACAAGTCAACGTGTATCCTTACCCTAAAATTAATTTCATTATGAAATAAGACTCCACCATAATGCATTTCGATTAATTCGTACACAAATCAGCCATTTTATTATTTCGTTTAATTATAAATTAAAAACAAAGCCACATACCGCGGCGAAGCAAATAAGACAATGAGTATCCCTTTTTACCTTAGAAACTTTTTACAAATATTGTATATCGTAGATAACGTAGTTAGCATTTTGGAAGCAAAGGGTCGTTTTAGTCTTTTCCGGTCAGTTTAAATCTGGTGGTTGTGATTCATGTTCTCCTCAACTATTCTCCTGTCACACTAACCCAAGACGTCTTACCTATAAACAAAAGTAAAAGTTTGTTTATTTTATTAAAAAAAAAGAGTTAAAATATATCTCTGATGATAGAGGTCTCCTCTGAAATTAATTGGAAAAAAAGCAAAAAGAGATAAATTTGTAACGCATTGTTAAAAGAGCTTCTATCGTCATTTTATTACTTCTTCATTCAATGCTTAAAAAAAGAACGAACAATATCTAAAAGAATTAACCCCCCGGCATGCTCTGGCTTTTCCGTTCTTCTCCTCAAATCTGCCTATTACATATTAGCGAATAACGTCACACCAACCCAAGACGTCTTACCTATAAACAAAAGTAAAAGTTTGTTTATTTTATGAAAAAAAAGAGTTAAAATATATCTCTTATGATGGAGGTCTCCTCCGAAATTAATTGGAAAAAAAGAAAAAAGATATAAATTTGTCACGCATTGTTAAAAGAGCTTCTATCGTCATTTTATATATATATATATATATATATATATATATATATATATATATATATATATATATATATATATATATATATTAGACATGTGTCATTGAAGACCACGGAGTTCTCCCTCTTTATGATCTTTCTGGTCAGTTTCTCGACTCAGCGAGCGACTCGTCGGGTTTCTGGTATCAATTGATGGATCATGGCGCCTAATGTTGTGTCTTGGCCATTTATCTAGCGCTTTCGGTCTCGGTATATCTAGGCAGCATCTTCTCTTGCAGGCAAGTATTGTTGAATATAAGAGACAACTCATGTCTAGATATCCTTTGGTAGATCCTTTCAATAGTCCGAATCAGGATCTTAGTTTCGGAAGGGAATTGGCTGAAGATTTTGCCATAGTTTGAAGTTGTCTTCCAAGTACTTTCAGACCCATCCGGGTCCATCTTCAGGGGAATGGGGTTAATCATGTACAGACCACGTGTTAGTATTATAGAAGGTTTTGGCAGAAATTATGTAATAAGTACAAAACTATATTTAGAACAATAGACATTTTAGTATATTATTACTAATATTAAAGTTATGGTGCCTTTGTGCCCCTGTTCATGAAGAAAAAGAAGAAGAAAAAGAAGCAAACATATTCCATAGGGGTGCAATACTGCACAAGCACCCTAAAAACGTATTCCATTAGGGCAGTATACTTCACAAGCTCACGGTCGCATATTTTTGCTAGTTGGAAGCAGAACAGATACCACATTACTTCCACACCTCTCAAAAAGGAGGTAATTCAAAAAAAAATTTCCTCTTCTCCACCCAAAGAAATATTTTTAGTTAAACAAAAAAAATTTACCCTCCCCCACCGAAAGAAATATTTTAAGATAAAAAAAATTCACGTTATTTTATATGGATACAAATATTAGTGAAAACAACGGCGTAACATAATAATATCTTCTTGTAACTTCACTGATTGAGACGTTATTTTATATGGATACAAATATTAGTGAAAACAACGGCATAACATAATAATTTCTTCTTGTAACTTCACTGATGGAGACGTTATTTTATATGGATACACATATTAGTGAAAACAACGGCGTAACATAATAATTTATTCTTGTAACTTCACTGATGGAGACGTTATTTTATATGGATACAAATATTAGTGAAAACAACGGCGTAACATAATAATTTCTTCTTGTAACTTCACTGATGGAGACGTTATTTTATATGGATACACATATTAGTGAAAACAACGGCGTAACATAATAATTTATTCTTGTAACTTCACTGATGGAGACGTTATTTTATATGGATACAAATATTAGTGAAAAAAACGGCGTAACATAATAATTTCTTCTTGTAACTTCACTGATGGAGACGTTATTTTATATGGATACACATATTAGTGAAAACAACGGCGTAACATAATAATTTCTTCTTGTAACTTCACTGATGGAGACGTTATTTTATATGGATACAAATATTAGTGAGAACAACGGCGTAACATAATAATTTCTTCTTGTAACTTCACTGATGTAGACGTTATTTATATGGATACAAATATTAGTGAAAACAACGGCGTAACATAATAATTTCTTCTTGTAACTTCACTGATGGAGACGTTATTTTATATGGATACAAATGTTAGTGAAAACAATGGCGTAACATAATTATTTCTTCCTATTAAATCCTTCCTAACAAAACGAAAGATCCAGGTTTTCCTCGTGGCTACTCTTCTAAGCAACATGGCATAAATGCTGGTGTACCTCAGGGATCAATTCTTGGACCTCTACTGTTCCTGATTTTCATAAATGACCTCCCTGATACCATTGCGACTGATATAGGAATATTTGTTGACGACACCACGCTCTACTCTTGTCATGTGGGCAAAACCGACGCGCACATATTTGAGGCAATGGTTAATCCTTAGAAAATGTACTCCAGTCTGTAGTGGAATGGAGTCAAAAATGGATGGTAACCTTTAATGCCGCAAAGACAAAGCTACTTTCCTTCAATAACTACAAGAAACCTCTTCAACCATCGATTGTCATGGCAAATAGCACTCTGCCTGAGAGTTCATTATTCAAACTCCTCGGCCTAACTTTCACAGATAACGTGAATTGGAATAAATACATTGAAAACATTGCCAGGGCTGCTGCAAAGAAGGTGGGCTCTCTCTCTACCGTGCCAGTAAACTTCTCACACATGACATTATCCTATATCTCTACAAAGCCATCATCCGCCCATGAATGGAGTATTGTTGCCACATCTGGGCTGGTGCATCATCCACTAGTCTCTCCCTCTCAGACAAAGTCCAAAAAAACTTGCCAACTTGATATGTCCTTCACTATCCACCAAGCTCCAGCCTCTGTCCCATCGCCACAATGTTGCATCCTTGTGCCTGTTTTACAAGTACATCAATGGATTGTGCTCTGATGAGCTTGCTGCTCTGGTACCCCCATGACGTAATTTCACTAGACCAACCCGACAATCTGCCAAATCCCATCCATACACTGTGGAGGTCGCCAGATGCCGAAAAGCTTTCTACTCCAAAAGGTTCTTTCCTCGTGCTGCTGGACTCTGGAACTCCCTCTATGCTCCCTGCTTTCCTGACGTTACTGACATGCAGGAATTTAAAACTTATGTAAACACACATTTCGCTGCACAGCTCCTAATTTGGGTTGAACCCCCCCAAAAAAACCTTCACCCTTTTTTCTCAGTAGCCCCTTACATCTACAGTGGCGGCCTGCCTTTTTTGAGGTGGACTATGATTAAAAAAAAAAACTTTACTGATAGAGACGTTATTTTATATGAATACAAATATTAGTGCAAACAATGACATAACATAATTATTTCTTCCTGTAACTTCACTGAAAGAGACGTTATTTTATATGGATACAAATACTAGTGCAAACAATGGCAGAGCATAATTATTTCTTCCTGTAACTTCACTGATTAAGAAGTTATTTTATATGGATACAAATATTAGTGAAAGCAATGGCGGAGCATAATTATTTCTTCCTGTAACTTGACTTATTGAGAAGTTTTTTATATGGATACACATATTAGTGAAAACAATGGTGGAGCATAATTTTTTCTTCCTGTCAGTTCACAGATTGCGAAGTTATTTTATATGGATACAACAAATATTAGTGAAAACAATGGCGGAGCATATATTTTTTCCTGTAAGTTGACTGATTGAAAACTTATTTAATATGGATACAAATATTAGTGAAAACAATGGAAGAGCCTAATTTTTTTCCTGTAAGTTCAGAGCATTATGTTTTCTGCTTGTAATTTTATATTGTTTTTAATATTTGTGCAAACAATACTAGAGCACGATAATTTTTTCCTATAAGATCACTGAATTAGAAGTTGTTTTATATGGATATAAATATTAATGCAAACAATGGCGGAGCATAATTATTTTTTCCTTGTTACATAACTGATTTTGAAGTTATTTCATATGGATATAAATATTAGTGCAAACAATGGCAGGGCATGATTTTTTCTTCTTGTAACATTACTGATGTAGAATTTTTTCATATGTATATAAATATTAGTGCAAACAATGGGTTAGCATAATTATTTATCTTGTAACATCACTTATTGAGATGTTAATTTTTATTGATATAAATATTAGTGCAAACAATGGTGGAGCATAATTATTTCTTTTTGTAACATCACTGATTGAGAAGTTATTTAATATGGATATAAATATTAGTGCAAACAATGGTGGAGCATAGTTATTTATTCCTGTAACATTACTGATTGCGAAGTTATTTTATATGGATATAAATGTTCGTGCAAACAATGGCAGAGCATAATTATTCTTTTCGTTTAACTTGATTGATTGAGAAGTTATTTCATATAGATATTAATACTAGTGCAAACAATGGGGGAGCATAATTTTTTCATGCTTTAACTTCACTGATTGTGACGTTATTTTATATGAATACAAATATCTGTGAAAACAATGACGGAGCATAATTATTCATTCCTTTAACTTCACTGATGGAGACGTTATTTTATATGGATACACATATTAGTGAAAACAACGGCGTAACATAATAATTTATTCTTGTAACTTCACTGATGGAGACGTTATTTTATATGGATACAAATATTAGTGAAAAAAACGGCGTAACATAATAATTTCTTCTTGTAACTTCACTGATGGAGACGTTATTTTATATGGATACACATATTAGTGAAAACAACGGCGTAACATAATAATTTCTTCTTGTAACTTCACTGATGGAGACGTTATTTTATATGGATACAAATATTAGTGAGAACAACGGCGTAACATAATAATTTCTTCTTGTAACTTCACTGATGTAGACGTTATTTATATGGATACAAATATTAGTGAAAACAACGGCGTAACATAATAATTTCTTCTTGTAACTTCACTGATGGAGACGTTATTTTATATGGATACAAATGTTAGTGAAAACAATGGCGTAACATAATTATTTCTTCCTATTAAATCCTTCCTAACAAAACGAAAGATCCAGGTTTTCCTCGTGGCTACTCTTCTAAGCAACATGGCATAAATGCTGGTGTACCTCAGGGATCAATTCTTGGACCTCTACTGTTCCTGATTTTCATAAATGACCTCCCTGATACCATTGCGACTGATATAGGAATATTTGTTGACGACACCACGCTCTACTCTTGTCATGTGGGCAAAACCGACGCGCACATATTTGAGGCAATGGTTAATCCTTAGAAAATGTACTCCAGTCTGTAGTGGAATGGAGTCAAAAATGGATGGTAACCTTTAATGCCGCAAAGACAAAGCTACTTTCCTTCAATAACTACAAGAAACCTCTTCAACCATCGATTGTCATGGCAAATAGCACTCTGCCTGAGAGTTCATTATTCAAACTCCTCGGCCTAACTTTCACAGATAACGTGAATTGGAATAAATACATTGAAAACATTGCCAGGGCTGCTGCAAAGAAGGTGGGCTCTCTCTCTACCGTGCCAGTAAACTTCTCACACATGACATTATCCTATATCTCTACAAAGCCATCATCCGCCCATGAATGGAGTATTGTTGCCACATCTGGGCTGGTGCATCATCCACTAGTCTCTCCCTCTCAGACAAAGTCCAAAAAAACTTGCCAACTTGATATGTCCTTCACTATCCACCAAGCTCCAGCCTCTGTCCCATCGCCACAATGTTGCATCCTTGTGCCTGTTTTACAAGTACATCAATGGATTGTGCTCTGATGAGCTTGCTGCTCTGGTACCCCCATGACGTAATTTCACTAGACCAACCCGACAATCTGCCAAATCCCATCCATACACTGTGGAGGTCGCCAGATGCCGAAAAGCTTTCTACTCCAAAAGGTTCTTTCCTCGTGCTGCTGGACTCTGGAACTCCCTCTATGCTCCCTGCTTTCCTGACGTTACTGACATGCAGGAATTTAAAACTTATGTAAACACACATTTCGCTGCACAGCTCCTAATTTGGGTTGAACCCCCCCAAAAAAACCTTCACCCTTTTTTCTCAGTAGCCCCTTACATCTACAGTGGCGGCCTGCCTTTTTTGAGGTGGACTATGATTAAAAAAAAAAACTTTACTGATAGAGACGTTATTTTATATGAATACAAATATTAGTGCAAACAATGACATAACATAATTATTTCTTCCTGTAACTTCACTGAAAGAGACGTTATTTTATATGGATACAAATACTAGTGCAAACAATGGCAGAGCATAATTATTTCTTCCTGTAACTTCACTGATTAAGAAGTTATTTTATATGGATACAAATATTAGTGAAAGCAATGGCGGAGCATAATTATTTCTTCCTGTAACTTGACTTATTGAGAAGTTTTTTATATGGATACACATATTAGTGAAAACAATGGTGGAGCATAATTTTTTCTTCCTGTCAGTTCACAGATTGCGAAGTTATTTTATATGGATACAACAAATATTAGTGAAAACAATGGCGGAGCATATATTTTTTCCTGTAAGTTGACTGATTGAAAACTTATTTAATATGGATACAAATATTAGTGAAAACAATGGAAGAGCCTAATTTTTTTCCTGTAAGTTCAGAGCATTATGTTTTCTGCTTGTAATTTTATATTGTTTTTAATATTTGTGCAAACAATACTAGAGCACGATAATTTTTTCCTATAAGATCACTGAATTAGAAGTTGTTTTATATGGATATAAATATTAATGCAAACAATGGCGGAGCATAATTATTTTTTCCTTGTTACATAACTGATTTTGAAGTTATTTCATATGGATATAAATATTAGTGCAAACAATGGCAGGGCATGATTTTTTCTTCTTGTAACATTACTGATGTAGAATTTTTTCATATGTATATAAATATTAGTGCAAACAATGGGTTAGCATAATTATTTATCTTGTAACATCACTTATTGAGATGTTAATTTTTATTGATATAAATATTAGTGCAAACAATGGTGGAGCATAATTATTTCTTTTTGTAACATCACTGATTGAGAAGTTATTTAATATGGATATAAATATTAGTGCAAACAATGGTGGAGCATAGTTATTTATTCCTGTAACATTACTGATTGCGAAGTTATTTTATATGGATATAAATGTTCGTGCAAACAATGGCAGAGCATAATTATTCTTTTCGTTTAACTTGATTGATTGAGAAGTTATTTCATATAGATATTAATACTAGTGCAAACAATGGGGGAGCATAATTTTTTCATGCTTTAACTTCACTGATTGTGACGTTATTTTATATGAATACAAATATCTGTGAAAACAATGACGGAGCATAATTATTCATTCCTTTAACTTCACTGACTGAGAAGTTATTTTATATGGATACAAATATTAGTGAAAACAATGACGAAGCATGATTATTTTGGATTGTGACTGCACTGATTGAGAAATTATTTTATATGAATATAAATATTAGCGCAGACAATGGTTGAGCATAATCTTTTCTTCATGTAACATCACTGATTGAGAAGTTATTTCATATGGCTATTAATATTTGTGCAAACAATGGCGGAGCATAATTAACATTTAGACGTTATTTTATATGAATACATATATTAGTGAAAAATATGGCAGAGCACAATTATTTCTTCCTGTAACTTTACTGATTGAGACGTTATTTTATCTGAATAAAAATAGCATCTATTAATTTTAACGCCCCTTCCTCAGTAGCCTACCTCTGTTGTAATTACCACAAATTACTAAATAATGTAATTGTTTTCAAGATAAATTATTACATATTTAATTTTTAGAAGTGTGAGGCTTTTGATTGACAATTTTTTCTTAAGTACACACTTTGTTAAGAAAATGTGCAGGTGTTTTGAAAACCCTTACTTCACTACACACTTTTGTTAATAAGAGGTTCGGTTGCTAGATGGGAGGGAAAAAAGAAAGGAGGGTTGAAAGAGTGGTAGTGATGGGGAAAGATGAAAGGAAAGAAAAAATGGGTGTAGTATGAGTGGATTTCTTCCCCACACTAAAATTCTCTGATGTAATTTTCGGTTCAAGAATGACTAGCATTTTTTCTAAAGTTATGCATAATATCATTGGTTACTTCTCAAATTAGTACATGAAAACGTTAGAAAATGGAGGAAAATAGCTACTCTCATTGGAGAAAAGTGCTCTGATTTTGAGACATCATACATCTGAAGGCTGGTTGGTTCGAATGATATAAACTGTGTGACTCTTTGTTCAGTACTCTCGTAGGAGATACGTTACATACATACATACATACATACAGACGTTTCCCTTTAATATAATAGACTAGCAGGGCTCAGTGTCATAAAAACACAAAATAGAAGAAAAATAGCCTGTATAACATCTTCATATTCAAACTTCTATTACTCTCCCTCTTTCTATAGATGTCTCTTTATCTTTCTCCCTTTCTCATCCCTGGTCGCCACACTTCACCACCCCACTCTCCAAACTGCTACTTCTCCCTGTTGCCTTCGGTTAAAACTGTCTCTTCCACACCACTCCTCATCCATTGCCCAGGGCAAAAGTATGACATATTTCTATTAAAAGTACCACCTCTGTCTGCGCCTTCTATATACCTACCTATCTCTGACCCGGTGCAAATGCTAAATACGTATCTATCTCTGTCCCAGTGCGAATGCTAAATATATACCTATCGTTGCCCCAGTGCGCATGCTATATACGTACCTATTGCCGCCCCAGATGCGCATGCTATATACGTACTTTCTCCGCTCTGGTGCGAATTCTAAATACGTACACATCGCTGCCCCAGTGTTAATGCTAAATAAGTACCTATACCTGCCCCGGTGCGCATGCTATATACATACCTATCGCCGCCCCAGTGCGCATACTATGTACGTACCTATCGCTGCCCAGTGCGCATACTATATACATACCTATCGCCACCCTAGTGCGCATACTATATACATACCTATCGCCACCCTGGTGCGCATACTATATACGTACTTATCGCCACCCCAGTCTGCATACTGTATAAGTACTTATCGCTGCCCCAGTGCGCATAGCATATACGTACCTATCGTGGCCCTGGTGCTCATAATATATACGTACTTATCGCCACCCCAGTGCGCATACAATATATGTACCTATCGCCGCCTCAGTGCAGATACGATATACATACCTATCGCAACCCAGGTGTGCATACTACATACATACTTATCGCTGTCTCGGTGCAGATACTATATACGTACCTATCGCCGCTCTGGTGCACATTACTTATCTCTGCCCCGGTTCGCATACTATATACATACCTATCTTCGCCCCTGTGTGAATACAAGATACGTATTTATTGCCGCTTTGGTGCACATATTATATACGTACCTATCGCCGCCCCAGTTTGCATACTATATACGTAACTATCTCTGCCCCAGTGCGAATACTAAACAGGTACCTATCACCGCCCCAATGTGAATACTAAATACGTACCTATCTCCTCCCCGGTGTGAATGCTAAATACGTACCTATCCCCGCCCCTGTGTGCATACTATATACGTACCTATCGCCGCCCTGGGGCGCATGTTATATACATACCTACTGCCGCCCCAGTGCGCATACTATATACATACCTATCGCCGCCCCGATGCACGTACTATATACATACCTATCGCCGCCCAGGTGCGCATACTATATACATAACTATCGCCGCCCCGGTGCGCATACTATATAAGTACTTATAGCCGCCCTAGAGAACATACTATATACGTAACTATTGCCGCCCCAGTGCGCATACTATATACGTACTTATCGCCGCCCTGGTGCAATACTATATATGTACCTATCGCCACCCCTGTGTGCATACTATATATGAACCTATCGCCGCCCCGGTGCAGATGTGATATACGTACCTACTTCCGTCCCGGTGCACATACTACATACGTACCTATCGCTGCCCAGGTGCAGATACCATATACGTACTTATCACCGCCTCGGTGCGCCTTACTTATCTCTGCCCCGGTGCGCATACTACATACGTACATATAAATTTTGTCACCACCCCAAAAAAAAAATTTAGTACCCAAAGAAATATATTTAGTTAAAAAGAAAAAAAAATTTTAGTACCCAAAGAAATATATTTAGTTAAAAAGAAAAAGAAAATTTCTCACCCCCCAAAAAAAATTATTTTACTGTCCCCACCCAAAGAATTATTTTAAGTTAAAAAAAAATTTCCCCGAACCCCAAAATTCTTTTACCCTCTCAATTTTTTTTTTACTCTCCTCCACCAAAATGAGTATTTTAAGTTAGAAAAAAAGAAAAAATAATTTCCCTCACCCACTCAAAAAACGTTTTTTTTACCCAACCCCCACCCCTCCAAATTCTATTTTAACTTTACCCTACCAAAATAAGTAGATGGACAGATAGATGGACGGACGCACGTAGGTTGACAGATAGACGGACGTATGTGGAGAGATTGACGGACGGACGTAGCTTAAATATTAGCATCTATTAATTAAGAAAGGTTGAGAGATTGGCGGACGTACGGACGTACATACATAACTGGACAGACGGACAGACGTAGCTGGAACGACGGACGACAGACATAGGTGGACAGATGGACGGACGTAGGTAGACGGATTGACGGACACACGTAGGTGGACAGATGGACGGACATAGCTGAACAGACAGACGGAATACGAACGTAGGTCGACAGATGGACGAATGTAGGTGGACAGATTGACGGACGGACGTAGTTGAAATATTAGCGTCTGTCAATTAAGAAAGGAAGGTAAAAAGGGTTTCAAGTGAGAGGGAAAGAAGAAAGGAAGGACAAAAAGGGGTGTAGTGGCAGTGAATTTCTTTCCCGGCACTCCCTTCCTCTGGTGTCATTTCCGGTTGAACGATTACTGGCATTTTATTTTATCTTAAATTGGAAAATAGAGGAAAAAAGCTACACCCATTACTTCTTTCATGTCTGTGTATGTTAGATGAAATAACCTACGTCGATAAGGACCCTCGTACAGGAGTCTTCATTTTTAATGATAATAATTGTTGTGGGGTACAAATCACCCATATAGGAGAACTGATGGTATCAACCAGGTATAATAAATACCACTGGTTGCCGAGACTCAGGAGAGACTTTCATACCATGTTATGTTGGACTTTGTAAGGAACGTTTCAATTTGAGCAAGTAATTATTTTTATATATTGTTATACTGTTGCCGCCATTTTGTTATTCGTTACTGTTGATTGTTATTGCTTTATCATTTGGACTTTTTTGTTGGACCTTTTTTGTTGGACCTTTTTTGTTGGATTTTTTTTTCTGGATCACGTTGTTCTTTTTTCTCTTTTTTTTTGTTTGTTGCCTCTAGTTTGTTAACTAGATGGCTGTATAGATGTCCAATACTGATAACTCGGAATGGTGCAAGCCACCTAAAGTTACAACCGATGTTAAGGAGTTCATCGAGGAGGCAAAAAACTGCTCACACATGGCCACGGAGACCGGTATTCTAATTGACATTCCAAAGCTGGAAGAGATACTGAAACGAACTGTCTCTTTATTTGTGGTGGATAAAAAGATCAAAAAAACTATTAGGGCCAGCCTGAACTGATTTTAAAACTATTACATACAGCGGGTTTTAAACCGCAAATGTTGATTAAGTCAAAAGGCTTCAACACTTGGTCAACGCTTTTTCTGAATGAAGACACCTGTAACAAACTTTCACTGACCCAAATTATCACACCGGATTACGTGCTGCGAACGGAATACATGGGGAGGAGAAGATCCTCCATTTCAATTTTTAACGTGCCATTCCACGTTAAAGGCGAGCACATTGGTGCTTTTTTCTTAAAATTTGGGGAGATTACAGACGTCAGTTATGACGAGTTTCCAGGTATCTGGAACTTTGAAATCCTAGTCGATAAAAAGTCGTATGAAAGTATCCCCTATTACTTTCATATAGGGGAGGAAAAATTGCTCATTATCCTAGCGGGAAGAAAACCCATATGGTGGTATTGCAAAGAAATGGGTCATTTAACTATGGATTGCCCCCTCCCCCAAAAAAAAGATTCAACATTAAAAACGACTACCTCGATCACTAAAACATCGAGGGCAGGACCTCACCTCAACGCGCAACCAAATATTGGTCATATTATTAATTCAGCAACCGATGATTCGGAAGACGAATTCCCGGCCCTACCGGCAAGCAAGAAACCAGACGCTGAAGAAGAAAAAGATGAAAGTTGGATTATTATACCGGGGAAAAACCCCCGGGACGTTTGTCTTTGGACAAGATGTGAGAGAGGGAAATGCTAAAAAATGACCCCGGTAAAGACTCTTTCTTAAAAGCGAAGGCTTTAAAAAAGTAAATTGGGAAATAATACACCCAAATCCATTCCTGATTCAACCCCTAAACCAAGTCTCCAACCGATCACCAAACCAAAATTCCCCCAAAATCCTCAGTCCCCCAAAACAATGCCCCCACCAATAACTGGCCCCATTACAGACAAACAATACAAACTTATCCTCCTAAGCCTGCAAAAAGTCCCCAAAAATGCCAAATCTCCCAGACCTTCTCCCTTCGTTTCCCCTTTAAATACCCCCAGAAACACTCCACCTGCGTCCCCCTCAAAGCAGCCCTCCCCTTCGCCTTCTCCAGCTTCGTCCATAGAGCCCTGCTCCCCCTCCCCTTCTCCCATAGATGACATGCCTCCCCCCCACCTGCCACGCAGAAACGGCCAAGAAGCCCTTCTATAGAGAGTAGAAATCGAAAAAAACTGCTTTTCTATTAGGTGAAGACATATGTAAATGTACGCAGGTACAAATAGATACTGTGAAAAATTATCGTGTCCCCAACTTCGCTGAATTACTAAAATTCAACGAGGTTGGGGGAATATCAATTGAAGACCCTTCGAACTTCCCAAATGCAGATAGGGTGCTTACTGTAATCCGTAAAAAATCAGAAGCAAATGCTCTATGCCAGATGTTGGAGGAGGCGAACAGAGCCTTTAATTTTACTCCCCCTTTGGCCATTTTTAAAAATAGTGCCTTAATGGAACTAAGAAATGACTGTTTTGGGAGGCTACCCATAAAAATTCACCCATCCCTGTATAGAATAGCAAAACTAACATATCCTCATGATGTTGGCGGCATCTCCCATGATGGTCTGATTAACGACCAAATGGGAAAACAGTCTTTTGGGAGAGCCGTTGGCATCCTGACTACATCTATGTTCGTTTCTCAAACCCACCCCTAAAGCATCCTTATGGCTCTCTATCTAGCAAGTTTAAATGTGCGGGGCCTGAGGGCGAATGACCGTAAATTTCGGGTCGCTACTGACTTTCAGCGCCTCGGAGTGGATATATGTTGTGTTCAGGAAACCCATCTGAATTCAGGGGACCATTTGGGTGCGCTGGCTAAGCGTTTTCACGTTTATTCAGCGTACTTTAATTCTTCCGCAAGGGGGGTTTCCTGGCTGGTAAGCAAAACTTTAGATGCGTCGTGTGACCCTTGCTACATGGATCCGGAAGGGAGACTATGTGTTTTGGATATTACCATAAAGGGGAAAACATTTCGTTTCATTGGGGTTTATGCGCCCAATAGCCATTCTGAGCATGTTTCTTTCTTTCAGCGAATCGAGCAGTTCTTGAATACTGCTCGGACGGTCATTCTAGCGGGAGACTGGAACGCGGTTCTCGATCCCGATTTAGATCGTAATCGGCGCAGGCTCTGACTCTTTCCATAAACCTTGCTTTGACTGTTTCTAAAACCTTTGACTATGACTTATTCCTGAACATCAGTTTTTTAATCCCGCTCTATCTATGATAATAAGCACTTCTAAAATTAAGGATGCCAACTCTTACTTCTTTTTCTTCTTCTCCTTTGTTTCCCAAACCCTCAGTTCTCACTCCTTCTCGAACCTCCGTCTATGACTCCTACCCGAACCTTAAGACCTGACTACTTCCTGAAGAGTTGGCTCTGACTCCTTCTTCAACCTCAGACTCTGACTTCTTCCCGAACCTCAGACTCTGACTCTTTCCCGAACTGAAGGCTCTGACTCTTTGACTGTTTCCCAAAACTCTGACTCCTTCCCGGTAACTTCACTGATTGAGAAGTTATTTTCTATGAATATAAATATTAGTGAAAACAATGGCGGGGTATAATTTTTTCTTCTTTTAACTTCACTGATTGAGACGTTATTTTAAGGTGGTAGTGCCTCCCACTACCACCTTAAAATAACAGAATGAAAGGAAGAAAGGGTGGGGGGATGGCGGAAGGAAGAAAGGTGTGAGCTTGAGGATGGCGCTGGTGGTGGAAGGGAAAGAAGAACGGAAGGTAGAAACGGTAGTAGTGAGATGGAAAGAAGAAAGGAAAGAAGAAAGGAAAGAAAAAAGGTGTAGTGGAAGTGAATTTCTTCCTGCCACTTTCTTCCTCTGATGTAATTACCGGTTCAAGCATGACTTTAATTTTTTCTCAAATTATACATAATATCATTGTTTTTTCCTAAATTAGTACATGAAAACGTTGGAAAATGGAGGAAAGAAGCTACCCCCATTGGACAAAATGGCTCCGTTGCCCCCCAAAGGGTATTTTTTATTCTGAGACATCATACGTCCGAAGGCTGGACGGTTCGAATGATATCAACTGTGTGACTGTTTGTTGAGTACTTTCAGAGGAGATACGTTAGTTACATACATACATACATACGTTTCTGTTTTAAAATGATAACATTTTTTTTAAATGACCTCCGTCTCGTAAGCCACAAAACGTAAGTGAACAAATATTGCAAAATCATTTCGATTTAATTAATATTCGTTAGCACAGTACATTATGTTGATCGTTGTAGAAACAAATTGTAGAAGACAAAGACGCCAACAATATTAATTAAGTTGGCATTTGCATAATAATTGTGGGGCGTACAAGAGTCGAACGTGGTTCATTTTACCGGAAGGAACATACGCATAAGTAATTGTGATCATATCAGATCGTAATAATAACTTGAGGCGCAATACTGTCTGACGCGGTTACGATTTAGTCTTACTGTAGAACTTTTAATAATAATCAAGTTGATTATTGGCGTTTTGGCATTTTGGCTAACTATTCCTGCATTCTACTAAAAAGGAAGATAGTACGTTTGCTCATGTTTTGCGAGTTCTATTATTATGCCCTATTGATACTTAAACTTTAAATGTAACATCTTATTACACGATATAGTTCTGTATATCTATAAAAAAATTGAGCAGACCTGTCTATATAGCTAAAGACAAGAGGAGTTACATTGTCGAATCACTTAGTAAGATCACTTTTCTTTGGAGTGTAACCTATATAAAAGAAAAGCGTATATATTTGCTTTGTTTTCTATACATTTATTTACAACCCAGTGAAATAAGGTAGTAAGTAAAAATAATTTGAAATACATGTAACAATGGGTACGTGGGTATGTGAAAATAATGTTTTAAACGGTGAGGTTAAAATTAAACGGAGTTGAAAATTCTATTAGGGGTTAAGATTACGTATCAAGATATAGACGTGGCAAGGAATAGAGAAAGATCTGCTTTTTCACCTGTGGGCAAACTTTGTCGTTGCCAGTTGTTTCTGTCGACGAAAAAACGATGGATATTCCGTGGGGGTCGTAGAAATTAAGTACGACATACTACAAAAATAGCAGTTATCGTTTACTGTTTAAAAACAAAATTCAATTTGTATACACCATAAAAACGGCCCAGTAAGAAGATGGGTGAACTACTTCACAACGGGAATACGAGGTTATCCTAGTAAATATTGTCACAAACTATTAATTCGGCCTTCAATGTGAATTTCGAATACAATTTTGACACTAATAATGTTGTAAAACCATATTTGAAATTGAATCTCTTGTGGTTATGTAAAATGTTTGCACCTACATCCCCAGCTTTGTAATTTAAATATTAAAAATTGAGATGTATATTTTTCTTCACTTCATTAATGCGGTTTTGCTTAGTACGGTATTCGAGTTAACATGGGTTAGTCAATGTATACGCAGAGATTAATACTCTAGGCTGGTGGTTTTGTGTTAAACTAGATTTTACCCCGTTTCTTTATATTGTATAAAGTTGCAAACGAATGCCTCATAGCCAATCGCTATTAAGAGTGTTGTAACTTAGTCCCTTTATTTTCTTAAAGATTTAAGAGATAGTCTGTAGCTTTTGATCCGTTGACGTTTTATTGTTAGTTCATACAAGATGCAAAATGAAAACACGTACAATTATTATCTTTTTGATTTTAAGGGTCTTTTGTTTATTAATATTCCGCACACGATAAAGAAAATCTAATTTTACCTTTGTTATTGCTTTAGTAGATAGACTGCGACTTATATATCTGCGAAGGCTTGTGTATATGATTTCATGTGTGTGCGGTACTACAAACGGAGTCTCGTGAACTTCTATGTGTCTGGCTTCATCTAGTCTTCTCTATGCGTCCGTCTCTCTGTCGTTTTATTTCTCTCGTCTCTTATATACTGCTGTCTTTCTGTCCGTCTGTCTATTTATCTATGTCGATTACATCACGATTGACGTATATAGCAATCCGAACATTTTCCTTTGATGCCAATCTAGTATATTTTCTAGTCGAAATTTTACAGATACGCTCTTAACTCTTTTCTTGTTTATCATGTCATAATAAACTAGTCTCTCTATTGAGGCCATCAAAATTTCTAGCCTAATTATGTTTAAATATTTTTTAACAAAATAATTCGTCGTTTTAGTTTTATAGTTTCGAATCTTATCTTTGTCAGTAAACTTCTGATTAAATTACGTCTCCTGTCTCTTCGTGTTACACAAAGGTGAGATGACCTTTCAAAAGCACTTCAGAATACAATCGGAAATAGACGTAAGCGCGATAAATGTCAAGAAGGCAAGACACCTAGAGGAAATCAACAGTTTACTTCAATTTCCGACGTTTGAATAATAAAATCAACATAAAACTGAACATCAGAAAATCCGAAATTCCCCAAAATGGTTTCGGGCATATTAGTTTTTTTGATAACCCATCATTTAAATGATGTCAATGTATGAGGTGGGTTATATCAAACTGCGCTACTGCATTGGAAAATGACGTCATCCTATAATAATATATTTTAAAAGTAGAACCGTGAACATTTTATCACACATTTTATGTTAATATACGTATTGTTTTTGTATTTCTTTTTTCCGTTCAATTTGGTGTTACACTCTCTTTTAAATATAGTTTCATTCTTTTTGTTTTATATTGAGTTTTCTGTATTTCCTAAACACTACTGTATTAATTTATTCTTTTTGATTTTGTTTTCAAGACAAACAGAAGAAAGAAATACAGATTTTTTTACGAAAGAATGAAAGCTCAAAATGATACAAAATATAGAAAAGAAAGATAAAATAAAAGTGAAACAAACACACAGAACTTAATGTAGAATGAAAATAAAAACGATAGAAATATATGAGAAATGAAATAACGGGTACTTAATTACGTGACGTATATGTCGATTAAAGAAAAATAATTAAAAATAATATATAGAGAGAGAGAAAAAAGAATTTTTGATCAAGATTAAAATTAAAAATGTTTCTTGTTTAATGAAACAAACTTTTTAAATGTTGGTTGTTAGTAAAAAATATCATTTCTGTTTCTGTTTGTTTTTTTTTACAACCAAAATGGAAAAAGTTTCTTTCATTTAATAAAAACATTTTTTATTTTAAAAATTATTTTTTTATTATATTTTTATATATATTCCATTTTTAATTATTTTTTAATCGACATATACTAGATGTGTTAGCTAATTGAGTACCCATTATTTCATTTCTTGTATATTTCTTTTTGTTTTTATTTTATTCTGCGTTTAGTTCTTAATTTATTTGTTATATATTTGCTTATTCCATTCTCAATTTCTTTTAAATTTGTAATTTCGTTCCTTGTTCTTTCATTCATTCATTGTGTTTTTATTCATTATTCCTTTCTGTCTTTATTTCTTTTATTCATCTTTTTCTTAATTATTTATCTTCTTTTTTTCATTGTTAATTTCTTTCTTATTTATTACTAGCATGGTTACCCGACGTTGCCCGGGATATGGACAACAAAATAGAAGAGTGAACAAGTGTATAAACATCTTTCTTTTTGAAAATCTTTCTGTCTCTCTTTGTCTCTCTCTTTGTCTCTCTCTCTCTCTCTTTCTCTCTCTCTCTCTCTGTATTTTATTATCTACCTATCTCTAACTATATATCCCTTACCCGACCCCTCCCTCTATCTTATTCCTTTTTCCCCCTCTCTCCTCTCTCCCCTCTCTCTCCCTCTCTCCTCAATAAAACTCCTTCTCTATTACCCTTCTATCTATCACCCACTCTCTCGCTTTCTCTGGAAGAAATCGTTAACAAACTACTACATAATAACATTTAGAAAATCGCTGTAAATGTCGACTCCACTGACTAATTCTGTTTCTGTTAACCCCTCAAAGAATGAATATTTAAATAAGCATATATTTTTACTGTGGCAATGGTGAAAAAGAATATATAAGCTTCTTAGGTGTGTTTTGTGTGTGTTTTTTTGAATTTTAGCTACAACACATCGGACCGTAAGATACACAATTTGCTTTTAAATAATAGATTGCATACTTGATTCAAGTCCATATTTCATTTCTGATTTTGTTGTTTCATTCAATCTCAATTTATAACATTCTTATTTTCTTTCGTTCCTTTGTTCTGTTATTATTATTTTTTTGTTTCGGTATTTGTGTTGTTCTTGTTATATTTACTTTTATTTATCTTTTCTTCCTTCCGTTTATTTTATACTAGCGGGGCTACCCGGCGTTGCTCGGGGTCATAAAAACATTTAATTGAAGAAAAATCGCGTGGGTAACATCTTTATATTCAAACTTCTATTTCTCTCCCTCTCTCTCTATAGCCGTCTCTTTATCTTTCTACTTTTCTCTTCCCTGGTCGCCCCATTTCACCGCTACTTTCTCATTTTGCCTTTTGCGAAAGCTGTTTCTTCCCCACCATTTCATCCTACGTTTCCCAGAGCAATAGTATGACATATTTCTATAAAAAGTACCACATCTGTCTGCGCCTTTTATATAGGTACTTATCTCCGCCCCGGTGTTCATACTATATACGTATCTATCGCCACTCCGGTGCGCATACTATGTGCGTACCTATCGCCGCCCCAGTGCACATAATATATACATACCTATCGCAACCCCGGTGCAGATACTATATAAGTACCTATTGCCGCCCTGGGAGCAGATACTATATAAGTGGCTATCGCCGCCCTGAGAGCAGATACTATATTAGTACCTATCGCCGCCCTGGGAGCAGATACTATATAAGTACCTATCGTCGCCATGGGAGCAGATACTATATAAGTACCTATTGTCGCCCCGGTGCGAATGCTAAATACGTACCTATCGCCGCCCCGGTGCGAATGCTAAATACGTACCTATTGCCACCCCGGTGTGCATACTGCATAAGTACCTATCGCTGACCCAATGCAAATACTGAATATGTACATATCGCCGCCCCGGTGCGAATGCTAAATATGTACCTATCGCCGCCCCGGTTCGAATGCTAAATACTAACTTATCGCCGCCCTAGGGCCCGTTCTATATACGTACCGATCACCACCTCAGAGCGCATCCTAAATACATACCTATCACCGGCCCGGTGCGCATGCTATATACGTACTTATTGCCGCCCATGTGCACATGCTATATACGTACCTATCGCAACCCCTAAATGCTTAATACGTACCTATCGCCGCCCCGGTGCGAATGCTAAATTCATACCTATCGGTGACCCGGTGCGAATGCTAAATACGTACATTTCGCCGCCCTGGTGTACGTGCTATATACGTACCTATCGCCGCCCCAATGTGCGTGCTATATACGTACCGATCGCCGCCCCAGAGCGCATGCTAAATACATACCTATCACCGCCCCGGTGCGCATGCTATATACGTACATATTGCCGCCCCGGTGCGAATGCTAAATACGTACCTATCCCCACCCCGGTGTGAATGCTAAATACGTACCTATCGCCACCCCTATGCACTACTATATACGTACCTAATGTCTATCCCAGTGCACATACTATATATATATACCTATCGCCGGCCCGGTGCGCATACTATATTCGTACCTATCGTTGCTCTGGTGCGTATACTATATACTTACCTATCACTGCAAGGGTGCACATACTGTATATGTACCTATCTCCAGCCCAGTTCGCATACCTAAGAACTCATATTAATGCGCCCCTGTCGTGTCAGAAAAACGAAATAGTGTTCATTCATGTATTGTCACTATCATAAATATAAATATTTTTAGTTAAGAAAGAAAAAAAGACATTTTTTTGCCCCCCTCCCAAGAAATTTTTTTTTCATCCTCCCCCATACATATAAATATTTTTAATGATAAAGAAAAAAAAAATTTTGACCTCCCCCTCATAATTTTTTTTTCACCCTCCCCCATACATAGAAATATTTTTAGTTTAAAAAAGAAAATAATTTTTTTTTTTACCCCCCAATTTTTTTTTTAATCCTCTCCCATACATATAAATATTTTTAACGAAAAAGAAAAAAAGAAAAACATTTTGACCTCCCCCCTGAAAATTTTTTGTTCAACCTCCTCCCCCATACATATAAATGATTTTAGTGAACAAAAAAAAAAATTTGGACACCCCCCCAAAAATTTTTTATTTTTACGGGCCCCAATACATAGAAATATTTTTAGTTTAGAAAAGGAAAAACAAAAAAAAAAATTTTACCATCCACCCCCCCAATTTTTTTTTTCATCCTACCCCATACATATAAATATTTTTGACGAAAAAAAAAAAAAAAAGAATTTGCCCCCCCCCCAATTTTTTTTACACTCCCCATACATAGAAATATATTTAGTTTAAAAAAGAACAAAAATTCATCCCCCCCAAAAAAATTTTTTTTATTTCATTCTAAAAATTCCAAAACGATGACGTCATACACATATTACTATGACGTCATGTGCACAATTATAAGTAGGTTTTTAAAAAATTCCAAACCTATAACGATGCCGTCATGTACCTATTACTATGACGTCAGTAAATCCTAGATGGCGTTAAACCACTATACACACCTATAAATACAGTAGCTCTATCTAGGATATTGAGCACTTTTCTCCCGGAGGACGCCGAGTATTTAGAAAGTCAAGAAGACCTCCAGAGCACTACTGAAATCACTCTTTCTGATCCCCCTCCTTTTCATCTGCACTGTAGTCCGACAGGAGCGTAGATACTGTTAAAATATTATGCAAACCTATCACTACAGTAGCTGTATCTAGAACACTGAGCACTTTTCTCCCGGACAACGCCGAGTACTTAGAAAATCAAGGAAGCATCGAGAGCACTACTAAAATCACTCTTACTGATCCCTCCTCTCGTTCATCTGCACAATATTCCGAAAAAACGTAAATGGTGTTAACATATTATACAAATGTGTCACTGCAGCAGCTCTATCTAGGATATTGAGCACTTTTCTCCCGGACAACGTTGAGTACTTAGAAAATAAAGGATTCCTCCAGCGCACTAATTAAATCACCGTTACTGATTTTCCTTCATTTCCATGGTCACAATAGTCCGAAAAGATGCGTAGATGCTGTTTAAAGATTATACAAATCTATCACTACAGCAGCTCTATCTAGGATATTGAGCACTTTTCACCCAGACAACACCGAGTACTTAGAAAATAAAGGAGGCATACAGAGCACTACTAAAAGCACTCTTACCGATTCCTCCTCTTTTTCATCTGCACAATAGTCCGAAAAGAAGTGTAGATGCTGTTTACATATTATATACAAATCTATCACTACAGCAGCTCTATCTAGGATATTGAGCAATTTTCTCCCGGACTACGCCGAGTACTTAGAAAATCAAGGAGGCATACAGAGCACTAATAAAAGCACTCTTACTGATTCTTCTTCCTTTTCATCTGCACAATAGTCCGAAAAGAAGCGTAGATGCTGTTTAAATATTATACAAACCTATCACTACAGCAGCTCTATCTAGGATATTGAGCAATTTTCTCCCGGACAACGCCGAGTATTTAGAAAATCAAGGAGGCATACAGAGCACTACTAAAAGCACTCTTACCGAGTCCTCCTCCTTTTCAGCGTAGATGCTGTTAAAATATTATCCAAACCTATCACTACAATAGCTCTATCTAGAACATTGAGAACTTTTCTCCCGGACAACGCCAAGTACTTTGAAAATCAAGAAGGCCTCCTGAGCACTACTGAAATCACTCTTGCCGGTTGCCAGGTGCGGATGTTATTGAGCAACCCTTGTTTCACTGCACACTCTTAACGTAACCTTCCTATGATGCATCCGGACAGAACTTATGGGATGACCTGATACAACCGGACAGAATTTAGGGCAAGATTTACGGATTTACGGACGGACGTATCTAGACGGACAGACGTAGCTGGACAGACAGACAGACGGACAGACGTAGCTTGACAGACAGACGGATAGACGTAGGTGGAGAGAGTGACTGTCGTAGCTGGACAGACAGACGGACGGGCGTTAGTGGACGATTGACGGATAGACGTATCTAGACGGACGGACGTATCAGACCGACGGACGTTGCTGGAATGACAGACGGACGGACGGACGGACGTAGCTTGAGAGATGGACTGACATAGCTGGGACGTATCTAGACGGACGGACGTAGCTAGACAGACAGACAGACAAACGGACAGACGTAGGTGGAGATATAGACTCACGTAGCTACACAGACACATTATTATTACTCGTGAATTTAGTAACGAAAATCGACGACAGTACTGAGGTTAAAATCTTATGAATACTCCCTTAACTGTAATAATAATTTGACTTGTTGGTTGGCCTTTTGGCCAAGATCAAAGTGTAGTAAAAAAAAAAAACCTAAGGAAAAATTTTAAGATCGCCAACTTATTTTATAATAGCCTAAGTAGGACGGCCTAGAGCAAATCTGGTATTGTGGTGACTGAGATGATTCTAGTTAAGAGTAGGATAGACAATTTTATGACCTTAGACAAAGGATGACCAACGACACACACCCCATACTTTTGATGGCCTTGTGCCTAATTTGTTTTAAATATAAATATGTGTTTCTGCAAATAAATATTTCAAAGTGTAGTATCTGTTCTTGGCATTGTTGCCTTAGGATCAAGTGTATTATCTAGTCCTATCCGATAGGTGTCGATCTTACACTCTCAAATAAAAAATCAGACTGTCATTTTACTTTTTTAATTCTGTTTTCCTTGGTTGATATGTGCTCCTGTAAAGTACGGCCTGATGTGCTTACACTGGCTAGAGGCGATAGTATCCCCCTGCCCAAATTTAGCCTGAGGCGCCCCACCGGCGAATGCCGACACTCTCCCTACCCCAAATTTGGCCTGAGGCGCTCGCATTGGCGAATGCCGACACTCCCCCTCCCCAGATTTGGCCTAAGGCGCTCACACCGGCGAATGCCGACACTCCTCCCCCCCCAAAAAAAATTTGGCCTGAGGCGCTCCACCGGCCAATGCCGACATTCCCCCTCCCCAGATTTGGCCTGAGGCGCCCCACGGGCCAATGCCGACATTCCCCCTCTCCAGATTTGGCCTGAGGCGCCCCACCGGCGAATGCCGACACTCTCCCCATCCCTAAATTTGGCCTGAGGCGCCCCACCGGCCAATGCCGACATTCCCCATCCCCAGATTTGGCCTGAAGCGCTCACACTGGCTAATGCCGACACTTTCCCCTCTCCAAAATTTGGCCTGAGGCGCTCACAACGGCGAATGCCGACACTCCCCCTCCCTAGATTTGGCCTCAGGCGCCCCACCGGCGAATGCCGACACTCCCCCTTTCTAAATTTAGCCTGAGGCGCCACACCGGCCAATGCCGACATTCCCCCTCCCCAGATTTGGCCTGAAGCGCCCCACCGGCCAATGCCGACACTCCACCCTTCCAAAATTTGGCCTGAGACGCTCCACCGGCGAATGCCGACACTCCTCCCCCCCCCCCCAAATTTGGCCTGAGGCGCCCCACCGGCCAATGCCGACATTCCCCATCCCCAGATTTGGCCTGAGGCGCCCCACCGGCCAATGCCGACATTCCCCCTCTCCAAATTTGGCCTGAGGCGCTCACACCGGCGAATGCCGACACTCCCCCCATCCCCAAATTTGGCCTGAGGCGCCCCATCGGCCAATGCCGACATTCCCCATCCCCATATTTGGCCTGATGCGCTCACACCGGCTAATGCTGACACTCCCCCCCTCTCCAAAATTTGGCCTGAGGCGCTCACACCGGCGAATGCCGACACTCCCTCCTCCCCAGATTTGGCCTCAGGCGCCCCACCGGCGAATGCCGACACTCCCCCTTTCTAAATTTAGCCTGAGGCGCCCCACCGGCCAATGCCGACATTCCCCCTCCCCAGATTTGGCCTGAAGCGCCCCACCGGCCAATGCCGACACTCCACCCTTCCAAAATTTGGCCTGAGACGCTCAACCGGCGAATGCCGACACTCTCCCTCCCCCTAAATTGAGCCTGAGGCGCTTACACGGGCGAATGCCGCCACTCACCCTCTCCCCAAATTTGGCATGAGGCACCCCACCGGCGAATTCCGACACTCCCCCCTCTCCAAATTTGGCGTGAAAGGAGGAGGTAATGCCTGGAAGAATTATATCATGATAACAGAACGGCCATGGGAAGGGAGGGGGAAGGAATATTAGCGTCTATTAATAATTAAGAAAGAAAGGTAGATAGTGTGGGAGGTAGAGGGAAAGAAGAAAGAAAGGAAAAAGGGTTGTAGTGTGAGTGAATTTTTTCCCGGCACTCCTTAACTCTGACGTAATTTCTGGTTTATCGTGACTTGGCATTATTTTTCAAATTATACATGATAGCATTGATTTCTTCTCAAATTAGTATAAATAACGTTGAAAACTGAGGAAAAAGCCACCCCCCCCCCCCCCCCCCATTTAAAGAAAAGTGCTCAGTCGACCCCGGAAGAGTCAATTTTTTTCCGGTTCTGAGATATTACACGTGCCTTGGCTGGCCGGTCGGAATGATGTCACCCGTGTGACCGTTTGTGTGGTACCCTCGGAGGAGAAGCTTTACATACATACATACAGACAGACAGACAGACAGACAGACAGACAGGTGGGATTTATATAATAGATTCTTGATTACATTTTTTCGGTCATTCACTATTTATTATCGTTTGTATTCTTTTCTTTTTGTGCATTCGTTCATGTTATTCTTTTATTTTTAATTTCTTGCTTCGTCATAGATTTAGCTTTAATTTTACATTACATTTTTCTTTCCCTTAGATATCACTTTACTTGTTAATTTATCCATTTAGTATTCCCTTTTAATTCTTTCTTTCTTTTTGTATTTCATTATTACTTTTTTATCTTTTTATTTAAAACCTTCTCTTTCATTCTTCTCTTCTTTTGTACTTTTAGATCTCTCTTGTATTCTTGATTTATTTCTTTATTCTTTTGGGTTGTTATTTATTTTCATTTTTCTATTTTTATAAAAGGTATTAAAGAGTCGCAATTATAAAACAACACATGCTGACTGTTAAGAGACGTAAGATATCTTCACAGTTGGGATATGGGGTGTCCTTTAGTGAAAATTTAAATATAAAATCACCAAAAGTTTCAACAATCTTGTATATTTACCTAGAAATCTTATAAAATTCACATTTTTCCAAAAACACCTTAAAAGATCATTTCTGAGCCTGTTAAATTTGTTTGTGCATTTTTCTGTGAGATATAGTCATTCTATCAACCTCAGATGCATTGTCCAACATTATTTTCTCAATTTTCATACATTTTTTAGAGTTTTGAAGACAATGTTTTGTTACAATTTGATCAATAAATGGCTATTTTTAGATAAAGTTTGCCTATAAAAATCATATTTAGCTATAAATATCTTTTAAACCGCTGTAGTCCACATACCGAACCATAGTATTTTCTAAAAGATCATTGTATATGCTTTTTAAATCACTAATGATTATACATGGTACCACTAACTCCAAGAATATAATTTTATGTAAGAATGATTGGTAGAATGAACAGCATATAGGCTGAATAGTCCACGGTGATCCTTATCCAAAATAAGCCAAATGTTAACCGTGTGTAAAAAAAAGTCGTTATACCCAGAAAACGGAATCTTAGTAGCAGAACGGTTCATATCTCAAATGACAAGCAACACTCCATTTTGATCCTTACGTTATAGGTTATTTATTCTCTCAGTTGTCTTGTTCTTTTACGATATCTACATTTATGCATTACATAGTTATCAACATCCATTCCCAGTATTACAATAAGTACTAAAAGGCGGTGACAAGGGTCAATATATGGAACACGGATGCTTACGCGTAAAAACAGGTCGTGTATAACCATCATGTAGCTCTGAATTGTTTCGACAATTCACATAGAAAATTAGTTGAAGTAAGTTCCTTAGCAGGAATAATGAATATTCAAAACTATAATTATGGCTCAAATCAAAACTACTAAACAGTTGCACTGATACTCAAACTTAGAACATGAGGAAATACAAAACAGCAATAGATTGCAAAGTGGTGCATTCTCTTTGAAACGCAAGATAACTCGCCATTTACGCATATATAATTTAAAATAAATTTTCATAATTTAAAAATAATTTCTGAAAATCTTAAACCAAAAACTGTGAAAAAAAACATAGAAATAAAAATCTACAAATTGAAATAGAAAAGAAAAACATACTGATTTCTATATTAAAAATAAGACATTTCCCATAAAAATAATGGTAAACCGTCATAAAAATCTCAATGCATCCAAATGGGTGATAAGAAGACATAAAGTCTCTTTTTGTACCCTATAGGAAATAAAGAATGTGTTTAAACCGCAGAAAGAGATTAAGGAGAAAAATATTGATAAAGATATAAAAGTATATAAAGATATACCAATATATACCATACTTTCGATATGCCCATATAAGTCTTCCAAAACTAAAATTTGGATATAACGTAAAAACTATTGAGCAGTTTATTTCCCTACAACCCACTTCTCACAGAAAATACGTTGCTAGTCTCTATCTACTCTATCGTTATTTGCACGGATGGTGCTTGACTGAGCTACAATCGTTGGTTAATCATTTTGAGACATTCACAACAAGAACTCATCCTCTACCACAACGGAAAAGACTTTCCTATCTCTCTCCGCCAGGCTTAATATTCCATGGACAGCGCTTCTTTGAAAGGGATCTCTGCCTGTTGAAAACTTTACTTTGGGACTGATTCTCTGCTGATTACAACTCGGTCGAATTCAAGTTCAATATCAAAAATATATTTTAATAAACCGCCGATTAGTTATCAAATGCAGTCCATACCATTGATCAATGTTGGTACCCCCATAATGTTCATCATCTTTCGGCTGACGAGCATCTGGCTCATTAATCCTTATCCTTGAGTGGCTATTGGCCTTGATATGTGTTAACGCAATAGTAAAAAAAAAATTGGCAGAAAGATTATATGTGGTGAAATACACCATTCTGCAGAGAAATGTAACAAATACTTAACTATCCAAACTATAAATGATGCAAAACCGGTCTATTCAAAAACATGTGAACATTGGAAAAGGGGGAAATAAACCCTTACTATAAAATTTACTGAGACATTTCTTTCCTTGATGCATCGAAAATGGTATAAGCTACAACGAATAAACAACACATATTCTTAGGGGTATCCTTTGCAACCAATGATGAAGTTCAAGAAAAATATATAACTCTTGTTCATAAATTGCTACAGCTGGAATCAGCTTTAACATCGACAATCTTTCTTAGCATTAATAAATAAACAGCATCTTTAGAAGATTCTTACTACAATGCAGTAGAGTTGGAAATGGAACTAGCCTATTCAGTCTTCAACCAAATGGAAAAACACAAATATGTTATTTATTACATATTTTTGTTTTTCTATCTGGTTTAAGACTGAATAGGCTAGTTCCATTTCCAACTCTTTAACAGCCAACGTATAATTACCTCCGCTAACGAAGTTATGTTTTCAGTCGAGCTGGTTTGTTTGTTTGTTATTTACAGCCTCGCGTCAACATCGCTTGACCAATCGTCACCAAACTTTGTAAAAATATCAGTCATGGTCTAACTTAATTATGATTGCTGGATATCTAGGTAAAAGGTAAAGGTTATGGTCAAAGAAAACTTGAAATCACATGTTTCGTTATTACATTCGAACTGTTTATCGTAGAGACTCGCTACTTAGTCCATATTGTAGCCAATGAACACCTGCATCTTATATGACATTGAAATTGTGACGGAAATTAAACTTTCTTTTTTTTCAAATTTTATGTATAGATATGATGCACTTTGATAACAGTAACTGCCATGCAACGGTTCAGCCTGATCAGATTAATAGCTTTTAAGTTATCAACGTTTCTATGATATAAATTCAAGAATACTTTATACAATATGAAGAAGTAAGGCTCAGATAAAATTTTAGCTCAACCTTACGTTGTGAGGCCGATTTGTGCAGTTCAAAGACTAGCTTATGTTCTTGTTAAAAATAGACACAGCACATCATATATGATACCGGATGCCAGCGATTGGCAAATAATAACTTACGTTGTCAAATGGGAGGTATACAGTCCCAGGACTGGCATATTCTGAAAAGCACAGCATAAAGTGAAGACTAAGAACGTTCATCGATTGATTGACCTTAGGCTTTATTAACGCTTCTTGCAAAATGCTCTGACTTTAATTGCGATCAGTTGAATTGAGAAGGAATACATGTGAGACTAAATGGAATTACTGCGATCAGGAAAATCTCACGTTCTACTTGACCAGTTTTACTACAAGACAGTCCAACATGCGATCCATAAAATCGTGAATAAAATTCACAATCCAACCATATTTGGTACAAATAAACTTCAGCCTATGTTTGACTCGTTCACCAAGTTTCAATTATGAATGTCCTTGTTTTATCGCTGTTCAATGACATGCTCAAAATGTGCACCCCTGCGTTGCATATACACCTAGATACAACGTGTAAAATTGTCTATAATTCTTACATATCACTCTTTTACTCCACTATGTAAAACCAATGTTTATCTCTAAGACCGCCCAAAACTCTATAATGACAACCAAGGAGTGCTAAGTATTGATCATGACTGAACGTTTATTCTCATCTTTAACCATGTAAAGACCAATGATACCATATTTTGATATTTCAACCTGTGCAATGCACTTGATGAAGAACGGTAACTTTTGCAAACCATCTTCTGGTGTTGTTGCAACTCTACACACTTGAAATGACTCGTTGGAATGAATGCAAGGCAGTTTTCTGCTCGTCATTAGCAGGTGTCATCCTGAATATGCACTTGGATTGCAGAAAAGATTGTAAATTTAATTACTGGTTCTATGGTTGCTATTTTGAGTAGTAATATATTCCTCCAATAGCAACACCATTTTATTCAAAGTAAGTCGTGTTGCATTACCTAATTTGGAGCAGCAGTTCTCTCTACTAGCAATATATGTTTTAAAAGTAGAAACTGGTTTAATTTATTAAATAAATACATTTAAATTTATGTGCACTGCTTTACGTCTGAGGAATTAAAAAAATAGATTGATTTTTAAATTATATAAATGATTGGCTACCCCTACCCAACGTAACCCTGGAGTAAAGTTAATACAATTATAATGTTATTATAATACCATTATAATGTCATTATAATACCATTATAATGTTATTATAATACCATTATAATGTTATTATAATACTATTATAATGTTATTATAATACCATTATAATGTTATTGTAATACCATTATAATGTTATTATAATACCATTATAATGTTATTATAATACCATTATAATGTTATTATAATACCATTATAATGTTATATGAAAGAATAGCAAAGAAATGTAAAGTCAGATAAAAAAAGAATTTTATGAATTCATTCATTAAATTGGCTGACTTATTTTCTAAGAAACCGAAATCTATCATAGTGGATATAATTTAGTAAGTAAATTATATTCTGTTAACAAATGATTTTGTCTACAATCTTTATTTATTAAAATGACTTACTTGTTTTATAAGAAGCCTAAATGCATTCTAAATGATTTAATAGAATTAGTAAAGTATTTACTGTAAATGAAATATTTTTCTTAATAAGAGTTTTATATCACAAAGTAATTTATTGAAATATGAATTGTTCTATAAGAAACCAAAATGCATTACAGTAGACTGAATGTACCGAGATGCATTACAGTATATCTAATAATTTTAATATCACAAATTAACTAATTAAAATGGCTGACTTGTTTTCGAAAAACTAAATGCATTATAACTGATTTAATTAAATGAGTTTTTTGTAAATTATTTTCCTTTTGTAATAAACTGAAGTGCATTCTAAAGAATTTAATCAGTAAAATAATTTTTGTAAAGATTTTTTTCTGATTAGGATGTTTGTCTCAAGAAATAGGCCATTGAAATGGCTAAATTATTTAATAAGTAACCGAAATGCACTATAATAGATTTACTATTTTAATTATTTATTTCTAAATGAATTATTATCATCATTTCAAAATCGCATTTAGAAAAGGATTGTTTTATTTCAATAAACAATGTGTAATTCTACAAGTGTTATGGTTTACTTAAAAATTGTAAACTATAATAAAAACTCAAACTGGTTGGATTCGAACCAGCAACCTTTCAATTATCAACTGAACACGATTTCGGTATACATGTAAACGAAAATTGTGAAAATTGTAAATAAAATCGCTGATCAAACATAATGCTCCGTATTATTGTATACGTGTGTAAGTTTATGGGGTTAGAAGCACTTACATCTGTTGTGAAGTGACTAATGAATAAGACAACAGATCACGTCATATTCTGTATGTTAAAAATACGGAAATAAAACAGAATATAGCATCTAACTTTTTATTCAGATAATATTTCAAGGAGAATAAAATATGGAAACTATGTATAAAAAAAGTTATAGTTTGATATATCAGACAACTTAAAGCATTGTCTGCTGAAACACGCTCGACCCAGTTACTATAGCAACCATCGGACCTGCTAGGACTACAAGTGTTTCGCGCGGTAATCCGAGGGAACAACACACGTGCGCGACGCCAATTACTGTTAACAAAAAACAAAGCACTCATGTGTTACCAAAACAGGTAAACAAAATAATGCAAACTGTTTATTTAATTTGAGTTTCCAACAATGAAATGTCGATGACGTTCTGTTATGTATAGTCTATGGGTGGAGGTTTTGTGTGTTTTTGTATTATCTGTAAGTTTGTAAAGTTTCTTTTTATTAGCCGTTTAATATCTGCTAGGCACAGTGAAGTGCGCAGACACACGGTGTATTACCAAAAAATGACTCTTCATTTCATTACGGTGTGATTGCTTGAAGGATATAGACAGTACTGTGTGGGTACTATCGTGCTGAAATTAGTAATAAAAAAGAGAACAGATGATCTGATTTAGTATAAAGATCGAGAAATTTGAACGAAACTATTTTTCATTTTAGAAAACAAGTACCAAAAAGTGGCTTAAATCGCGTACGAAGCAGATTTTTATATATAGCTTTTCGTTAAAAAGTTATCTGCGTCTATTGCACAAGAGAAAATCTCACTCCAATTTATATATAAAGTAAATAGTAATTCGAGATTTTAACTTTTAAAATTATTTTTGAAAGATAATTTTGAATTTTAACCATAAATAACTTTTTAAGTGAATTATATAGTTTAACATTTTCAATGTTATTTTATATGAACATCTGATATATTATGTAAAAGAACTGGCGTTGTTCCAGAAGTAAATGAGGAACTCTATACCAGCTTATAACACCATATTATCATATTTATCTTATTTTTAACAGTTTATAATATTCAATTTTGGAGACAGAGCCTAGTGATTATTACGCATTGACTGGTGTACGTTTGGACGAACAGTAACATTCATTCAAATATGTTTTGGTTTATTTATAGTTTTCGGCCCCTATATGCACACCTGGAGTTTCACATCAATGAATAAAAACCACTGTGTAGTTCTGATACAAACTCTGGATCATTTATTAACATTTATACTCTTTTTTAACTTCAATAGTTTTCAAATTATTAATAAAATTAAATATAAAAGAAGATTTACATTTTACTACAGTTTATAAGCGCCGTTTGAAACGATAACTTGAAATTTTAGAATCAGTTAACATGACGCGAGATTTTGTTAAACAAATGAAAATGAAATATTTATTAAATGATTTTTTTATATCCAAATTTTCGGTTTTCAAAAACCTTATTCATGGCACAGACAATATTTTTTTCCTCTATTTTTCATCTTCTGGTGTTATGAAGATACTGCTTTTTGTCCGATCCGTAGTTTCGCGCACTAAAAATATTGTCTGTACCATGAATAAGGTTTTTGAAAACCGAAAATTTGGATATATAAAAAAAAATCATTTAATAAATATTTCATTTTCATTTGTTTAACAAAATCTCGCGTCATGTTAACTGATTCTAAAATTTCAAATTAAAATTAAATATACTTGTCTAATTCGTCTAAGTAATGTAGGTTAACAATATATATTGTTACATATGGTCTATCTCCAAAACCCTGGGACAACCCTGAACTTATAGAGAAAGAAATATTTTTAATGACTTTTATATCTTAATACACATTTTTATATTTATATAACACTATAATACGATTTTATATTTTAAGATTTTGAACGTTTTTTAAATGGAAATTCTAAATTTCCAGGAATGATTCTTTAACCTCCTGCCTTAATATTTTACCATTTTTTGCGGGGTGAGTAAATTTTAAGCCAGGGTTCAGTTTTCTATATATAATTTCAGTAAAATTACACTTTCACGTTTATATTTCTTTCGGGTTTTATAATCACCCACAAAAAACAATTTGAACATGAAAGTATAATTTATAAGATAATGTTATAATTATACTTTTAAAGTAAATTTTATCATCATTTTATTAGAAAAATTATATGGGTACACAAATTTCAATTTTCAAAATACATTTATATGATAATTAGAAAATACCAATCTTAAGATGGGTAAAATGAATTCTATTAAATTAATTCGCTTAACAGTATAGTTGTGCCTTAATTGTATGTCCCCTTACAAAGATTTAAAAAAAAACAACATAATAATACTAAACACGTCTAGAATCTTTGATCCAAATTCCTAACACAATTTTAAAATGTCTAAAATTTAAGGCGTAAGCTTAAGGAGTTTTTAGAAATAATTGAAATTCACAGAATCTTGTTTAATGTGTCTAAAGACTAGGGAGAAAATTTGATGCAAATCTGAAACATTTGAATTTTAAAATGGGAGGTTGTGCGCATGTATGCCCCCTTAAAACCTTTAAAATACTTAAAAGAAACTGAAATTTACTGAATTTGGGTTAAAATTTCAAAAAAATCGGAAGTATCAAAATTTACACTAAGGGCTTCCCTCCACTTTTTACCCTCTTTCATTGAAACTAAATTAAACTAAATACAGCTAACATTGGACTCTTACGCCTAACAACTGTGTTTCCAAATTCATAATGATCGATTAATTAGTTTAGGTATTAATCCTGTACAAACAAAAATATAACCATATAGACATACCTAACTTTATATAACTAGATATTAGTGTTGCGTTACAACCTTATATCACACACGTAGATACCAAGTTGCCGTAATTATTGTAAAATAATACAAATTGTATTTGTACCATGGTTGCTACATGTTTTCCTTGTACGCGCTTCTTCGTTCCGACCGAGGAAAACGCCGCGCTCGAAAAGGACTGATGGAAAATAGCGGACGTTTATTCAACTCGATGGAAAATAGTGGACGTTTATTCAACTCGATCTTTGTTCCAAATCATTGGCCAGTCGAGGGGGAAGCAGAGATATCGATCGAAATCACTTATTAATTATATTTTGTCAGCTTATATCATTTTAGACGTCCACGCGCCGCATGATCCCAGACAGACTCTCTTCTTTTCTATCACAACCTCTCTTTGAACCACGTGACGTCATATCCGTTTCTGATATATCCCCACAGTTTATTAATTTTAATCTCGAGAACGCCAAGTTGTTGTCAGCTAAGCAGTTTCCATTTTCTTCAACTAACTATTTTATATACAAGTGTATTTACACGCAAAATACCTAACATTAATGCAGGAATAAAAAATGGCGGATAAAATATAAATGAGAGAAAATACATTAAAACCGTACAACGGATGTTCTTGTATAATAAAAAGAGATTCCTTGTGCAACAAATAAAAAGAAAAAGCAACAGTTCATAATAGCGGGTTCATTTTACCGCTAAAATGCAAGGACAATGAAATATGACTTTAATATTAATATTATTTGTAAAGGTTTCTCATTTCTGTTCACTTACAGATACCAATCATTTTTAGTTAACGCATCATACATTTGACAAAGTAACGTCAAGTGTGACAAGACTGTCCGTAGTAGTATTAATTATTGTTCCTGTTTTCTATCTTATTGTCGCTGAATTACATTTGTTAGGGCTACCTGAGTCTTCTATTACCTCTTAAAAGGCATTTGCTGAGCGCATAACCATTAGGTCATCCGTTTAACTCGTCTAAAAAAATGAAAGGAAACATTCAAAGGTGGAATTAAATGAGAAAACTTTTTTAAATTGTTAACTTTAGAAAAGAAACGACAATAAAAATACGAACGGACTGTCTTCTTTTCTCTCCCACTCTTTCGTTGAGCCATGTGGCGTCATATCCGTTTCTATTAATTTCCACAATTTATCAATCCCCACCTCAGGTTCACTAAATTTACACCGGATTATCTTTTATTTCCTGTTATTGTCAACTAATCATTGTACACACTAGTGGTTCTACTCGCCCAATGTCTAACATTAGAAAGACAAATCATTTATCTGAATTTAATTTATATGTCTATTTATTCTTGTGCGAAACTAATGCATTTTGGCATTATCAACAATACCTGCAATTCTTTCTATCAATGTGACGTGACATTTAAACTTTATCACGAGAGTGACGATAAGAGATATCATCATGATGATCATAGTTATTTCCAATCATCAGAATTGTGATTGCGCCGTTAATGATAGAAGGAACTGAATTTCTTGCCTCGGGGAACAAAAGCAATGAACTTCCGATAGCTAAATTGTTGAATCTCCCCATTGACAAACATTTTCATAGACTTCGGAGAAACTGATTGAATTTTAGTTTAGCACTGATATGATCGAGTTCAAATAATTAAATAATTGTATGAATTATTCGAACAGAGATTTAGAAATTAATATATACATGAATATGTGTGTGCACATACACGTACACATATATGTATTTATACATCTTGTATGCATACGCACAGATACCTGCGTATATATCTCTATTTATATAACGTTAGGTGTAACAAACTGTTATGTTTATATATTTGTATGTAAAGAATTCATTTCTAAACTAATTAACCGATCATTATGAATTTTGGAACATAGATGTTAGACGTAATGGGTTGTGTGTTGGCTATATTTAGTTGTATTTAGTTTTATGCAAAGAATGAAAAAATGGGTTGGAAGGCCTTTGTGAAAATTAAGATGCCTCCGATTTTTGTGAAATTAAAAATAAAATATTAAACATTAATTAATAAATATTTCCTAAATTTCAACTTCTTTGAAGTAGTTTAAAGGGTGTTTAATGAAATTAATATGGGCGCAACCTCCCATTTAAAAATTCAAATATTTCAGATTTGCGTGGAATTTTATCCATATTAATAAAATATTCCTTTAATTTCGATTTCTTTTTAAGACCCTTTAAGCTTAAACATTAAATTTGAAACATTTTCTAGAATCAAAATCGTGTAATAGAGTTTGATGAAAATGTGGAATACGGATTCTAGACATACGATATAGTATTATTATATATTGTACTTTGTGAGGGGACATAAACGTGATGCAAAACTTTTCTGTTCGAGGAATTCATTTTACCGTCCTAAGACGGATGTTCTTATATATATATATATATATATATATATATATATATATATATATATATATATATATATATATATATATATATATATATATATATATATAAGTTAACAATAGTAGGCTTAATAAAAGTAACTAAGTCTTTACTTATTTTCTTTTAACGAAATTCAAAATAATTCAGTGCAACTTTACAATTGTTGCGCGCATACATTAACAACCGAGAAAAACATGTAATTTCCATGATCTTTTTATATATGCAGCTCATCAGAAGACCAAGGATCGCTTCAATAAAAAAAACTTCTAGATAGAATACACAAAAACATTAGATATGCATCTTACATAGAACCCTGTTATTTTAAGGCAACTAACAAGGCTGAACTACTTGACGAGTGTTTCACCTTAAACTCCATTTTGGAGTTCGCAAACCACTCCATCCCTAATTTCCCACTGCGGACGGAAGCTACACTCGATGACCTGGTAATCACCCCATCTCATGTATTGGATATCATAAAAACCTTGACACCTATAAAGCATGTGGGCCTGATCTTATACCAGCAATAGTAATAAAGACATGCTCTGCTGAACTGGCCTCTGTCCTCTCAAAACTCTACAACAAATGCCTTGCTGAATCTTGCTTCTCCGATAGCTGGAAAATTGCCTCTGTATTACCAGTCTTCAAGAATTCTGGAGATAGAATTGAACTTCAGAATTATCGTCCCATCAACCTACTTCCGCATTTCGCTAAAATTGTTGAATCTTTAATCAATCTAGCAATAGTCCGGCATCTTGTTAAAACTAAACTTGTTTCTGACCATCAGTATAGATTTAGGCAAGCAAGGTCTACTGCGGATATCCTAACGGTCATCTCCGAATGCATATATCATACACTGGACAAGGCAGGTGAAGCTAGGGCGATAGCGTTTGATATATCCAAAGCCTTTGACAAAGTGTGGCATAAAGGTCTTCTCATAAAAATTAATTCACATGGTATTACTGGACGAATATTTAATATAATTAGATCCTTCCTATCCAACAGAAATATCCAGGTTGTCCTTGATGGCCTTTCATCCAAAAAACATGACATAAATACAGGTATACTACAGGAATCGATCATTGGGCCTTTATTGTCCCTGATTTTCATAAACGACCTCCCTGATCACATTGTGTCTGAGATGGGTATATTTGCTGACAACACTATGCTCTACTCTCGTCATGTGGGTAAAACGAACGCGCACATATCCGTGGCAATGGATGAATCCTAAGAAAGTGGCCTCCACTCTGTAGTGGAATGGGGTCATAAATGGATGGTAACATTTAATGTTTTTAAGACAAAGCTTATTTCCTCCAACAACTACATAATCTCTTCAACCACCGATTGCCATGGCAAATAACACCTTAATTGAAAGTCTAACGTTCAAACTCCTCGGCCTAACATTCACAGGTTACACGAATAGAAACAAATACATAGAAGACATTGTCAAGGCTTCTGCAAAAAAGGTGGACTCTACCCTCCTAGAAAACTTCTCACGCCTGACAGTATCCTATATCTCTACAAACCCCACATCCGCCTATGCATGGAGTATTGTTGTCACATCTGGGCTGGTGCACCATCCATTAGTCTCTCCCTCTTAGACAGGTCCAAAAAAGTCTCTAATCTGATAGGTCCCTCATTATCCACCAAGCTTTAGCCCCTGTCCCATCGCTGCAATGTTGCATCTTTGTGCTTGTTTTACAAGTGCTCCGATAAAATTGCTGCTCTGGTGCCCCATCGACGTAAATACAATACACCTCGACAATCAGCTAAATCTCACTAGACCAACCCGACAATCTGCCAAATCCCATCTATTCACTGTTGAGTTTCGCAGTTGCCGGAGAGCCTTCTACTACAATAGCTTCTTTCCTCGAGCTGCCGGCCTTACTGCTCCCTGTTTCCACGACTGTAATGACATGCAGAAATTTAAAACTAATGTTAACAAATATCTAGCTGCACAGCTCCCAATTTAGGATGATCCTCTAAAATTGCACCCTAATTCTCAGTAGCACCTTACGTCTACAGTGGCAACTTGCCTTGTTTGGGGTGAACTCAGTTTTTTTTTTAAAGCAAAGATTTTTCTGTAGTCAGTTGGATATATTTTATTTATAATAGAGAGTTGTGAAAAGTACGTACAACATTACTTAGAAGGCAAGTCAGATTATCAAATATTCAATCAAGTGTATAAAGAAAACGGTTTTTAAATATCAAAAAGAACTATTATAAAAAATATCGTTAAGGAAAAACATAGAGTTAATTCAAACAAAGAGATACGAAAGTTGTATACGTAAAGCGTGTATAAATAAATCATTAAAGTTGGTACTTTATAAAGTCACAGGATGTTTATAATTTTAATAACGTGTTATGTTGGGCCATTGAATTATCAATGAATTGTAGTAATAAATCCTTTAGGTATATAAATAAATTAATAAAAAGCTAATGAAATTTAAAAAATGAACAAGATCAAAGATAAAAGAGAAAACCCCGTAAATATGAGTATATTCTCAAATCCACCACTCATTATTTAAGAGTTATCTCTCTTGATACAATTAAAAATGGAGTGTAGAATTATATTTAATTGATTTTTTAACCAACTTAAAAATTCTTTCTTTACAGCTATAAGGTTGGAAAGAAAGTAATGTTGTTTTTGTCCAACACATTTATTTCATCTGAAACATTCACATTAAGGCATTTTTAATCTTTACAATAATTTCGCTCGTTTCCTATGACTTCTGTGCAACGATCAACTAGCTTCTTGACGCCTTCTTCAAAAAAGTTCTCTGATTTTTAGAGAAAAACAAATTTAGGTCATTTTTTAGTTGGTCGTCATTTTCATAAATTTTATTGCTTAAGTGATGCTGCAACGACCGGAAAAGATGGTAGTCGGATGGAGAAATGTCAGGTGAATAAGGCAGATCAGGCAAAGCTTCCCAAATGAAACTCATGACCTTTTTCTCAGTGAGTTTTGCTGTGTGAGATTTCGCGTTATCATGCTGAAGCACTACACCTTTCCTATTAAGTAATGTTGATCGTTTTTCTGATAGAGCAATTCTTAGATCATCCAGCTGCGAACAATATTTTACTGCTGTGATTGTTTGATTAGGCTCTAGTAACTCATAATGAATCAGTCCTCTCATGTTCCACCATAAAGAGAGCATAACCTTCTTTGGGTTTAGTCCTTGCTGTGGACTTTGGTTTCGGTCTAACCATTGTCTTTTGCGTTGGGTATTCTTGTAAAGAACCCAAGTTTCATCTCTAGTCCCAATTCTTTGAAAAGATGGTTCTCGATGATTCCTGGAATTGCTTTCCAGGATGTGCAAATAGTCAATCTTTGATTTCGTTGAGCATCGGTCAAATCGTAGGAAACCCAGAGTCTAAGTTTTGAAACTTTTCCTAACTTGTGAAGGCATGAAATAATTGTGGTATGGGTTGTATTGAATTGTTGAGCTTATTTTCTGCTGGTTAACTTTGGATTGGCCTCTACAACGTCTTTAATGGCGTCTTTATCAATTGATTTTGGCCTTCCCGAACGTCGCCGATCTGACAGCTTAAAGTCTCCAGAAGAACATTTTGCAAACCACCGTTGATATTTTCGATCATTCAGAACATTTATCCCAGAGACAGTTCCACTATTCCTTGCAGCTTCTGCAGCTGAGTTTCCTTTTCTGAATTCATAGAGCATACAATGTCTTAGATGCTCCTCACTAATATCCATTTTTTGACGGCTGAGACCGTTAAACTTAATATTTTCCAACTAATTAGTATATCTGAAAGACTACGCAAGATATTAAGACACCAATTCACAAAAAAAATCCAGAACTGTGTACAGTTGTACACAGTTCTGGCTGCAAAGTGATGCAGTAAAAAATACGACATTACTTTATTTCCAACCTGATATATTATCAATGAGTATATAGGAAGAATATATCATAAAAAGTAATAAATAAGTCATATGTGCTTGGTTGAAATGAATTAGTAGAGTCAATAGCTTATATATTTTTTAGTTTCTATACGAGTACTCGCCTAACCAAAGTTTCTAGTGTAGACGCGTTTATGCTTACTTAGCCCTTATCGGTGCAAGGGTGTCTAATAAGAAACCCTTGTACCGATAATCGAACAATAACATTTTTTTTATATTTTACTTTCTTCAATGAAAGTATTATTATAAATACTTTTAATTAAATTATTCATAACAATAGGTATTAACTAGTCTAAATAGTATGCACACATAAGTGCTATGGGGCTGTACAATTTTGCTAAATAAATCAATTATTTAAATATTACATTATTTTACTTCTAAACTTATGCATGCACTAATGAAGCTTAAGAACTCTAAAAAAACTATTATATTAAATATAAAACTATTAATTAGTTTACCGCAAAGATCAACCATCAACTTGCACATCCTAGTAGTTCAATATTCGGTGCAATGGAGCTATATGTGTGTGTGTGTATTTTAACGATGTAAAACATTTTTCAAATCATATTCCAAATAAAAAGCATACACAAAGGTAGTTTAGTTGTTTAGAGCTCTTTCAAGGTAATATTAATTTTTAAGTCATACAATGTACCATAAGTGTTTTAAACACTGGATTATCGTCAGAATCAAATTTTCATAACTGTTCATTAAAAAAATACAATCAACAACAATGTCGCATAATAGTTACATATTCCAGAAAAGAATCACAAGAACAGATTCATTGTCAAATACCTCGGTAAGTATTATTAATTGGTAGAATTAATTTCACACCTCAATGCATATTACCAAGGGAGAGGTTTAAAATACACCATTTTTATATTCGAAAGAAAAAGCTTAGAGATACAGGAGAGATAACTCATTTACTTATTCAAGGAGATTCTTATTATAATCAGGAAGAAATATATGATCATATTGTTTATACGTATAAGTGCTTAACAATATTTGGCGCGTATGTATGATTTAGTTCGGCAAATGGCCGGTTTGGTTAGAATTAATCTGTTTAAAAGTCAACGTGGGTAAATATTGTTTAATACGGTAACAGGAAAGCGATTGAAACTATGCAGCTTAATACCACTCAAGACAAATTTTAACTCATTTAACTTTATTATGACAGAAGGCAGATGTTTAGAAAATGTTATATAGTAAAAGGAGATTAGACATACCAAAGGCTTTGATTAGTCGAGAAAATCTCGATCATTTTAGAGAACATAAATTAAAACATTTCTAAGCTCATAACTCTAGTCGTGTAAATTCTGTTTTCGCACGGTTTTCTCTATGTCATTATGTTTCTCATTGTTATTGTAGTACTTTGGGGTGTATCACTATTTTGAACTCATCTTGGGTAGGGTATTCTAGCGAGCATTTTAACATAGGCAACATGGATTTATTCTTAGCGTTTATCTATAAATGCATTTTACAGACGGGTTTCGCATATCTAATTGCTTTGAGTTTCCAAATTAATTTCAGGTGATGAATAAATTAATATCGTTAATCGATCTGTTCTCCAAAATTTACATACCCTAATCACTAACGTTATTAAAGAATAACGATTTCAAAATCTAGTTGATATTTCATTTTAATATTTCCTTGTTTTTTTTAATTATCGATCAATAAAATTATCAAGTCGCGTCCTCTTTCGCCAGTGTATTTCCTTTTACTTTAAATTTTAACCTTGAGCAAACATAAAATATTAATTGGATTATTTAGACTACTATTCTCACCTTGGTTGTTATTTTCACAACTTGGACCCGTGGCGCAACAGATAAAAGCGTTGATTAGAATATTCTGGTGGTTGACGGTTCAATCCTTATTACAGGCGATAACTAAGTATGACATAGTAGTTAATGAACAGCTTAACTCGCTCATGGGTGACAGAACGAGAACAAAATACCCACATGCATTAAATAAAAGGTTCAGTTCGAAATTCCGTATAGTTTCCCGAGTTTGACGTAAAGATTGTAAGTTCGAAAAGATTATCCTGAAGAAGGTCGGTGGTTATATCGGCTGAAACGTTGTGAAAATAACAACCAACATGACCAGAGTAGTTCGAATAATCCAAATAATATAACCTCATTGAGATTTAGACATTTTCAATTCCGATATTCGAAATTCCGAAACATAAAACATAGTTTACGTGTGAATAACATCACGAACATTCTAACAATCCTATCACATGTTTTACATGATTACCTACTGAAATTAGTTGAGTTGAGTCAATAATAGACTTCATAGCTAGTTATGCAGATAGGTATTGACAATAGTAATAATTAATAAAACTATATATATATATATATATATATATATATATATTATCTTTTCAAAGTTTGTCTCTTCGAATACGTTCATTAAACTATTAAATGTGTATGAACCCATTTAATAGTTTAATGGTTGCAGTGTATATAGATATATAGATATATATATATATATATATATATATATATATATATATATATATATATATATATATATATATATATATATATATATATATATATATATATATGAATGTAAGTTTGTAATCCGAGGCAGGAGCAATGTGATATAGGTACCGGAAGGTGGAACAGATGAACAAAAATAAATGAGAAGAGAAAATAAGAATGGAATCTCAAATCAATTTATTAATATTTCACGTAAAACATATTAAATACCAGAACAGTAAATAGAAAAAAGTTTACTGTCAAGCAATCAAAAAGTTCCCAAATGGTCACCTATCTGATACTGACAATGATCAGCGTCGCTTAACTTCGTGATCTAATGAAAACAAGTGTTTCAACATGATTATGCCGTATATGTTATCTTCTATGTAACCATGAAAAAACATATATCAATATAATAAAAGTGAACTACGTATGTGCGGCTCGCTTCAATAATCACGTATGCAAACTATATTTTTTGAAGAAAGAATCGCCTTGTTTTTTAATCTTAATAATGACTGATATAATACTACACAGACAGTCGGGGCATCGGAAAATGTTTAGTTCGGAAATAATTGATAATACAAAATGATGAAGAAGTGAGCGACAATAAAAAGATGACGAATCGATTAAACTCACCAAAATTGTTCCCTGACAATTAGTTGTTAACCTCTGGGTGGTCAGCTGAGAGTTGCTGAGAAAACGAGCGGATGTAGCAGGTGTCAGTGATCAGCTGGGGGTGACTAGGAGAAAGACTGGACATCTAGGATTTCCGGCCGAAAGTATATATATTTAGGAGATCGGACAGATTACATTGGAGTAAACTAGCAGATCGGATTTAGCAGATCAGATCGTCTCAGGGAGTGGGGCGAGTTAGAGGGTGTGAGGCAAGGAGAAGAAGTAAACAAGCACATGAGTTTGACGGGGTCGTACGGCGAAGTTAGTCTTAGCTGAGATTCTGAACTTGAAAAATGGGAATTTAACTCAGATGTAGACGCTAGCGGCGGTACCCCAACGACACACACGCACATGTGACTAACAAGTCAAATACACAATGTAAATATCTGTGTTTGTGCTTTTATCATGTATGTATACGTTGCCTTTTCTTTGAATACAACTTGTAGACCAGTGTATTCGCCCTCGGCGTTCGCCAATGCTTATCTACACGACCCGGATAAGAAGATAAAGTAGAAGACAACCCACAACACAAATGTTGAGGGCCGATGGTTGTCGGGGAGCGGTATTATTATACACTGATAATAATAAAAGAATAGTGTCATATGCAAATTTAAATGTTACGAGCAAAGATGGTGAGGCGTAATCTCAATAATATTTAATGATGAAGAAGAAAAGAAAGAATTTATTCCATTTTTAGTATAGACACAAAAATATTCCTTTATTATTATTATTGTTGTTATTATTAAAACAGAACGAAGGAAGAAATAGACTGTAGTTTTCATTTTCTTATCGATTAGTTTTGTCTTTTTATCAATTAGTGTTGTTTTTTTTGTTATCGATTAGTTTTGTTTTGTTATCGTTTAGTTTTGCCTTATATTCTTATCGATAGAGAGAGAAACAGAGAGTAGGTGTTTTTCTTTTTTTTCTTATCGATTAGTTTCGTTTCAATGATTTCAAGTAGTGAATGGAAATTAAATCGCGAAGCGATAGAGAACGGGCGTTTTAAATATTTTACACTCTCCTTTTTCATAATTTAAAAAAGTAGATTTTGCTAATTTATTACTCGTCCGCGCGAAAGAGTTACGCCGTGTATCTGCACACGTTTGCTTTAGGTGTGTTAAGATTAAACATGACATTTATGGCTGTGCATCAAATAACGATGAACTTTGAAAGAAATACGACACACAGCTACCGATGTCGTAGATTAATTTATGTCCTAATGTTAGGCCGTCGGCTCACATTATTTCCATGGAAAGTGAAGTGAGTTGTTTCGATTTTCCTAATATCACATGAGTGTATCTCAGATTCACAGAAGTAGCAGCTCTTAAGAAAATACTTAAACATGTTCGGCTTCAGTTCAGCATACAATAGTATATTGTGTATGGGTAGAATTTATATCTTATATCGAAAATCTGATTTTATGGATATTTTTCCAATGTTCCATCATAATAGCAAGCAAGCCAGCGAGCTAACTCACTAGATAGATAAAGAAAAGAATACAATATATGGTGGTAAACTTTTATTATTTATAGTATACTAGATGAGTATATACGACATAATTACGTTGACACTACAAAAATACATATATAATACAAGAGTGTTGTAGTTTGCTAGAAGCATTGTGTGTAGTGTATTGAAATATTTTTTTATTTTAGATATGCTATCTGGGACCTGTGGGTAATAATTTTGTTCTATCACTTACTATGTTTGGTACTTTTAAGGAATGGGTATCCAGAGGATTTCAATTCTTATGGAGTCAGTTCTCAGTATACACGGAGAATTCGGGGCAGTCCTGGAAATTGCCCAAGCAGGTTACGATTTGAAAGCCGCGAAAAAAAAATGTAAAAATGCAGACGACATTAAGCATGCGAAGAGTTAAGTTACGGTTAGGTTAGAGTTTTCAAAAATTTAGCCGCTCAAAAATAAATGAAATTGAAAAAAATTCTAAAAAGAAAAGAAAAGAACGTGGCTTTCGAATCGTAAACTGTTCCGGCAATTTCCGTGAATGTCTTGGGATTCTCTATCAACACTCGGCACTGACTCCATAAGAACATAAATCCTCCGAGTGAACATTTCTTACAAGTACTCTTTTTACCCCTCAATTTACAGAGCATATAACCATACAGTCCTAATATTTCGAGACATCGCCTCTTTATCAAAGATTCCTGGGAAACGTGTGTATGTTCGGATATATAAGCTTTGTGCTAGTACTCACATAAACGGATTTCCACAGGCAGGCTGAAGTTAAAATTAAAATCCATCTTTCATTTCTTATGTAGATTATCTATTATCAAAGTCTAGAACATTGATACGGTGTAACCAAAAATAATATTCTGCAGAGTTTTGGCTAGTGGAAGCAATTCTGCATCGCCTCATGATTTTTGTTTGTTTTGAATTCTTATCAGGCAATCCATTTTTTCTTGTAAGCTTTAACTGACAATCGTTGCCCCAAAATCCGCATAGAGACACTTTAAATGTTGGACGACTTCAATTTCCGTCTGTTGCTATCGATTCATAAAGTTTGTAAATTACCTATCAGAATACATGAAAGAATTATTCCAAAAGGTCATTTACAAACTTTTATCACCCATAACTTAATGGCCATTACTGAGCACTACAGGACCATTAATATATTATGGCGTTTAGTAATGATCACAGACCACATTGAGCTCGACATTGTGTTACACGGGGACAGGTAAATAGATACATAGAGGAAGTAATGTATCTTCAAGTTATGAAGATTTCATCCGCTATGTATTATTACTAATACAATTGCTTCAAACGATGTTTAGATGCATACACGCTATGAACCATTAAGGTCGTCGGTCAATCCGTTGATCTGTGACACTTCAATTTGAAATAGTATTTTTACCGCTCAATGCGCAGATTAAATAAACGAATCTTATTTTAGATGCGTCCGGGTATCTGTTTAGGAAGCTCTGTCGGTCAGTCACTCTGTCACGTTAAAGTTTGAAATAGAATTTTCTTCAGTCTGTAATGCTTAAGTTTGAAATAAAAGGTTCGTTCGGTCTGTCATGCTTAAGTTTGAAAAAAAATAGAAATTTCTTCGGTCTGTAAGGCTTAAGTTTTAAAAAGAATTTCATTCGATCTTTGATGATTAAGTTTGAAAATGAATTTTCTTCGATTTGTCATACTTAAATTTAAAATAGAATTTTTTTCAGTCTGTAATGCTTAAGTTTAAAATAAAATGTTAGTAGGTCTGGCATGATTAAGTTTAAAATAAAATGTTAGTAGGTCTGGCATGTTTAAGTTTAAAATAAAATGTTAGTAGGTCTGGCATGATTAAGTTTAAAATAAAATGTTAGTAGGTCTGGCATGATTAAGTTTTAAATAAAATGTTAGTAGGTCTGGCATGATTAAGTTTAAAATAAAATGTTAGTAGGTCTGGCATGATTAAGTTTTAAATAAAATGTTAGTAGGTCTGGCATGATTAAGTTTAAAATAAAATGTTAGTAGGTCTGGCATGTTTAAGTTTAAAATAAAATGTTAGTAGGTCTGGCATGATTAAGTTTAAAATAAAATGTTAGTAGGTCTGGCATGTTTAAGTTTAAAATAAAATGTTAGTAGGTCTGGCATGATTAAGTTTAAAATAAAATGTTAGTAGGTCTGGCATGATTAAGTTTAAAATATGATGTTCTTCAGTCTTTTATACTTAAGTGCGAAAATTAATTTTCTTTGGTCTACGATGCTCAAGTTTGAAATTAATTTTTTGTCGGTATGTTACGCTCAAGTTTGTAATATTATTTTTGTTGGTATGTTACGCTTAAGATTGAAATAAAATTTCTCTCGGTATGTTACGCTAAAGTTTTAAATAAAAAATGTTGTCGTTATGTTACGCTTAACTTTGAAATAAATTTTTTGTCAGTATGTTAGGCTCAAGTTTGAAAGACAATTTTCGTCGGTATGTTACGCTTAAGTTTCAAATAAAATTTTTGTCGGTATATTACGCTTAAGTTTCAAATATAATTTTCGTCGGTATGTTACGCACAAGTTTGAAATAAAATTGTTGCCGGTATGTTAAGCTCAATTTTGAAATAAAAGTTTTGTCGGTATGTTACGCTCAAGTTTGAAAGGTAATTTTTTTCAGTATGTTACACTTACGTTTGAAATAAAAATTTTGTCGGTATGTTACGTTTAAGTTTTAAATAAAATTGTTTTCGGTATGTTACGCTTGAGTGTGAAATATCATTTTTGTCGGTATGTTACGCTTAAGTTTCAAATAAAATGTTTGTTGGTATGTTACGCTTACGCTTGAAATAAAAATTTGGTCGGTATGTTACGCTCAAGTTTGAAATAAAAATTTTGTCTGCATGTTACGCTCAGGTTTGAAATAAAATTTGTGTCCGTATGTAACGCTTACGTTTGAAATAAAATTTGTGTCGGTATGTTACGCTTACGTTTGAAATAAAATTTGTGTCGGTATGTTACGCTTAAGTTTAAAATAAAAATTTTGTCGGTATGTTACACTAAAGTTTGAAATAACATTTTTGTCGGTATGTTATGCTCAAGTTTGAAATATTATTTTGTCTGTATGTTACGCTTAAGTTTGAAATAAAATTTTCTTCGGTCTGTAACGATTAAGTTTGATATGGGATTTTCTTAAGTCTCTCATGCTTAAGTTCTTAAACAGATTGTTCTCCTTTAAGTTCGAAAAATATTTTTTTTAGTCAGTCATGTATAAGTTTGAAATAAAATTTTCTTCGGTCTGTCATGCTTAAGTTTTAAATAAAATGTTCTTGAGTCTTGAATGCTAATTATGACACAGAATGTTTTATTGGTACGTCATGCTTAAGTTTGAAATAGAATTTTCTGCAGTCTTTCATGCGTAAGTTAGTAATGGATGTTTTTTCGCTAAATGCATTGATTTAATGGGAACATCTAAAGAATAGGTAGATCCTGAAAAATGATAACCATGGAATCATTGTTAATAAAATTCACAGCATTTTTGAAATCCAACCATATTTAATACAAATAAACTTCATTCTAACTTTTCCACCAAGTTTCAATCATGAAAGGCCAACATTCTTTGCTTTCTCACAGTTCAATGATAGGCACACTTGGATACAATGTGCACAAATTATCAATTACTCTAACAGACTCCTCCTTTAGCACTGCACTGATTTAGGGTGTAATGGCCTTCATCAGCTCAGAAATGTCTGGGGATTGTTTAGATATATATAATATGAGATGATCCCACAGATAAAAATTTGGGGGATCATAGTTCAGTTGGTGTGAATACCTCCTACTGATGAGATGATCGCCAAAGTGTCCCCCATATTAATGAACAGCGATAAAATAATGAGTTGTGCATCTTTTTAGAAGGTTCTGTCCGTCGGTCAGTCTGTTTAAGTTTGACATAGAATTTGTATCTCTAAACGCGCAGATTGAATAGATATATCTTAAGAATATCCAAAATCGTTGATAAAATTGACAGTCGTTTTTGCAATCCACCATATTTAATAACAATAAATTTCAGCCTAAGGCTCACGTGTCCACCAAATTTCAATCATGAAAAAACTTCTCACACCTGCCATTATTCTATATATCTATAAAGCCACCATTCGCCCATGCATGGAGAATTGTTGCTACATCTGGGCTGACGCATCAATCACTAGTCCGTTTGAACAGGGTGCAAAAAAATGTCCCACACTGTCTGCAGATTCCAGCTTCTGTCCCATCGCCGCAAATTTGTATTCCTGTGCTTGTTTTATTCCTTCCAACATAAATACTCCCGACCAACATGACAAGCAGCAAAATCCCACCACTTCACTATAGAGATACCCAGATGCCAGAAAACTTTGTAGTCTAATAGATTCTTTCATTGGGTTGCTTGCCTTTGGAATTCTATCCCTGCTTCCTGTTTATTCAACTGTACTAACATGTAGAAATTGAAATGTAAACACATATGTCTGGGTTCTAATTTAGTAGTCCTTACGTCTCAATTGCAATATGCCTTATTTAGGGTGAATAAAACTTATTTGGGATGAATAAAAGTAAAAAAAAAAGAATGTCCAATAGTCTTTATCGCCGTTAAATGATAGAAACAAAGTTGAATACAACATAAAAAACGATCAATAACTGTGATAGACTGATTTGGTGTGTGATGGCTCTCTTCAGTTTACGAATAGTCTGGAAATAGTTTTGATAGACATTATCTATGAGATAACTCCACAGAGTAAAAATCTGGAGGCGGGTATGGTTCAGTGAGCGTTAATCCATTCGGGATCATGCCTCTTACTGGTGAGACGATCGCCAAAGTGGTCTCTATATCATTGAACGGCGATAAAACACAAAATGTTGATGTGTGACACTTGAATTTAAAACAGTGTTTTCATCGCTAAATGTTCAGATTAAATTAAATTTCATTTTATGGCTGGTGCGCCAACCACCAGTCTCTCCCTCTTGGACAGGGTGCAAAAAAGAGTCTCTAACCTAATAGGTCCTACACTGTCTGCCAAGGTTGGCCTTGTCTCATCACCGTTGCATCCCTGTGCTTGTTTAAAAAATACTTCCACAAAATGTGCTCCGACAAACTTACTGCATTGATTGATATTAATTTCTAAAACATAGAAGACATGTCAGGCATAGACAAAATATAGTTAGAAAATATTGTGATTTTTATTAATGATTCTATTGTTGGCATGTTGCAAGGGTAGCCCGTATTTGATTGGAAAACTATAGACGATTATATAATTTGTTTTCTACACTTGATGTATTGCGGCTAAATTAGACTGTTTTAGAATTATTTAAAAAATAAATTCCTAAGAAATTGTATGAATAAAAAAGAATTGTCTTTTTTGTGTTTAGATAATATTTTATCGAAATAATTCTGAGTCTCAATCAACTTTTTACGAGAGTCAGTGCCAAGAATTATATAGATTCCAGCTTTTATCTATTATTATACTAAAGCTGAGTTAATCAACGTTTGTTTACGTAAAGTTTTTTTTTAATATATTTCGATCACACAAAATACATGTTATCTCTTGTGGTATGTTTTGAAATAAAATATCCATATTGATTGTTCTAATAAACCGAAATTTGCAATACTCACCAAGTCATCCGTCTCTCTCTCTCTCTCCATCTCTTCCCTCTCTCTCTCTTTCTCTCTCTCTCTCTCTCTCTCTCTTTATTAAAAGTCAAGACTAATCAGACTAATTATAACAGAGAAGATTGAAATAGTTCCTTATAAACAATAGGGAAAATAAACACAAATATTAATACTTGAGAAAATAAGAGATAAAAAGAGAGCAAGATAGAGGGGAGTGATATAGAGAACAGAAAGAGACCACTTTCAGATTTTGTCGTTTTTTTTTTTAACTGACTTTTAAAACTCACATTTGCCAGGTTCACGCAATTCTAACCGAGCTTAATGGTTGAGTTAACAGGTCACATTTTTTCTAATTTAATTTTAATTGTAATTTTTTTAAAAAAAACTTGTTTGCATTTTGATGCATAAATTCCGTTTTTAACATACATATAATCAACTTAAATCACATTTAAATATGGGAAAATATTACCGTACATCAATGAGATTACTATTCTCACAACGTTTCAACCGTTGTAACCTCCGGCCTTCTTCAGGTGCATCTTATCGAATGAGCTCCAATCTTTGGATTGAAGCTCATCGTCAGGTGGAATTTCCATGGACAGAGTATCGACGTTACTTTCAAATCCAATGTCAACAAACGCAGTTCATGCCATTGATCAGTGTTAGTACTCCCATAGTGGCCCTCGTCTTTCAGATGATAATCATTACATCTAATTAACCATTATCCTCGAGTGGCTATTTGCCTTTATAAGTGGTGACCTGATAGAAAAAAAATGAAATAAACGGTTCAGTTCCAACCCTCGTATAGATTCCCGAGTTCGACATAAAGATTACCAAGTTTTACAAGACGCACACTAAGAATGTCGGAGGTTACGTCGGCCGAAACGTTGTAAGAATAACATCCAAGATGCATGCTACATGTTTTCCTCCTCACTCTTTATTTCTGTTTGGCTTTTATTTTTTACAGTTATTTGCTTTGATCTTTTCGTTGTTGAATTTGTTTGTTTTGTTTGTTGTTGTTTTGTTTTGTTGTTGTTGTTTTTTTTGCTTTTTATGTATATACCTCTATGCTTGCAATTTTATTTTTGCGCTTGTGTCATTCACTTTCATTTGGGATTAGAATTACTGGGCGATGTTTGACCCAAGATTATTTAACAATAAAACGGTAGACAAATTTTAAAACAGAAAACCAATTCTAATTTCCCTTGAGACAAATGTCGGATAACAATATTTATTCAAAGATGCAATTCATATGATTCAAAGTTTTAAAATAAGCCGTTATCCGTAACAAAGAAATTGCCTTTTAAATATAAACGCCAAATTAGGCAATATGCTTCGTATGAATGGTAGACAACCGACATTTGTCGACAAATTTCCTCTGAGTTTCCGCCTGAAGTACATGAATGAGAAACATTTTCCAAGCGTGTAATATAATTCGCATGAAAGAAAACAACAAAGGTTAGGAAAGTAACTAAGCTATTGTCAAGATTGTCAGCCTTATTCAAACAATAAGTAAAGTTAGAAACTCGGCAAATAAAAATAATTCATATAAGTTTGGTTATATAATCAAGAAGAAAGACTCCCACACAAGCAGAAACACAGGATCCCTGCATTCGCATCTACTACCAATATTAAAACACTACACAACACATGGGGCCATATGTGTTGCGTGGCGAAAATGTGTCTGATGTGTTCCAGACAACTTTTCTGGAGTCGCGCCTCTTGAAATAATATAAAGGTAATGTTACATTAACTTATAACAAAAATAAAATTAAAATTCGTAAAATAAGAAATAATCCAACATAATTCAGGCTGTATTATCAAGAACTGAAAAAATCCCATAAAAATTATTTTTTATCATTTTAAAAATATTGAATCTTAGGACGTTTTTTCTGTAAACGGAAAGAACGTTTCTTTTTGTTTTTGAGAAGGTTGGTTTTCTTCCGAAATATCAAAATATTTTTCACCATCCTTGATGTTATTAACACTAAGTGAAGGATTTACTGAAACAGTACGTGAAAAATTTACTGAAGAATAAATAGATAAGTTTTTGAAGAAAAATATCACTTATATTGCCTTCAATTATTTGTTTTTGCTCATCTTCCTTATTGCTTATAGTCGTATTAAATATAGTATTTTGTAAATACATTTCTGACGGTACAAAAATAAAAATGCGTCACAAGATTATTACGTAAAAGTAAAACCAATCCAACTTTCAGAATTATACCAAAACTCGATTTTAGATTTTAGATTTTTTAAAGATAATTTTCTCTTTATATATATATATATATATATATATATATATATATATATATATATATATATATATATATATATATATATATATATATATATATATATATAAAGAGAAAACTATCTTTAAAAAATCTTTTTCACGTTTTTCACAAATAGCAATTTATAAGCTACGTAAAATTATTTAATTAAAATATCAACCATATCATGATTTAAGATAATGTACTTTTTAAATGTGCAAAACGGGTGAAAAAATAAAATTCACAATGTTTAATCTGTGAAAAGAAAATGAAAAAAATGCTATTTTAGTTAATGTTCTTTAATATTATTATTTAAATTTATCTTTAATCGTGTGAAACATTTAAAAGTAAGTACTTTATTTTTTAATTTTTAATTGGTGAATATTTAAACATTCTAAAACATATTTTCTGATTAAATACGTTATTCATAATAAATAGAAAGAATATTGAAAATAAAAATGAACTAAAATCAAGTCCTACGTTTACTAATATTCCTAAGCTCTATTTTAAATTATAATTTTGAATAATGTAATATATATATATATATATATATATATAGATTTAGATTTTTCACTTATAAAATAGATCATTCAGTGAAGACCGGGGTTGTTCCAATAAAAAACAAGCTCGATGATACTCGATTACAGAGTACAGAGCATTTATATGTGATTTTATGAAAGCTTACCAAAGCATTCCTTTCAAGACACCAATGATCACCATTAAAGATATTTTTTCTTACAAATACTATTTATTCAAATTAAATGTTTTTTCCTACACGTGTTTCACTACCAAGCAGTTACTTGCTTGGCAGATCATCAGGGAAATTAAATGTCTGGAATACTGGTTTCAACTGCCGACAAAACACAATGTGGCGTTGTAATAGTTGAGGTCACTTAAGAAGAGAAGAGGAAAAAAATAAAAATAAAAATAAAAGTCAAACTTAAAAAGCAAGGAAGAACAACGATAAGAAAAGAAAGTCCTAGAAAAGTCTTAGAAAAGTAGCTTGTGCATTATTTCTTCCACCAAGCCAACAAGCAAGTAATTGGTCCCAAATACATTCAATAAAACCACAAAACCGGAACAATGTGCGATAATACACTTTCACGTTAGCCGGTACAATGATGAATAAACCCCCCCCCCCCCCAAGAAAACAAAAGAACTAAATCATTCAAGATACCGCTCACAAGTTACCATTCCAATCCAATGATAGTATGGGAATTCTAAATCCAACTTCTCACAAAGAAAAAAGTCAACACAAATGTTCGTCCGAGTTCAAAGAGTCTTATTTCAATTGTTGATGGTGGAAGAAATAATGCACAAGCTACTTTTCTAAGACTTTTCTAGGACTTTCTTTTCTTATCGTTGTTCTTCCTTGCTTTTTAAGTTTGACTTTTATTTTTATTTTTATTTTTTTTCCTCTTCTCTTCTTAAGTGACCTCAACTATTACAACGCCACATTGTGTTTTGTCGGCAGTTGAAACCAGTATTCCAGACATTTAATTTCCCTGATGATCTGCCAAGCAAGTAACTGCTTGGTAGTGAAACACGTGTAGGAAAAAACATTTAATTTGAATAAATAGTATTTGTAAGAAAAAATATCTTTAATGGTGATCATTGGTGTCTTGAAAGGAATGCTTTGGTAAGCTTTCATAAAATCACATATATATATATATATATATATATATATATATATAAACTAAAGGTACTAATATTCATATTTAACCTCTTTTATTTCAGTATTCCAAAACAAACCAATTTTTGCCGAAATTAATAGTGTTTTTCTTCCTTATGATACTCATTCTCGAAAAGCCGTTTATAAAAGAAATGTTCGCTCAAAGGATATATAATTAGTGCGGTTATAACCTACCAGCGTGATCATCTATTTTTCTTTTATTCAAGGTTAACTTTTTTAAATTATAATTAATGTGAAATAAAGTAACTAATCTTAGAAGCACTCAAGTACGTATTAAAAATGACTAAAATCAAGTCTTACGTTTAATAATATTCCTAAGCTCTATTTTAAATGATAATTTTGAATAATGTAATATTATGTTGGTATAGTCCCAACTAAACTCCTATTTTATAACATCCCCTATTTCCTGGTCACCCCTGACCCTTTTCCTAAACATGCCCGTCAATCCAGATGTCAATCAACCCTTTAATTTGGTCTTCTACATTTCAATAAGTGTATCTTCGATTTTGCACATCGGGTCGGCTGTATAACTTACAGCGTTTTACACTTCGTCAAGGACATTCTCCACTGTTCGAGACTTGCTCTGTGCAAGCGACGTGGATCTCGTAGCTCATTCGCAGAATGATATGCAGGATATCCCGGATCGTTTTGCATTGATGTGTAGAATCATGAGTCTCATAATAAGCCGACGCAAGACAAAGACTATGTTTCCCCCGGACCCTGGCAACCCGTATCAGGAACCTGGAGTTGATCTGTTTATGTCTTTGGGTAGTGTTATTTCGAGGTACGGGTTGTTGGATTCTAAAATAAGTAGACGTATTGAACAGACTCGTGTGTATTTTGGTCATTTGAAAAGGCGGATGTGGGCTTCACATAATATTAGGCTGGAAACTAAGATTTCTGTGCATGAGGCCTGTGTTGTATCAACTTTGTTATATGCTTGCGATACATGGACCGCTTACATAGCTCATATTCTCCTGCTAGAGCCTTAGGCATTTGCTCAACATCCGTTGGGATAGCTTCACTCATGACATCAAAGTGTTGGAGCGAGTTGCTTTTCTAAGAATTAAGTTCCGTATATGTAAACACAGATATCGGTTGGGCTGATCATCTTGTTAGTTTTAATTATGACAGATGCCCAAGCAGGTGATTTATGGTATACTAACTGGGAATACTCGACCACAGCACAAACCGTAAGCGATACAAAGATTGTCTCAAAGATGAGTTCTTTGGAATTGATGTTGGACAATGGGAGGGAGTGGCTGTAGATAAGTCAATGCTGGAGTAAAGCGATTTTTGAAAGCAGCAAGCTTTCTGAAAAGAATAGGACAAAACACCAACAGCTAAAGAGAGCAGCGAGGAAGGGACGGAACTTTATATGTCCAGCACATGGAGGAAATATGGAGCCGCTCACATGCTGTTTGTGGTGTAATCCAAATTACCTCCCTTTTGCCCTCGTTCATAGTGAAGGAACTCTCCTATATTGGAAGATAACAAAGAGACTTGGAGGCGATATAGATAAAAAATATTATTAGCTTCACTTATTATTAGTTCTCACTTCGTATTTTGTCCTTATTCTCGTCAACCCTCATAATATTACAGGTGTCAGAAATTTGGATCAGTATTTCGAAGGATTGAAATCGTTTTTTAAAACAAGATTTTCGCTGGGAAAGTCAAAAACAGATTTTTTTTCAAAAAACAAAAATGTAAACAACTTCGGACAACAACCAACGCCCTTGCACTTACGCAACTTAAAGAGACAAAACAAGGAAAACCGTCAATAATTTTGAAAAAGAAAATAGTTCTTCAAAAAAAAAAAAGTAAGTTTATTTTCTTCATTTTATTCAAGGAAATGGCCTCAGGAAAATTTTCTGCAAATATACTATCCCAAGATAAAATTCCTTATCGGGAGATATAGCGAGCAATTGGCGAAAATTCAAGAGATTTTTTTTTAAATATTCTGTTGCAAGTCGACTCTCAAATGAACTCGAGACTCGGTGTGCTATGCATGTGTTACATCCAAAGCACATGTGTTTTTCTTCTTTTTTTAAAATTAAACCATTTATATATATATATATATATATATATATATATATATATATATATATATATATATATATATATATATATATATATATATGATGTTGTGGCAAAATCTGTCATTTGACAAAAAGTAAACGAATTACCAGGAGGTTCTGATGAACGTGGTGAAGCCCTGGATACACGAGATCGCCACTGGACGACGCCACTGCGCCTTCAAACACGACTACGATCCTCACCAATGGTCGCTAGATTTAAGGTCGTGGTTCTCACCCGACTGAAATCCCTTGACTATTTCTCTAGGGCGTGATCGAGACCAACACCAATAAGCCCGTCCATAACAGTGTCGACTCTCTAAAGGCTGCCATCGTAAATGCGTTCACTGCTATAGACCATAAGATGGTCGCCAAAGTGTATGACTCATTTCGCGCTCGTCGAGGTGGTCGTCTTCGCTGGCGTCGTTTACATTGAAACATAATGTCATATGTAACTCTGACAGTTGCTAAATTAACTGTCAGGTCATTGCATATAAAACTTTTGTTTTTATTTCCTATTTCTGTTTACTGTTTGTCAAATGTTGTATTTTACTGCAACACCATATATGTATATATATATATATATATATTAATTTGACTTTTGATGATACAATTATACTGTTTTCGTTTCATGATTGCTACGCTCAACGATGCATTGGTAAGATGAGCGAAACAAATCGATTGCAGTGTCATTACTGCGCTTGCATATCTCATTCTTATCATAATCCATCGTGAGCGTCAACTAAGCGGTACGGTCATTATAATGTCCCAAGTCACAAACGGTGTAAGCAAACCAACAATTTGAAAGATATATATTTTTTCTGATGCGATCCATTCTCTTCCAGAAATCTATGTATCCATCCATTTATTTATATCTACACGTCTTAATATTCATACATTTCACGCATATATATATATATATATATATATATATATATATATATATATATATATATATATATATATATATATATATATATATATAGTAGGATCAAAATAAACCAAAGTGAAAACTTTTAGTAGATGGAACCTATTGTGAAAAGGATAAGCTCAATATACGAGATAGAGCAATAGTAGAGATAGAAGAATTGAAATAAATTTGGACAATCGTCGCATATTTATCACTCTTTTTTCTTCTATCTCTCTCTCTCTCTCTCTCTCTATATATATATATATATATATATATATATATATATATATATATATATATATATATATAGTAAGCAATGAAAATATATATGGCAATCAAGCTACACAGAGGCTCCCGTGTTTCATCCCCGGGGCAAATCGTCAGGCTAAATGCATTTAGCCTGACGATTCGCCCCGGGGATGAAATACGGGAGCCTCTGTGTAGCTTGATTACCATATATATTTTCATTGCTTACTACCTAGCTCTACTTGCGTATCGAGCACTGTTGAAGTAAATACTGAAAGCTGATACATAAAAAATTATATCTCCATATAATATTTTATGTGGATACATGAAGTACTAATATATATATATATATATATATATATATATATATATATATATATATATATATATATATATATATATAGTCTAAATAAACTTTGAGTCATTTTAAACAAAAGAAAAAAAAAGAAAAAAAAGAAAGTAAAATGCAGTTTAAATCTCCAGAGAAACTAACTAAATCCAAGATATTGCAGACTTAACATTCGTTGGAAAATTCATAAATAAATAAATAAAAAAATAAGTACATAAAATAAAAAAGAGCGTTAAGTATCTAACAGTGAAACAAAAACAGGAGACCTTAAGCGTCTAATATTAACACGGGGATCATCAGCTGTTTACCATGTAACTGTTTAGGAGATTTAAAAACAGGATAGTAATAATATCATGGCTCTCCAATAGATACACACACATGTATATGTATATATATATATATATATATATATATATATATATATATATATATATATATATATATATATATATATATATATATATATAACCATATATATATGCAGATATATATATGTATATATATACATATATAAATACAGGGTGGGCCAAAATAAGGGTCCTATCTTTAAATTTGAATAACTTGAATTTGAATAACTTCCACAAAATAAAAGTTAAACTCACCAAACTTTATGTGTGTGTAGACTGACCCTTCCGAGATTTTTTGAAATAAACAAAACAAATTTTAGCCGAAAAACACTTCTTAAAACTTACAAAAACTAAAGTATTGTTTTTTACACTGTTTTGAGTTTTTTTAGCAAAAATAATGTTTTCTAAATGAGGGTACGTTCCTTAGGGCTAATACGGCTCATGCTTGCTTCGGAAGTGGTCCTTTACTTATTCTAAAAAAAAAAAAAAAATCAATAAATAAAAAAGTTATGAATTTTTAAAAATAGGACCCTTATTTTTGCCCACCCTGTATATATATACACATATATATGTATGTATATATCTACACATATATATATACACATATATATACACATATATATACATACATATATATGTGTATATATATATATTTATATATATATACATAGATATGTGTGTATATATATGTATTTATATATAGAGAGATATATATGTGTGTATATATATATATATATATATATATATATATATATATATATATATATATATATGGGTGAAGTGCATGAATATTAAGACGTGTATATATAAATAAATGGATGGATACAGAGGATATTTATTCGACTTTATCTTCGTTTTAAATCACTGTAATTACTAGTGAGCAAGAGACAATCATATCTCATTAGCGCATTTTAAATTACTATTTTCACACATGCAGTGCTTTCAAGGAACTGCCGACTTTTCTCTATCTCGCTATCTCTTTGTGCCATGTGTCGTCACGTTCGTTACTATCAATTCCCTATTCTCTACACCGTCTTGCCTTTGGTTTACTCGCCCCATAATTAGCATCTGTAACTGATTTAAAAAATGTTTATTTCATATTTCGTTTACCAACAAACGTTGTTCATTTCGTATGAATGTTGCTGAAAATCGATATAAAAGTAATATATTAATTGAGATATATGTTGTGTATCTCAACATTTTTTTCTTTCTCCCTACAACTTACGTTTTATATTTGAACCTATAGTTACTGTCGATGAATATCGAATCGACTATTCAGAGTTCAAATTAAATCGGGACCATTGTTGTCATTTTATTCACAAATATTGTTGGGAAAGCAATTTCTTCAAGTTAAAACTTGTAAAACTTGTGTTCAAATAATCGTATACATTGAATCGTTTTACAATAGTGTTGTGGACCCGTTTAGGGGTACCAACAATGAAATCAAAGAACAACAGGTTTACAGATAATAATAATGAATTGTATTGAACAGAGAAATTATACACAAGTCAGTGTTGGCAGTGCTAGTGCCTAAAATGTGCCTACCAATGTTCTTCCGGCAAAAGCCGGTATTTATGGTAGCCGGTTGCTACCATTTAGTTATTATTAGGTAGGTTCACCCACAACACCCCCCTTCCGAAACTCAATACCCCGGAATCTCAAGGTATATCTTTTTCCTAGGATTCACCTCGAAACTCCCAGTTAATTTACGTTTTCTTGATGAACGTCTCTGTTCCGGAAGCGTTTTTGGTGTTGGCAGCTCAAATGCGTCGTATAGATCTTCCATGATGGTCTCACTCTGATCCGATGGGCCTTCCCCTGGATCGTCCGACATGCGACGACGCATTTGGTTAATGTGTTTTTTACAGGTGCCTCTAGGACCCTCTACAATGTACACCATCCGCCCCTATCTTTTTTGTACCTTTCCCACTTCCCACACGGTTTTGTTTCCATGGTGTTCCTGGAAGAACACCTTCTCTCCATCCTCGTAACTCTTCTTTGGTGCCGTAATGTTGGTCGGTTTCACCTGTTTTGGTAAAAGTTTGTCGAATACCGACTTTATTTTTCTTCCAAACATTACTTCCGCCGGTAGTACTTGGGCTGGTGTGTTCTCGTTGGGTGTAATTCTATACACTTGAAGCAACTGCTGGAGTGCCTTTTCTCTCGGTGTGCCCGTCGATTTTTTCAACGCTCTCTTCAAGGTATCAACAAATTTTTCTGCCTGTCCGTTTGACCTCGGATGGTAAGTCGGAGTGGTGATATGTTTAATTTGAAAGTCTTCACAAAATTCTTTGAACTCTCGTGAAGTAAATTGTGTACCGTTGTCCGATACAACAATGTCCACCACTCCGAATCGGGCAAACAGTTCATGCAACGCGCATATCGTGACATCCGTTGTTGGGTTTTTACATCTAACAACTTCTGGCCATTTTGAGTAGCTGTCGACTATAATTAAATAGTAGAAGCCTTCCAATGGCCCCGCAAAATCTATGTGAATACGGGACCATGGTTGCTCTGCCTTTGGCCATGGACAGTACTGAATATGTGGTGCTTTCGCTGCTGACGCTCAGCCCGCACAGGCCTTCACCTTCGTCTCTATGTCCCTGTCCATGTTTTTCCAATACACATATAATCTCATTAGGCACTTCATGCGTGTCGCTCCGGGATGCCCCTTATGGAAATCCTACAGGATTTTCTTTTAGCGTAGCTGGGATTACTACTCGCTCCCGGTATAATAATGTGTCGCCACAGACTGAAAAAGCTTCTGCAGTTTGCTCATCGTCTGTTTGTAATTTATTTTTAATTTCGATAATAAAATGATCTTCTCTTGCCTCTTTTTGTATATCACCAAGTGTGACTGGCAGCTCTTTTATTGTGTTACACAGTACTTTACTATAGTCATATTCAGACCGAAGGGATGCTATAACTGTATCCTCGAGCGGTTCCGTGTACTTTGGGATTAGCCGCGATAAACCATCTGCGTGTCCTAGTCTTTTTGACGGTAAAAATTCCATCTCAAAGTCATAATTTAACAGAATTATACCCCATCTCTGTAGGCGGTTTGCTGTGTAGGTTGGCAAGCCTTTTTTTGATCCAAAGATGGTGATAAGTGGCTTATGGTCTGTTTGTAGAATAAAATGACGGCCGTGTAGATACCTGTGAAATTTGTTCATTGCGAACACAATACCCAACGCTTCTTTTTCAATCTGAGAGTAATTTTTCTCTGCAGGAAGTAAAGTTCTTGAAGCGTGCGCGATGGGTTTCATCGAGCCATCCGGCATTTTATGCAAAATGCACGCCCCAATGCCGTAGGAGCTGGCGTCACTTGCAACAATAGTTTTTAGCTCTGGATTAAAATGAGTAAGAAATAATTCTGAAGTTAACTTCGTTTTTAGGTTGTCGAATGCAGATTGACAGTCGGCGGACCATTCCCATTTACTATCTTTCTTAAGTAACTCATTTAAGGGGGCTCGCAATTTGTGCATACTGGGAATGAATTTTTCGTAATAGTTTGCGAGACCCAGGAAGTTTTGTAGTTGGGTAACGTTGTTCGGTTCGGGCATATTCTTGATGGCTATAGATCTTTCTGTTACGGGACGTTTTCCACTCTTATCAATGACATGTCCCAAGTATTTGATCTCTTCTAGAAAGAATTCACACTTTGACTCCTTGAGTGTAAAACCAAAATCGCTTATCCTTTCGAATATTTTGTTTACGTGCTCACGGTGCTCCCCGACGTTCGTACTTTTCATTAAGATATCGTCAAGGTAGCCGATCGAAAAATCGAGCCCGCTCAACATCGTGTCAATTACCTGCTGAAAAATCGACGGGGCCACTTTAATTACAAAAGGGAGACGATTGAACTTTAGTAGTCTCCTGTGTGTCGAAATACAGAGAAGCTTAAGCTATCTTCCTCTACAGGTATTTGCAGATAGGCTTCACTCAAGTCAATTTTTGAGAACAGTTTTCTACCGTTTAATTTTGTGAAAACCTCTTCTGGAGTCGGCAGAGGATAGTGATAATCTTTCAGCGCATCGTTCAAACCGGTTGAGAAATCGGCACACACTCTGATCTCTCCAGATTTTTTCTTCTCGTAGACGGTTGGGGCCGCCCATTCCGAGTAGTCAACTGGTTTTAAAATACCTTTCTCCACCAACCGGTTTATTTCTGCATTAATTTTTTCTCTTAAAAACGGGATTCTTATTTTCAATTAGTTCAAAACTCGCCTTCATTTTAGTACAGCGTCCTAATTCATTAGAAAACACCTTGGGGAATGACTCTTTCAAATCTTTCTTCAATTTTTCTGCTTCAGTAGAAAAATTCTTTATTCGTTGACAATAGGCACTTATCGGCGAACCCAGAGCTGGAAGTGCTGAATCCAATCTGAACCGAACAAATTTCCTGTATCTTTCATTACGAACATGCGTAATTTCAATGTCTTATTTTTTAGTGTCACTTTTGAAATATATTTTCTCTCCGGTTACCGATCGAGCCACTTTATCTGCGCGTAGCATAGTCGGTCTGCCGATCTTTTTCCAGGTATTAATATTAATAATTGATAGGTCAGACCCTGAATCAAGCTGTAGTTTAACATCTTGATTGTTCATTTTTACCGTAACATACTTTCGTATGTTTAGGTTGCCACCATTAATTCTGGTTGTTTTTATGTAACTTTTTTTTCTAGTGTTACTTCTGCTTTGTGTCCCATATTATGGCATTTGTCACAATTTTTTCGTTTAAAAGGACGCTTCTGGTACTAATGTAGGTCCCCGCAACCCCAACAAGGGTGGTTTGGCAATTTTTCATCCGACCTTTGATGCAAATCCTTCCTGAATTTTTCCTTCGAAGAGTATGATTTTTTTGAAAAACGACCAACATTTTTAATATTAGAAATTGCTGCTTCCTCTATTTCTTTAATTTCCTTTTTCTCGGAAATATGTCGTTGACAGCTTTCGGCCAGTTGTTGCAATGTTAAATTTGGCTCGGTTTCAAGTTTGCTTATTGCACGTCTTCTTAACTCTGTATCGTTTTGCGAGAAGAGCCCTTGAACGAATATTAATACTTTGAAATTGTCCGCTGTCAAGGATGATAACTTAAAGTCGTCACAATGTTTATTGACGATCGAATCAAACGTTGAGTAATCCTGGCTTTCTTTTCGCATTAGGTTCATACATTTCCACCTTTTGTAGAATAAACTTGTTTTGGTGCAATATAGTTCCATTAACATTTTACCTAGTCTACGAAGAACTAAACGAACCTTTTTCTTTTCTGACCATGTGCTACAATCAATGTCGAAAAGATCCTGATATCGACGGTACCATGATTCGAAGTTTAGGTCCTCTTCAGTCACATAGTTGAAGGTTTCTATAGCTGACCATATTGCATTTTGGTTGAACGCGTCGCTGTCGTTATTCGTCGTATTTATCATTGCTTGTGCCAGCTGTTCAAATTTTCTCTCTGATTGAGTCTGTTGCTCTAATTGTAAATTTGTTATCCCAATCAATTGTTCATCTAAAGATTTTCTATCTTCTCGCTTTTGTGTTAAATTCTTTTCCTCAAAATATTTACCCAAACTTATTTCCTGCGACTGAAATTCCTTCTGTAGAGACTGAAGTTTTTCATCGTTTGCCTTCTGTAGAGCAAGATGTTTTTCATCGTTTGCCTTCTGTTGTTCTGATGGAAATGTAATCATCTCCAATATCTGTTTCGAGAAATCTTCCATGATTAAAGAAATACTTTCTTGAAAAAGAATTAGTCACAAATAGTCCTTCACTATTTTTCTTTTCAAATGCTTACTGTTTAATAACAAACTCAACCTCTTCTCATCACTGCGTCATTCGGGTCTCGAAATTCGACCAGCACTTGCTAATCTTTTTTGTTCTTCTTTCAAAGTTATTTGAGAAAAATAAACGATTTTATTAATCCGGCTTATTTGATAATTAATTTAACAAATTATTTGTATTTTTGTTCGCATCTGGAACTTTGTTTTTCCCTCAATAAGTCCGTTTGCCTTTCAGTGTAGGCTGAAAATGTAAAATAGCAAGTAATTGCTATATAAAAAAATTGACTAGTTATTCAAGAAAGTAACTTGGTTTTACTTGTCAGATTTTTTTTCCGACTATACTTGTCACTGTAAAACAGTGACAAGTCTGTTCGCAAAATACGTTTGACTATATCAGACACGAAAAAAAGGTTTTTGTAGTATGGAGTTTGTTTTGTTTTTTTCAAACCTTTCAGTTTTATAAGCACATGGTATTCCAATTTCATTTGTTGCACGAGGTAAAATCCCGTATTGAAATACGAAGAACACAAATAGTAAAATCTGTCTTACTTTTTTTTTTCGTCCAGTAATTGTTTAAACTGGTTATTTCTTGTAAGGCAGACTCGTCCCAAAATTGAATGCATTCGATGTTTCCAATATCTTCCCGAAAATTGTAAAGCACAGGGTTTTTTTGGTAGAATTTTTTTTTTTCGAAGGTTGACCGTGTTGTAGACACTGGTTTATCACTCACAGGTTGCAAGGTTCAAGGTGTTTCCAACGAAGTCCTTTACGAATCACTCGCCGCTAGTTGTTGTGGACCCGTTTAGGGGTACCAACAATGAAATCAAAGAACAACAGGTTTACAGATAATAATAATAATGAATTGTATTGAACAGAGAAATTATACACAAGTCAGTGTTGGCAGTGCTAGTGCCTAAAATGTGCCTACCAATGTTCTCCCGGCAAAAGTCGGTATTTATGGTAGCCGGTTGCTACTATTTAGTTATTATTAAAGGGTAGGTAGGTTCACCCACAAGAAATAGCCATTGTGCTTTGACATGAAATAACACCGAAATAGGGTTGCTTTGCCGTTAAACAGTAAAAAATACACAACTATTGTTCTCTCTTTCTCTCTCTCTCTCCATTCCTTTATGCATAGTTATCTACTTGTTATCAAATATACCTATTGTTCTACTCCTTCTTCTCTCTTTTCCTTTGAAGCCCCTATCTAGCAGGATCTTATATTTTCCTTCTCTAGTGTTCAGACCCTATATCCCATTTAGATGGTGCACATAGAGAGTCGGCACATTAATGGACACATATATGTTTGGAGCTACGTCTATTATCTGCTCCGGAAAATTTTATACATACGATTTAAATGTCGTCAAAATAGGATATTTGAAGTTTTAAGAAGGTTTCCGTTCATAAGAGGGTACTTAGAGATTCGGGGCCATTTCTATTATCTTCCACGGGAGATTTTAAGCATGAATACACTTAAATTGTATATAAATGCTCTAACCTTTTGTCTATAGGGAACGCACACACAGACATTAATATATATATATATATATATATATATATATATATATATATATATATATATATATATATATATATATATATATATATCGCACACGTGTGAGTGTTTGCTCTAAAAAATTTTGTTTGTTTTGTTGTTTATTTTTACCTTAAAATGAAACTGATGTATGATATGGGTGTTTTTCAAGAACTCTTTTATTATTTGTGAACTTTTTCTGATGATTTTGTAGTGTTGCAGAGACGATATTGACATACAAATGTTGTTTGGCACAAAACAAATGAAACGGACCGTTAAATATATCTCACAGAAATTTGGAATTTTTGGAAATGTGAAAAAAATAAATATAAAAGTAATAAAACAAACCATGGTTATTGGAATATAATAAAAAAAACTGTTCTATATTTTGCTCTGTAATCAATAATTGACAAACATTGAGCTGAATCTTCAAAGGAGACTACAAGTAAAAGGATCTGATGATATATGATAGTACATATATTGTCTTTAATAATTAATTATATATATATATATATATATATATATATATATATATATATATATATATATATATATGTGTGTGGGGGGGGAGGGGTGATAGAGAATGGAAAAAGTGTTTCGACGTAATGGAAATTGAAAAAGGAAAACCAAAACATATTAAATAATATGTTTTGGTTTTCATCAACGTTTCATCTTTATTTCAAGACTTCCTCGGGATGATTGTCTAGAGAAAAAGAAAACACAATATTTTGTACAACAATACCACTGGCACCTCTTAATCCAATTTAATTTTTAAAAAACTTTAACCGTAAAATCACTCCCTACTCCCTACTCCCTACATTGGTCAATATTTAAAATGTCTGCATCCAGGATGCATCCAGGATCCGCTTTCTGTCAACTATGTACATTAAAAACATTTATAATAGTTACAGCAGCTAAAAGCAAAAATATTATTAACTCTAAAAACGAATTTATCTCAAATTGAAGGCACAAACGCAAATTTAAATACATCAATGTCATTACTTCCTCTGACACCCCTCCTCCCAGCCAACAACCCCCTCTAATATTAGACTAATTTTTTAATTGTATAATCTGTTAACTTTTAATTCCTCGCCTTTCCAACTTTACAACTAATCATCCCAATAACATTGCGTATCTCCCCTATGCACCTAATAACTTTATTAACCCATAATACTTTGATGTTTTATATGTATCTTTATGTATTGTTTTATATATTTTTATATATGTTCAAAGCTTAATTTTTATTACCTGCAGTCATGTCATTGCGGTAATGGTCCTCTGAGGAGAAGATTTTCTCTGAAAACTCATGTTATGGACGCAGTATCACTCCTTGTTTTTGAACTGTAATAAAATCTGATTAATTTCTCATTTTATTAAGTCATTCAATTAATATATATATATATATATATATATATATATATATATATATATATATATATATATATATATAATATTTCATCATAAAATTTATAAATAAAAATATTTAATTATTAAATTTATAATTATATATATAGGGTGTCTCAAACATATGTTTCCATATTTTGAACAATTGTACAATGCTACACTTATACAATAATAACAAATATTGTTAGAAAACTATCAATTCATTTTTGTACGAATGAGTCATAATTTACCAAGGTCAGAAGCCACTCGAAGATAAGGGTTACTGTGATTGTCAGTTATATGCTAGATAATACTATAAAATGGTTTAAAACTATGGACAGGAAGGAAAAATGGTATTACTTAAGAGGACAGTTCAACAAGTATTTATTACACTTGAAAACGACCTTTTCTAGTATAGAGAGAAGCAGTCATGCGGCATTGTGTTCCACAGATGGGGAATTCTTGGAAAGAAACTCTGTTCATAGAAACTCCGTTTGGTTTAAGGTACAGAGGGGAAGACATGGAAGTCATATTCCGTGGCGGTAGCGGGCCGAATTGTTGCTGCGATTTTTATAGAGGAGTAACAGATTATAACTCAGCCAAGCACCTACCATGGGAAAACCGATAACGGATATGAACAACACTAGCAATGCCTCTTCTTTGATAAAGAGGCTGTAAGGAAAAGAGATATAATCTTGCAGTGGATGGTAAAGTCAAAATAAGGAAGAGTACTCAGAGCGGTACCTCACGAGATGCGTAAGCAGTGCTCCATCTTAGTACGTATCTGACTCGTATACAGGTAAATAATCGCATCAAGAGGCAGGTACTTTCGGGAGCGATAGAAAAATCCAAACATTTTTCTAGCAAACCTAACAACAGATTGAATGCGAGTCTTTCATTTTATATTTATAGTCAAAGTCAGTCCTTGAAGTTTTATCAAAGCAAAGAGCTTATTCAGGGAGAGAAACATTTATTTCAACTTAGATAAAACAAATATCTGAGCGTTGGTTGTGAAAAGAAGAGAAGAGAAGATAGCAGTGCGACTAAACTTTGAAGAAAGTTATTTCATAATAAAATGCAACTGAAACACTATACATTATGCTTCGGAATTTTTAGATGAAGGGTTGATAATTCGTAGAATTTGGTATACACGCGAATCTGGACGGAATTTCGAACGTAACCCTTTATTTAATCCACGGGGTTAGCATGGCAGATTGAACGTGGATTAAATAAAGGGTTCTGTTCGAAATTCCGTCCAGATTTCCGAGTTCGACAGAAAGATTCCTGAGTTCGACAAAGTACACCCGAAGAAGGTCGGAGGTTACATCGGCCGAAACGTTGTGATAAAACACCCAAGATGAGAACAGTAGTCCGAATACACTATACATTAGTTTGATCGTTCAACGATACACGTGACAGGTGACGCTGGCTAAGTGGTTAACGACACGGACTGACAACCTCGGTGTGCCAAGTTCGAATCCACTTCGTTCCACAGAAACACTTTCACTTATGATGTTGGCAACCTTCACGTGGTCCCTCTTGTAAGTACCCGATGTCTTTCTGGAAAGAATCCTAACTAGAAAGATATCGGAGAAACCAATGCTAACAATATAATCATCTGATTCATACGAAATGAGTGAAATGAAACGAAAACACTGAAAATAGAGCCAACGGGGATAAAAATACTAAGTGAAACCATTCTTTCGTCGATGATATGACAAAATACATAGCATCGACTGAAGAACGGTTAGACTGTGCTGAGTTTTCAGTGTTTTCGTCAAACCGCAAGTGTCGGTGGACGATCAAACTCATGAATTCAACACTTTCTCCTATACTAAAGAACACAACATTACACACACTTTTGCTTATTCCATAAACTAATTTTCCACACACATTATATATATATATATATATATATATATATATATATATATATATATATAAGTGTGTGTGTGTAGAATGTATTATAAGTGAGTAGAAAAAATATCAAAGTGCTCGAACGTAGGTCATACAAGAGCGAATATTTAAATACTATACATTACTGTGTCTGTTGGGGATACCCGGGTTTCGTCCATCCGGTCATCCTGAAAGTAAGAAAAATCTCAGCTGGTTCTTATTCCAAAAAGAGTAATCAGTCCCGGTTCATCTTTTTTTCTTGTAGGTATAGTCAAATCTTTTGGATTTTGTCTTTTTATTCTTAATATATAACTGCCGATGCCAACTCATTCTTCTCCTGATTCAAACCATTTACGTCAAGCTACATTGTGACCTCTATTTACACACACACACACACACACACACATATATATATATATATATATATATATATATATATATATATATATATATATATATATATATATATGTGTGTGTGTGTGTGTGAGAGAGAGAGAGTGTGTGTGTGTGTGTGTGTGTGTGTGTGTGTGTGTGTGTGTGTGTGTGTGAATAGTTAGAATTCAAAAACCGATAAATCCGATTTTTTGAAATTGAGACATTAGACTTTACAAAAATGAATATTGAAAATACAAGCGATAATATAAGGCAAATATTATATTACCTTAAGAAAATGATTTGGAATGTGTTAGGGTGATGAAATGCGACACTTTTCGAAGCGGTAATTTAAGAATTTTCAAAATGGCCTTTATCGCGTTTTGTATGCAAATCTTTTCTATATATATATATATATATATATATATATATATATATATATATATATATATATATATATATATATATATATATATATATATTGTACTTTGCATTATCTCTTTTTTATTTTTTCTTACTTTTGCCCTTTTTTCTTTTCTCGTTTCAAACATTCCTCTTTCTCTTAATACTTTGTTGTCTATTATTTACTTTAGGTTTTGCTATGATTTTGAAAGCAGAAATAACTTAAGCGCGCAAAAAAATATGCTGCCTTTGGCTGATTTTAATTATGGGAGAAAAATGATTTATTTTAGCTTCGGGTTGTCGTAAAACATGAAAGCAAAACTCTGCTTTAATTTCAAAGAAACTATAGTCATCTTGAGTATTTTTACTTTTCTCTTTTTACTTTTAATCTTTATTTGTAAATATGACTAGCCGCAAGGAAGTTTCTTTAAATCTAATGGATTTTGATAGTAATAAATGCTCCATTAACGCAGCACGCATGGGCACTTCCACTTTTATGGGCATTTCCATTTTCATATTTTCTGTTAACCTCCTTCAAATAATTTTCCTTTCCTTGTTGTTAATTAAGTTTATCTGTTTTCTAAATCTGGACATGAAATGATAATAATGAAATAAAGTAAACAAGTAACTTATCAATCACTATCGCACCCGACATCCCCTAAATAAAGGGGGAGTTCTTGCATTACGTATTCCTTGGTGCCCTTAGAGTTAAGAAATGCAGATATTATTTGCCAACTGCATGAGCTTACTTAGGTATTATAAACTTCGCCACGTGATTGAGAACAGAACTTCCGTCCATGTGAGGTTCTTCCGTTGTGTATTGACATGTGCGGGTTAACAGGCTATATTGAAGTACTTGCTAATGACATGTCTGGCTTTGGTCAGACAAAAAGCTAAAGAAGAAGAGTTTACTTATATTTTTAATTGCATTTTCATTTTTCAATAGCAATTTCAAATATATTGATTTTACTCTAATATTTTAGCTACGCTTTATAAACATTAACATGGACCCTTTTAAAGTTTAAGCTAAAAATGGTTAGCTTAATATCATATTTTTAATTTAATTCTTATTTTAAATTTAAATATTTAATACATCGACAAAAGATATCTAGCGTAAACGTTTGCTAACCAAATCGTTCTATATTCCCTTTGATCAGAGCAATATGACCTCGATTGCTTTGAAGTGCTTTAGGGTAAATGTTTGCATACAGGTAGTACGTTTCTGAGTTGGTCTCAAGTAGTGTCATCAACTGGTGTCCATGCATTCCAGCACTAACCGATGTGCAAAATATACCTCCCCATAATAAATGACCATCCGTGTATGGTTAAGAGCTAAAAACTTCTCGAGGTTACACTGTTAATAGTCATAGGCAAAGAGAGAAAACGTCGAATCTAGGGGATTAAACTTTGACCACAAATCATGTTTTCCATGGGTATCAGTAGTTCCATTTGCATTCATCAACGAACTGATGATCTGATTCTGAGAATAGGATAGCTTCGCAGATGATCATATATATTTGACAGTGAGAAGGCATAACTAGTCAAGTTAATGGATTACCATAGACTATATACAGGTTAATCAGCTATTATATAAACCATAGTTTAACCGTCAATTAATGGATGACCCAAGACAAAACTACTATCAAACCATGTATGGAGTACTGTTGTCATATTTGGGCTGGTGAATCTCTGTCCCATTTGAGAGTTTTTTATAAGATTCAGAAACGTATCTGTAATTTGATTGGCCCCACCCTTTCTACACATTCTATTTCACAGATGGGATTTGCTAGTCTCTTTTCTATAAGTACTATTATGGCATGTGTTCTTCGGAATTGTGTGTTTCTTTTGTCCCAGCTCGTTTGACTCGTTGGTCTAGTGGTTTCCATAAATTCGCTGTTTTGATACCTCATTGTAATACAGCTTCCTATTCCAGTAGCTTCTTTCCAAGAACTGCAGGCTTGTGAAACTCTCTGCCTGTTGACTGTTTTCCTCCTACCTATAGTCTTGGTCTTTTCAAAACTAAGGCCAATAGGCATCTCCTGTATTTGCGATAATCATATTTCGTTCTTGTTAGCTCCTTACATCAAGTGGCTTCATGCCTTGTCTGGAGCGATTTCCATAAAAAACAAGACACCTTAAAATGTTTTAGGGTCTGATTTTCTTCAGCTTATTAAAGGATCCAAGTGGGCTTCCTTTGTTAAACCGTGGTGGAACAGTTATTCTAGCTATTATTAAATAAAGACATTTTTGGATATAAAATAGGAAAAGCCGGTAGGTGTTCCTCTTTATTGTCACACATAAACAGCTGTGTTTTTTATGTACCCGTCTCTACAACAAATCTTGTCGCATGCGTCTGGGTGTTGTAATAGTCATTCGTTTTGTTGTCAGCAGCACTATACGTAGTGGCGTGGGATCTGTTTTATGTAGAGTTCGTCAGCTTCTTTTTCGTCTCGTCTTTTGTAGCGGTTGTAACCGCGTAGTAAAGAAAGCAATACACAAATAAACTGCTCTGCGGTTTCTATTTGTAGTTTTTATTCTTTAAACGTTGTGTTGCGTTTTGTCTTTTGTTTATTCCGCAGGATTGAAATGTGTTGCGTTGTCCCTCGTCCTTTCCTCTTTGTAGCCGAAGGGATTCTTCGTCGTTTCTTTCTTCCTCGGGGTCGTGTCGTTTCTGGTTACCCCAATTTCGTGGTGTCTATTTCGTCGTCGCTGCTACGTATCTTCTTGTTGCTAGTTTTTTTTACCGTGTCGTCTGTTGCTAGAACCCGCGTTTCTCGTCGCTATGATATAGCTGAATTATAGGGAGAAAAATTAAGATAAGACAGATTCTGAAAATGGACGTTTATTGAGAGAAAAATATTAAGTAATCACAAGTACAATTTACACTCCATTATGTAGGAGAAAGACATTTATATGAACCTAAGTAACTATAGATAGACAGAGTGATAGGCAGGTAGACGGAGAGATCAGCGCCCATAACCACGTGTGGTTCTGAACAATTTTGTCGCCATTACGACATTTTTCAGCGACCGTTCGCTTCCAGCTCCCAGTGTCTGATTCAAAATCTGCGTTCATTCTCGCTTTCGTCCCACATGCCGTCACATCTGTGGGCCTTTCTCCCGCATATCGTTCTAAAACTTGCCCTGATCTGACACTATCTGTCAACTGCTGACATTTTATTCTCAATACACACTTTTAACTTCTTTTGTTCCACACACAGCAAGATCATTTGGACACGCACTCATTCACCTGTGCTAAAATCTATACTAAAGTCTATACTAGCAAACTTACTCACCCTTTATCCAACAGTTTTTCTAGATTTCTTTAAATAATTATTACATAACAAGTGGTTCTAGATTATTTTATAATATCAAGCCTCCCCTCGCCCGCTCCCTGCCGGAGAATTGATGGAGAGCTACGAAAACACGTCTGACTTAGTTCAGACCAAAATCTCAAGAAGTGTGTACTATCTTATTTGCCACATCTTTTTCGTGACTTCCTTTTACGTCGTTTCCTTAAACACGTTAGCTCAATTTTCTATTCTTATGTCATCTAATTTGCAATTGAAAGTTCCTCTTTCTAATTAACCACAGCTCCCATCTGCCATAGTATTATATAAATGCCCTTTAGAAAGAGTACTACAGAAGTTTCTCGCCGCCATTTTTCCTATATAAGTGGAAGCAGTGGTGTGCTACTGAATCACACTCCTTTTACGGGGTTAAGAATTGAGCATCTCTTTTTTATCTAGGCCTTTTTTATCGCTGGCATTGTGTTTATGTAATTTTCAAGAGTAACTTTTTGTTATTACATTCCAATATTTTGTTGCACTTTTCACAGACCTCTTTAGATTAAACCATTGTGTGATTAATCTTTGAATTTACTAAATCCGAAATGTGTTCAACGACATTCAACTGCGGCCGATCCACCAGGTCAAGTGCTCCTAATTCATTTTCTTAGTCATATAAAGTAATTTATATAATCGATCAAGTTTAGTTCAGAAAATATTTCATGGTGCACTATATATTGTTTATAATGTCGTCGATTTTCATTAATGTTCCCAGAATTTCCAGAAATTATAACGACGATTATAATCGACAAGTTCAAGCGTGAATCCTTCCGCATAAAGTACCTTGTTCCTGGAAAATTTTAGGGGTTTCTGGGTGTTTCTATGCATCAATGATAATTTCTTAGTAGCTATTCTTCTGTTTAAACCTTATTCCGTAAATCGTCTCCTTCTGGCCATTCTAGAGATCTTATCAGACTCTGATCTTGAAGCATGCATCTCTGTTTAAATATCAGCAGTGTCCTTCATTCAGTCTTAAGTAATTATGATATGGTGGTGTCCGACATGTACTAATTTCATGTCGATATGCAAAACTTTCACATTTTCGGTACGTGTTAGATTATTGTCGGTGGCGCTCGAACGAGTGTGGTGAGTGAGAAAGAAGGGCACACAGGAATTGGCAGAGTGGTTTTCCTGAACTCGATCACCAGTCGACTATCGATCTCAATTTCCGATTAGTTTATATAATGATCTGGGGCATCCAAGTAAACGCCATTCTTGGATTTCGTCTTCGCTGTCAATATAGCTACCCCTCTATGGCATTTATTTAGCGACGTTTTTTTTCTGTCTGCAGTTAACCTTTGTTGATACCATAACCTTTGCAGATTGGCTTTGAATCTATCAACTATTATTGCATTACCGACAATCATCTGTGTTGTGTTTCTTCCGGCTATCAATCATGTGTTCTTTCTTCCGGACAGGTGCGTGTATGTGTCAAGTACGTTTTATTCCTGCCGTGTTATATTTCCGGTACACACGGCCCGAATATTCAACAAGATGTTTAAAATAAAGAATGTTGATCAGTATTTATTTCAATAGCCTTTAACTCGGAACCCACGATCTATATACACATAGGAACAAACAGTGTTATGCCATCGATTTTTAAACACCTTGTATTTAATATTGTTTGGATTTTTCGGACTACTGTTTTCATCTTTGATGTTATTCTCATGCTTCGGCTGATGTAAACTCTGACCTTCTTCAGGTGCGTCTTGTCAAATTCGGGAATCTTTATGTCGAACGTGCGTATCTGTGCGAAATTTCGAACGGAATCCTTTTTACTGAATCCGAGTGAATAGATTTGCGCCACATGTCCATGTGGACTGACATCCCGTCAGTCCACATGGACATGTGGCGCAATGGATTCATTGCTAAGTTGGAATTACTGACAGTCTGCTAGCGGTCGAAGGTTCAATCCTCAAAGTTTATAATTTTATATAATCTTATGTAAAGATAATCATGTACTTATATTTCTCCTATTCTTCCATCTTCCCCGTTAAACAAATATGCATACACATATACACACATTCACACAAGAACGCACACATACATACATATAAGCACACAAAAATACGAATTATAAAACGGAACCGGCCATAAAACTTGAAAAGAAAAAGAAAAGAATAAAGAAAAAGAAAAGAATAAAGAAAAGAATAAAGAAAAGAATAAAGAAAAAGAAAAGAATAAAGAAAAGAATAAAGAAAAGAATAAAGAAAAAGTAAAAGAAAAGAATAAAGAAAACACATCAATTCCCTGAAACGAAATGCAACTTCTTCATGTAAAACCACAATTGATAACAAAAGCTAAAAATATCATTTGCTTAAACTAAGAAATTTAAATGATTCAATGAATGCGAATTTGTATTCTTTTTAATGAATTTTATTAAAAAGCGACAAACAAAACAAGTAAATGCACTTACGAAAAAATGGTTGAGAGAGAGTGAGAAAGAGAAAGAGAGAGATGGAGAGACAGACAGAGATACAGAGAGACACAGAGAGACAAAGACCGCGGGGATAGAGAGAAAAAAGTAAGAACAACCAAAAGTAACATTTTTTAAGTAATGAATGACTCAAAGCTAAATGCAAGTCAAAGTGATGGCTTTTTCTCGATTTTTAGTCAAGAAAATCTTCCGGACATTTTTGTCCTAATAAGAAAAAAACAAATCAATTCATTTAGAGTAATTGATAACTCAGTTTTCAATCATTGTAAACAGTTCACGGAGTTCAATGTTCAAAGTCTACATTTTACAAGGATAAGAGTAAAAATAGTATTTATCATGTAAATACGACTTAATTATGATAACGATCGTGGCACGACTTCACTGTAAAAACGATCGTGGCACAGCTTAATTATGGTAATTTCCCTCGGGAATTAAACACAATCATGTCTGTGTAGCTTACTAGCCATAAGTATATTTGATACAACTACCAAACTCTACTTATGTACTGAGAACTGTTGAAGCAAATACTAAATCAAAAAATATATACGTAATATATTATTTTGTCATATAAGTATATTATGAAATAGTACTTATATATATATAATATATATATATATATATATATATATATATATATATATATATACATATATAAAGTAAAATAAAATATAGTAACACGAAATTACATAATCATCAATGCAATAATTTATTTCAACCTTGTGGTATTGTCAAGCATTCAAGTGAGATGATTACATTTTTGAAAATGAGAACAGAGAAATTCAAATATAAGTAGAGAGAGACTGACAAAATATCTAATACATATTTAGAGAGAGAGGGACATTTGAAGAATATTTAATCTATAATTTTATAGGGGGAATTACATGATTTATGACGGAAGGCAATATAGAGAGGGAAGAAAAAGACATATATAGAGAGAGAAATTGGGAAATTGTAAAGGGGCAGGGAGGATATTCAATGTCTCTCAAGAAATCATGTCAGCGTGTCAAGAATCACCAACTCCCAAAACCGCGGTCCTCTGCTGGTCTCTCATTTCTTTACTCCTCTTGGAGCATGCCTTTACATCTCTTCTTCAGATGGTGTTGTCAACACTGGTACTTACAAAATTCACCAAGAAAGAGGAAGAAGATAAGAATGTAAGAATGTACTGGTAAATTTAATACAAGTTTTTATGAGAAAAAACATCGATTAAAAGGAGGGTGTTTACGTACTAGTGAGTGAAAGAGTGAAAGGAGAGAAAGCGCACACGATAGAGGGGGTATTCGTAGAAAAAACGGGTTTGTGGATTTTTCTTGTTAGTCAGATATCTAATATATTTGGTAAACATGAAATGGATTCAACAGACTGTGGATAGATGTTAAGTTTTAGAAATTTACTTTGGGCTTCAAGGAAATAGAATATGTATGAAGAAGAAAAAAGAAAGAAGAAGAGAAGGAAGGAAGAGAAAAGAAAGAGAGAAAGAAAAGAAGAAAAGGCAGGAAATTAAAATAGAGAAGTAAAAAAAGAAAAGAAAAGAAAGTAGAGAAGAAAATAAAAGGAAAAAGAGAAAGGAAAAATATTAGAGTCGAAAAAATGAAAAGAGAGGAAGAGAAAAGAGAAGATAGAAGAGAGGAGACGAAAAGAGAGAACAGACGATAATTGAAAAGATAAGAAAAAAGAAAAGAAAAGAGAAAGGAAAAGAAAAAAGATGATGATGATGAAAAGGAGGACAGGGATGAGGAGGAAGAGGGGGAGGAGGGCGTTAAAGAAGCAGAAGGGGGAGTAAAGAGAAAGTAGAAAGCTATAGAAGAAGGTTAGTAACAAGAACAGAAAGAGTAGGATGAGAAAGATGATAAGACAGTTGAAGCATAATAGGGATGTTGTGCAGGCAGAGAATTAAGTTAAATAAAAGGAGGGGGTAATGCTGTAGAAAAGAAATAGAATAAAAATATGAAGAAAAGAGTAGAGATGAGTGAAAAGAAAAATATATATATAAATAATATGAAACGCGGATACAACTTGTAGGAAAATAACAAAGTAAATTCCTTTCCCGAGACCGTGTGAATGCTTAAATAAATTCTATCTGACTTCTATCGGAGATGATGTTAAACATTTTGCTAATTTCGTTCTTGCTTGGCAAATGGTAGGTTTTTTTTAAATTAGTTACGCGTTTAAGCTCAAGGATTATGGTGTCACCTGTTTTACTAGTTTTAGAAAATCTCTCTCTAAAGGCGGAGAGTACTTGCTTATATCGAAATGGATGTTTAGAATTCCATTGTCTTATCATCGACTTCTTTCACTTAAATCGCATTTATTGGCTTTTTGCAATTCGCCAATTACCATTTGGAATGGAAAATATTATAACCCCCTTCTGATCTAGACTCCCCACCCCAACCTACCTTAATTCACACCTCTCATCTACACTAATGTGGGCGGTCTTAGAGCTGTTCCTCAGTCTATGTTTTACTCCAGCTTTTTTCTCGATAGGCCGACCTAGTTGCCTTTTGGCTAAGATCAAAGTGTAGTATCTGTTCCGATGGATACTGCACGCCTGTCCTCTGCAGTTCTAGGAGGTCCACCCTCCCAGGCTTCGCCTCCCCTCTTTGGGGAGGAGTAAGTTTATTGCTTACTGTCTGAGGCGCCCCTACCGGGGAATGCCGACGGGGCTGCCCAGGCAATTTTTAAATGGCCAGAGTGCTCACCTCTCGAGCGCTGGCTTTTAACCCCACTTGCTCGACCCGATCTTGGGTCACATCTTACTTGTGGGAGTAAGATAAAACTGGCCTTGTGCCTAACTCCGCGAGGAGTAAATAAACATCATGAAATCACATACCCAAACACGTGGTTTGAAAAGATTGTCATCAATTTAGAGTTTCATATTTTCTTTGTTAACATGGTCAGCTGCTTCATTTCATTATCTGTATATTTCTTAAAACCTCTGACTTATACAAAAGCTAGCTTCGTTTATATGCGTGTAATCTTGAATATGAATGTCACCTTGATATCATGTTTAGCCTTTTCTGCGTCATCTCATTAGACAATAATTCCATTATCAAGATATTCAAATCAACGACTTGGATTTCTATAAATAACATTTTCATTATCAACTGGTCAGATGATATATTTCTTTATCTATATATTTTTATTAACTCTGGCCAGTGAATGTAACCGTGATACTGTTTTATATTTTATCTCACTCAACAATAATTCCATTGTCTAATATATTTGCGCCAAATCTGTAACCATTGCGCTACTTAAGCGATTCATGAGCAATTTCAATACAAACTCGAATATGTAATCTGATTACGAGAAAATTGAAAAGACGCCATCAAATTATGGAGCGCGCAGTTCTTGTGTGCCGACTGAAAAGATCCAGAGAGATTTTTACTCTCTGGATCTCTTCAGCTTTTTCCTTTGTTTTAGATACCTAGAATATTGGGTTCAGTTTGTAATGAATGATACCAAATCATTATTTAGAGTTTCAATAAGTTCATTTTTTATATTTAGAGTCGCTTATCTTTACTTGGAAATGTACGGGGTCGTTCATCTTTACCTGGAAAATTACAGCGTCGCTTATCTTTACCGGGAAATGTTTAGGTCGCTTATCTTTACCTGAGAAAGTACAAGTTCGTTTATCTTTATCTGGAAAAGTACAGGGTCGCTTATCTTTAGCGAGAAAAGTACAGATTCGCTTATCTTTACCGGGAAATTCTAGGTAGCTTATCTTTACGTGGAAAAGTACAGAGTCGTTCATCTTTACGTGGAAAAGTACAGGGTCGCTTATCTTTACCGAAAAAAGTATAGGATCGCTTATCTTTACCGGGAAATGTCTAGGTCGCTTATTATTACCTGGAAAAGTACATGGTCGTTAATCTTTAGCTTGAAAAGTACATGATCGCTCATTATTACCGAGAAACGTACAGGGACAGGGTCGCTTATATTTACCGAGAAATGTCTAGGTCGCTTATCTTTACTTTGAAAAGTACAGGGTCGTTTTATCTTTACCTGGCAACCATGGGATCGTTTATCTTTACCTGGAAAACATTAGAGTGTCTTATATATATATTTTAACCCCAACCATAACAAGTTAGGGTTAATTTATGGGTTAGGGTTAGGGTAAGTTTTAAATGTAAATAAATGTTCTTTATTTTACTAACCTACGTCAGCAAGAAAAGTGTGGGCCGCTTATCTTTACCTGACACCGATGGGAACACTGATCGTTATCTGATCACTATTTTGTTGTTCTTTCTTCTCAACTTTTCAGAAATTGGTTTCACTAACTTCCACTGTTTCTATTCAACGTAAAGCTGTTATATTTTAGAGGAAAAGGCAATATAAAAAAGAATAACAAATTCAATCCATGCAAGAATAGATTCAATTTTTTGATGACAAACAACGAATTTGGAGAAATAACCGAATAAACAATCACTGGTAAGAAAGTATCGTGCTGCCCCTGAAAAAACGTCTTGCATGAATAGTGACTCGTAAAGCAAGGAAGGGGCGATTTTAGCAGTAACTGGACAGATTGAATTTTTGCCGGTAGTTAGGTGAAAGAGATTCGCGCAGTGAAAAATCTCGGGCTGACTGTCGACAAAAATTCTCATTCTCATTAATTTACCTAACAGTTGTCTATATTAAATTAATATTTTTTATCTATTTCAACCAGATATATAATTTAAAACGTTAATATACGCCACCAAAACTTAGCAATCTGGTGGGGATGATGTTGCTAGCCTCTCTCTACTGTATTGTTATGTTCATCGTAGGTGCTCGACTCAAATCCCCGGTACCCTCTGTAAGACATTCACAGAAAGAACTTGTTTTGTTACAATCACAGCAAAGTACTTTCCTTTCTTTCTCTCGCTCTCTCTCTCTCTCTCTCTTTCTCTCTCTCTCTTTCTCTCTCTCTCTCTCTCTCTCTCTCTCGCGCGCACTTTCTCTCTCTCACTCGCTTTTTCTCTCTCTCTTTTTCTTTCTTTCTTTCTCTCTCTTTATCTCTACCAAAAACCAAACGGAACTTCCATAAACGCAGTGTCTTTGCTAGAATATCACATCTGTGGAACAAGATCTACAAGTCTGCTTCCTATCCGATGACAGCATAATCGTCTTCAAGTCTAATGTAAAAAAATATCTGTCGAACTATCTTTTTGGAAAAACAAATTTTCATTAAGTAATCTTCTGTCCATTCTAACCACTGTTTCCAATCCTCTCGTGACGGCGATCATCGTCCAACCAACAATCCTTTTACCTCTTATCTTCGGATGACCCCGGTCCTTGATAAGCGATGACACATCGGTACAAGAAAACAAAGCAGAAAACGCTTGTTGACCCTGAGTTCGATCTCTTCAACATTGGTGACCTCTAGTGCGGTTTCTCCTACAATGTAATGACAGATTTGTATGATGTTCACATCTATTTCTACTGTCTCTTCTCTCTGACAGACAATTGAAACATGTAGATAAGTAGAGGACGGACGACAACACCCATTTATACTTAAAATATAGTTTATTAACTTAACTATAAATATCCACTTTTGTTTCATTTGGGAGTTGCGTTGGACATCTTCAGAGGGAGCAGGGGGAGGCTGATACCTCTACTTCGCAGAACCGTACATAAGTATACGTTTTCTTACGAGCATTATAACCTAATGTGAACGTCAGGTCAAATTCAAACAATAATACCATATTAAACGCCTGCCTTTGGCGATCTATATTTGCAATTAACTTTACAAGCAAGCGAATAATGTGAAGTTATTATATATTTTGGAATTTATTTCTGGAAGTATAATATGTATTACAAAAATGCAGTGTAATACATAATATATTGTTGGAAATTAATTGCAATGCTAAATACACAGGATGGTCGCTTGAAAAGTGGGTAATTTAAGGTTGTAAATTTTATTGTTTAAATTCTATTTTATTTAAATCTTATTGCATCTAGTTATTCACTTCTTCAATTTGCACGAACTACATTTTGAGCATCTGTAAGTGTATTATAATATTAGTCTTTGAAAAACTTTTTAAAAGTTATTCGTTATAAAATTTAATTACTGTTTGGCAAGCACCTTATACATTTACAGAATTTCGCTCGTATTCAACTACTAGTTTATGGTTACATCGATAGCAAATATGTAACTACAGATTTTACGAAACATCAGCTTTCTCTTTCGGTTCGTTAGTTAAGCAGTCTAAGACGACCCCGGCGTTAGATGGTACTCTTCTAAGGTAAAGGTTCGAATCCTGCACGAGTCTCATGTTTTACTATGTGGTATTCTTTGTTTATTCCCAGTCTCGTAGACTAAATGAATCGTTTATTTAATGATATTACCCACGCAGACATAAGCGTCAATATACTGTCGTAAATAAATGCCAATACAACAAGTTCACCATATGCATGTGCTTGGTGAAACTACCAAGGCATTATCATTATTATCGTAAACAAAGATTTATCGCAAAGCTTGCGGATAAGTCATTTTTACAATTTTCTGCTTTCTCTAACCGTACGGGGTTACCTCTTCTGTGATATAGGTTCGAATCCTATACGAGTCTCATTTCTGACTGTGTGTATTTTATTCATTCTCAATACTGTGAACTAATTTAATCGTTATATTTAATGACATTATACACGCACACATGAGCGTCAATAAAAGGGCAGCAAAATACATTATATATATATATATATATATATATATATATATATATATATATATATATATATATATATATATATATATATATATATATTAGTCAAAAGCACTGCCATCCTCGCTGTCTCACATTGCCACCTGCGCCTCCCCATAATTGAAGCCTTATTCATTCGAGCAAAGAAACCCACCATCAATCAAGCTCGATATGAGAGGGGAGAAGGCATACAAAAATGTCTTAAATATATATTTTTTTAAGTTTTAATCGAGTTTCTCAATAAATTCACCAGTTTTAGATTGGATAACTCCTCACGTTCCTGAAGAAAACTCATGGGAGTCGAAAACGTTAGAAGTTATTAGATCATTAGTCCGTCAACATGAAAATATGGATAAAAAAAAGTGTAGTATTAACACATCATGACGTCGCTAGCTATAAATGCATCGTTCCTTGCATTAAGTTGAACGCTCTTATGACGTCAAGCCGCCGAAATAAGTGTTAACATTATCACTGTTAATTTAGCTATCAGGCGGTGGCTGAATGGTTCTAGGTGTCGGGATTTGAGTTGTAAAATACTCGTAACCCGGGGTTTCGAATTACACGACCAGCTGATGAGTCCCGTTTAAAAAGGACGAAACGTATACGTACATAGTTAATAAACAGAAAACAAATATTTATTATGTATATATATATATATATATATATATATATATATATATATATATATATATATATATATATATATATATATATTAAAATAAACATAGTTTGAGTATCCGACAATTGTTTCAGGGATATACTGATGAGCAAAGATTATATCCGCCAATACACAATTATAAAAAAAACAAAAATAAACGACAGAAAACAAACAGACAAATTACTTATTGTGGTGGGGTACAAATCACCCCTATTGGAGAACTGGTGGTATCAACCAGGTATAATAAATACCACTGGTTGCAGAGACTCAGAAAGAGGCCTTCATACCATGTGAGAGTCTACATACCATGTGTAGTATCTGTTCCGATGGATACTACACCCTATAGACCGGTGTTGTCTTGGCCTTCGGGGCATGATTCCACCGGTCTATGGGTCTGTCCTGTGCAGTTCTAGGAGGTCCACTCTCCCAGGCCTTGCCTCCCCTCTTTGGGGAGGAGTAAGTTTATAGCTTACTGCCTGAGGCGCCCCTACCGGGGAATGCCGATGGGGCTGCCCAGGCAATTTCTAATGGCTAGAGCGCTCACCTTCTCTGGCGCTGGCTTTTCAAATCCCACTTTCCGACCTTGTGTCACATACTCCTATTGTGGGTAGGTGTTGAATAACGAGACCTTCATACCAGTAAAGAGACTAAAGACTGCGTTTGGATATTTCTTTGGCGATTTTCTTTTTCCTGTTAGTAAGTGTGCGTTATTTTTCTCGTTACCTTGTTTTATTTGTTAAACTTGTTACCACGGACTGTTATTATTATCGTTAAAGTTTGTTTGAAGTTTTTTTTCCCCCACGTTTTTTTTTCTCTCTTTTTTGTTCTCCTTTGTTAAAGTTATTAGTCATTATGGCTACGTCTGGCCAACCCGCTAATAACGTGGAAAATGATGAAGCGACTGAAGTTGGGTGGATCAAACCACCAAAGATAATTATTAATGTAAAAGAATTTATAGAGAAACCTAAAGCTTATGCACACTTAATAACCGAAAATGGATTATTAATAGACATCCCAAAATTGGAAGAGATTAAAAAAGAAGTATGGTTATGTCTGTCGTGGATAAAAAATTTTAAAAAACGATTCGTGCATCGGCTACAGTTGGATTTAAACCTCAACGTATTATTAAATGTCGCGGTTACAATACATGGAACACGCTATTTCCCGACGAAGAAACGTGCCTAAAACTGTCACAGACAGAGATAATAACTCAAGACTTTATCTTAAGAACAGAATACATGGGAAAACGACGAACGGCGGTAACTATTTTTAATGTGCCATTTCACGTAGATGGAGAACATCTGGGGGCCTTCCTCGTGAAATTTTGCGAAATCACTAGTGTTAACTTCAACGAATACCCGGGAACCTGGATTTTTTAGATCCTGCTGTATAAGAAAGCTTTTGATACGATGCCTTATTATATTCAAATTGGGGAAGACAATTTACACGTAATAGTGGCCGGTAGGACGCCAGTTTGTTGGACCTGTTAACAAGTGGGGCATCTGACATATGACTACCCGCAGAGAAAGCCGGTAATTACAAATACCAAACCAACGGTAACTAAAACAAGAGTCGGCCAGCACTTGGGGGCACCACTGACCCAAAAAATAGCGTCACACCCAAAGTCATCCCCAAAGTCACCTGCTCATGCCCCACTCTTTGGGGAGGAGTAAGTTTATAGCTTACTGCTTGAGGCGCCCCTACCGGGGAACGCCGACGGGGCTGTCCAGGCAATTTTTAATGGCCAGAGCGCTCACCTTCTCGGGCGCTGGCTTTTCAAATCCCACTTTCCGACCTTGTGTCACATACTGCTATTGTGGGTAGGTGTTAAATTACGAAACCTTCATACCATGTTTTACCGCATGTTATCAACCCGTTCATCTCCTACCACATTAGTGGCGTTCTGTATTGCTTATTGATAAATACATTGTTATATTTTAACCCTGTCACTATTTGTGGTTTATTTCTTTGTGACCCCTAGCACGGGTCTACAACACTGGCGACGAGAAATTTAGTAAAGAACAAACGTGATGATTCTGACTTATACCAGTCACGACAACGCGCGATCAGGATTACTCAAGAAAATTACCGGATAATTATACAAAAAACTGAATAACTAAGATTCGGGCAAGGATTTACTTGAAGAAAAAAAAATGTCAAACAACAAAAGACGTCGTAAAGAAAAGTCTTATCTTGCTGTTAAGAAACAAAAAGCCACAAGAAGCCTAACTACGAGTTAAAACGGAACTCATAAAATAAATGGCGTGGAATTACAACTACTGAATAAACGACACAAAGTTTCAGTATGTACAAAAAAAATTTGCTCGTTCTAAAAAGATTGTCTTGCTAAAATTTGCTTATAGTAAAAAGGCATTAGCATTGGAAAAAAAATCACGAAAATACAGCAAGTAAATGATAGTATATTTTATTTTGGCTAAAGCGAGTATTCGCACAATTAAAAGTTACGTCGGATTTTTCCGATTAAAATAAATTTTTCTCGGATTTACTGCACGTTGAGGGAAAAAAACACTTTTTCGACAAGCATGTGCGACATAACACTTTGTGTTAATGAGAAAATATGATATTCTGTTACGCACTAAAAGCGAAAATTATGGCCAATATTAAATGAATGCTATGAACTCGTTTTTTTTTCACAGAAAAATAACTAATTCTTTGTAAAGAAAAGAAGAAAAAAAGTGTAAGTTCAACAAGGATTTGAACTAAATACCTACACGTTACGAAATGAAAATTGAAAAAAAGGGGGCAAACTCTTTTCTGTAAACACAAACGCTGAATTATTTTCTGGTGGAAAATTGCCACACAAGGAAAAAATAAATTAAAGAAATACTCGTCAAATAACCAGATACAAAATTTGTAAAAGTTTTTTTTCTGTAGAGTTGGTACTATAGAAAAAGAATTGGTTTGTTTCTGAAAAAACGCATTTTTGTCATATTGAAAAAAAAAATGGAGGATTTTTCAAAACAGATTTTGGAAATTATAAAATTTCAACAACATCAACAATTAGAACTTGAAAAAGGGTTTCGAGAAGAACAATTGACTGTACAGAAGCAAAACGACGAGAAGCAGTTAAGTTTAATGAAATACTTCGAGGAAAAACAGGGAAGAGAAAAGAAAGAAATGATGAAATACGCCGAGGAAGAAAAAAAGAAATGAACGAACAAATATTGGAATTGAAAAAATTACATTTAGAGCATCAAAACCAATCAGATAAAAAAATGGATTTGTTAACGCAAGTTTTAATGAATAAGGACAACGGACAGGAAAACAGCACGGCTTTTTCGCAAAATGCGATCTGGTCAGCCATTGATACATTTCGCTATGCTCCTGAGGACGACTTACCGTTTGAAGCATATTTCAGAAGATTTGAAGATTTATTCAAGATTGATTGATTCATGGACGGATCAAAAGAAGGTTCGTTTATTGCTACGGAAGTTGGGTGCATCCGAACATAACAAATTCGTGGATTATATTTTGCCAAGAAAAACTAACGAATTGTCGTTTGACGAGACAGTCAAACTGTTAATGGAGTTATACTGTCCAAAGACAAGCCTTTTCCACAAAAGGTGGAAATGTATGAATATTACACATAAGGAGAATCGGGATTATACGACTTTTGCGTCTATAGTTAATAAAAACTGTGACGACTTCAAGTTGTCATCATTAACGGCAGATAACTTTAAATGCTTAATATTCACACAAGGTTTGATAGCCACAAAAGACGCCGATATAAGACGTCGTGCTCTAAATAAATTGGAATTAGAACCTGATTTAACGCTTCAGAAACTGGCTGAAGATTGTCAGCGGTTCGTGGCAGTGAAACAAGATTCCCGAAACATAGAGGAAGCAGATATCGCTCACATTAAAAAGATACGCTTCAAAAATAAAGGACACCCACCCGCCAGCTTTTACCAACCAAGAGGCAAAAAGAACCCTTCACAAAATTATCAGGATAGACAAAAGCCTAGGACCCCTTGTAGTAAATTTGGAGGACCTCATGGGTACAATGCATGTTGGTACCATAAGAAAATAACGCGTGACCTATGCAAGCGAGCAGGGCACAAGGCCTCATATTGCAGAGCAAAAGTAGAAAAAAGAGCAACATAAAAACTGCAAAAATGGACCCTTCACCAACAGAGAACATAAGGAAATATGTTACGGTGAGAATCAGAAATAGAGAAGTAAATCTGCAACTCGATTCAGGGTCAGATGTATCGATTATAAATTTTCACACGTGGAAGAAAAGAGATAAGCCCACGATGATAAACACGAATAAAGTCGCAAGATCGGTAACTGGTGAAAAGATACATTTTGAGGGTGAATTAATTATTAATGTTTCACTAAAAAAAAAGGTAAAAGTATTCGTTCTTAGGAACACGACAAATTTATTCGGATCTGACTGGATTCAAGAATTTGAATTATGAGACTCGCCAATGAGTGATTTTTGTCAAAAAGTCCAAAATGTAACGGCCGAAGCCGACAAACTAAAAAAAGATCTAAAAAAATCTTTTCCAAGTGTTTTTCTGAAAAGCTTGGATGCTGCACAAAAATAAAAGCGAGATTCGAATTGCTGGATGAAGCAAAACCAGTATTCAAAAAACCACGTAGCGTACCGTTCGCTTCAAGAGAAAAAATTGAAGAAAACTGGAAAGACTAGTTAACACAGGGATTTTGACCCATATTAACTATAGTGAGTGAGCAGCCCCCACCATATACATAAAAAAATCAAAAGAAATTAGAGTATGCGCAGATTTCTTTACCGGATTGAACACATCGCTCAAGGACCACCACTATCCGTTACCAAACCCAGAGGAAGTATTCGCTAAGTTAAATGGCGGAAAAATCTTTTCCAAATTAGACTTAAGCGAGGCGTATCTACAGATACCAGTAGAAGACGATAGTTCGAAACTTTTATGTATCTCAACACACATAATACTTTTTAAATTCAATAGATTAGCATTTGGTATAAAAGTAGCACCTGCAATTTTCCAACAGGTAATTGACACTTTGCTAAGCGGTTTGGATTTTTCAATAGGCCATCTGGACGATATTCTCATACGTAGTCAAAACGTTGAACAACATAGAGATCAAGGAGGCAAAATGTGAATTTTTCTGGAACAAATAAAATACCTGGGTCATATATTAAATAAGGACGGGAGAAAACCCGATCCGGATAGGTCCACAGCAATAAAAGACATGCCAGAGCCTCATAATGTAACTACATTGCAAAGTTTTTTAGGCCTCATTAACTATTATAAAACTTTTATTAAGAATATGCATAAATTGCGCGCGCCTTTGAATGATCTATTAAAAAAGGACAAAAAATGGGACTAGACGCCGGAGTGCCAGTCGGCGTTTTAGCAGTTAAAAGATGTACTAACATCAGATTTATTTCTGATTAACTTCAATTCGGAACAAGAGATTATTGTCGCAACCGACGCAAGTGCTTATGGAATAGGGGCATGCATTCTGCATAAAATGCCAGATTGGTCCACAAAACCGATCGCCCATGCGTCGAGAACCTTACTGCCAGCCGAGAAGAATTATTCCCAAATTGAGAAGGAAGCACTGGAGATCATATTCGGGGTTAGAAAATTCCACCGTTTTTTACAAGGTCGGAAATTCAAATTAGAAACTGATCACAAGCCGCTTATAACCATTTTTGGTTCAAAAAAAGGGATACCAACTTACTCAGCCAACAGACTGCAAAGATGGGGGACCATCTTGCTAAATTACGATTTCAGTATGGAATTTCTTACATCTGCGAAGTTAGGTCACGCTGACGGATTGTCGCGATTAATCCCGAAATCAAGGGAACCGCTGGAGGACACAGTAATAGCGTCACTAAAAAGTGAAAAGGATTATACACAAATACTGTGCAATACGATCAAGGAATTACCAGTGATTTTGAAAGATATAATAAGGGAGGCTGAAGAAGATAGTTTCATCAAAGAAATGAAACAAAAAATTCAATCAGATGAATCGGCGGCGGAAGTTTATTCTATGTGCAATGAGGTACTGTTGTACCGAGAAAGGGTGGTAATCCCAGCCACGCTGAGAAAAATAAATTAAAGGATTTTCATACGGGGCACCCTGGGGCTACTAGAATGAAGAGCCTCATGAGGTCCTACGTTTACTGGAAGAGCATGGACACTGATATTGAAGGCATGGTAAAGTCGTGTAAGTGATGCGCATTGGCTGAAAAAGCGCCCCCAATACAATTTAGCTCGTGGCCTAAAGCTTATCATCCATGGTCAAGGATAAACGTGGACTTCGCAGGTCCATTGGAGGGAAACTATTACTTAATAGTTGTTGATAGTTATTCAAAATGGCCTGAGGTATTTAGATGCAAGAGTCCAACGACGGATTTTACAATCAGTGCTCTTCACGAATTGTCGGACAATGGCACGCAATTCACGTCAGCAGATTTTTTAAGTTTCTGCAAGGATTTCCAGATCAACCACATAACAACGCCAACCTATCATCCCCGATCGAACGGTCAGACAGAGAGGTTCGTGGACACGTTAAAAAGAGCCCTGAAAAAAGCTAAAGGAACGCCCTCAGAAAGGCGTTACAACAGTTTTTACAGGTGTATCGAATTACGCCAAATGAAAGCGCTCCATCAAAAATGTCGCCGGCAGAGTTAATGTTCGCGAGGAAAATTAGGCCGGTCTTCGAGAAACTTTTGCCTAAACAGGTAAAACCGCCGAATACTACAGTTCCTAAAGAGAGGTACTTACCTGGGGAAAATGTATTTTTCCATATACATAAAAATAATAGTATGATGTGGGAACTAGGAAAGGTCAAGCAGAGGATCGGGCGGATGGTTTACATGATCGAAGGTCCGAAATTTACTTACAAGAAGCATTTGAACCAAATTCGGAAACGTATCACAGATGACGACAGACAACCTCCTGTTGAACAATAAGTAATGGACCATATATATGACACGTTCGACCTGGTAACACCACAAGCAGCCGGACAACGCCGATCCTCCAGAAAAAGAAAAATGATCGATCCCATAGAGATCAATCCCAGAAAAAAGAGCTATACGATCATTCCAGGGGAATGAAAATCTCGGGAGCGGGGTGTTGTGGGGTACAAATCACCCCTATTAGAGAACTGATGGTATCAACCAGTTATAATAAATACCACTGGTTGCAGAGACTCAGACAGAGACCTTCATACCATGTTTTACCGCATGTTATGAACCCGTTCGTCTCCTACCACATTAGTGGCGTTCTGTATTGCTTTATGATAAATACATTGTTATATGTTAACCCTGTCACTATTTGTGGTTTATTTCTTTGTGACCCCTAACACGGGTCTACAACACATATTAAATTTTTCAGACGAGAAACCTTTTGCATAAGATGACATTTTGACACCTACCTATCGACGCATAAGAAAGTCGGTCATCTCAAACTATAGGCAGGACTGGCTAGACTCGGCCCGTCTCCCCTTCCTTAACTCCATGCACACACACCCAGACATACCGACACTCACACATACACACACCCACGCTTATACGCACACACTTATACACTCACAAACACACATACACACCTATATATAGATATATAAATAAAAACATACACATATATATATATATATATATATATATATATATATATATATATATATATATATATATATATATATATATTGCGTAATGTATTAAGGGATTTTAATTTTTTATTTTATCTTCTTATTAAACATTATTCCTATAAGCTGCCAAATAGAGTGCTATATACATTAAGACTATCGCTATTTATTAATTAATTAAAATTCTTAATAAATATCAATCATATTTACCAACAAACTAAGTTGATCCAACAACAATATTATTCCCCTAATTAATTGAGAATTAGAAACCAGATTTTTATCTAGTTCTTCATGATAATCTATTTAATACTATATTATTTGTAATAAGTTTGTGTTATTTTATAAAGGAATTGATGTTTTTATTTTATTTTATTTTAGATTAATTATATTCTCTCTTTGAAGTGATCTTAAATTCTGTGTCCATCTATATTGATTTAGCCTAACGGACGTTTAATTTGTATTAATTTAAGTTCACTAATTTTATCATTATGGTCACCCTTCAACAAACCTCTTCTTTCAATATAAAGTCTAAACCTTGTAACTTATTAATTTATAGATCTCATTGTTACTAATAGTTATCCCATGATCCGGAGTTATACCAATACGATCAATTACATAACCTATTATGTATAATAATAACCCACCAAAATAATCTGAAAACTATACTATAATACTAACATTAATATCTATGCATTCCAAAATTTTAATTAATAGTGCACTTATCTTTTTTTCATTAAAAAAAATATATATATATATATATATTATTGTTATTAATTACATATTTAAGATCTCTACATAAAGTTATCCTATGATTTAATTAGTTAACCCTATCCTACCAATCATTTTCAATTATGATACATTAATTACGCGATCCTTTATCATTTATGTTATGTTAAAGAGATAGTGATTTTAATTTTTAATCTTTGTTTTTATTTTTATTTTTTTTGTATTTTATTTATTTATTTATTATTTTATTTTATTTATTTATTTATTTGGTTAGTTTTCTTTTCTAAATTATGTTTACATCGTTCTCATAATACTTATCTACGGTGAACTTTTTGAAGTGCCTGCAATTGTAACCTACCTCGTCCCTCTCGTTTAGTAAAGCATTCTTATTAGGAAACAAAATTATAGCCATTTAAACACAGAAAACAGGAAGGGTTGTTTAGTGTAGGTATTGGTGCCTTTTTTTAAATACTCAATTTCACTACAGGAATTATGCCATTTCTTTTTAGGGATAAAATATATCTCGATAATGAAGTGCCTTTTCTATCAGCATTTCTGGTTTCTATACCTATCCTTAAAATCAGTATTAGTACCCCCTATGTAGAATTTTTTCAAATTAGGATCATTCTCTGGAAAAACTGTGCTTAGATATACTACATTTTTCATTAAACATTTTTCTTGTAACGAGCACTCACTTTTATTTCTAAAATTACATTAATTATCCTGTATGCTACTTACTTTGTTTGTATCATTATCCTTTAGTATTTGTCTATTGTGACCTTTGATTATTTTTTCTAAATTATTAGTGCAACTATAAGTAAGTTTAATTGTGTTTTTATTAAAGATTTTATGCAGTGGGTTATTATTTGGGAAATGCTTATTTAACAAGTTAAGAAACATATGTCCATATTTGATTTAACTAGTTGGTTAAACGGAGGTTTATACCAAATAATTTTTCGTTTTCTATTTGTCCTACATTTATTTCTATTCCTATCATCTTGATATTCGATAGTCGTGTTAATATAACAACTATTACTTAGAGCATTATTGTAAGCACTACTATTGTTATTGAAAATTTCTTCATTAGAAGAATTATTGCAAATTCTATGTCCTATGGATAACGAGATGTGTTTAATAACGCCTGGTGGATGGTTTGATTTGGGATTTACGTAAATTATATATATATATATATATATATATATATATATATATATATATATATATATAATATAAAATTTAACAGCATTATCAGATAATATTTTATACATATATTTTTAATGGCATGAGTAAAAAGTTCCTAATACGATAGAATAATTGAAGCAAAAGTGTTTATCTTTACAAACCTCGCTTCACTTTCTGATGAGAAGAATATTTTTCTTTCAAAAGTCTACATTAAAAGATCACTTATGATTTATCATCTACTTTGTTAAGAAAATACGAAATAAATTTGTTAACTATCTAACAATATTTATATATATATTTATATATATATATATATATATATATATATATATATATATATATATATATATATATATATATATATATATGAATGTATATATATTTTGTGTGCGTGTGTGTACAGACTAGAAGATTGCTGGTTTTGCGCCACTTTTATGTCTTATCACAAATATTAAAATCAAGATATATTATGTACAGAATCCTTATTCAAATTTTGATCAAAATCCATTGCATTATTTTTATTCTCGAAAATATCTCAAATTTAAGGCTTACGCTTGAGAGGTCTTGAGAAGAAATTGAAATTTAGAGAATCTTGTATAATTCGCGTCTAATAAGTTCGGATCAAATTCAATGCGAATCTGATATAATTAAATTTTCTAATTCGAAGTTGTGTCCATATTATGTCCCCTAAACACCTTTTAAAATACTCCAAAGTAACTGAAATTTGAGGAATATGTATTACTTGATGTCTAATACCTATTGCTAAATTTCACACTAATAAGCGGTATCTGAATTTCCAACACCTTTGTATAAAACTAAATCAAAATAAATAAAGCCCACATTACGACTCCATACGCCTGGTAAAATTCATAATGATCGGCTAATAAGTTTAGATGGGAATCCTGTACATACAAATATATGAACATATACACCTACTCTTTTTAAACTATTTTATACAAAACAAGGCATATTGCTACTTAAAGGGTTACTGGTATTAGGGACCATATTTTATAGTGGATATCATGACTGTAGGACAAGATGTTTGTTCACATTATATTTAGATTTATTTATGTTAATACAGTCCGGGAAATAGTGAGCATAGACAGAATTCAAAAAGTAATCGGTCCGAAGAAAATAATCTATTTGAATAAAACGCTTTTCGGCAACTTGGAATTGTTGAGAGGTGTAAAGTGCAGTAAGCTTGTTGGAGAACATTCCATGGAAGTACTTGTTAAACTAGTCGTTTATTAAGATCAGTTCTTTTTAAATAAATCTTCACTTACTTCAGTATTCTCGTATACTTTTCTTTTTTTTGTATACTGACGCCCGGCGCTGTCGTCATCACCATCGTAGTGTGTTGCATTTTTACACCACCATCATCATCGTCTAGTCCGCTGCATTTTGCCATCGTCATCGTCATCGTCGTAGTGGGCCACACTTTGCAGTCATCATCATCGTCATCGTCTAGTGTCTGTAATCAAAACTTTTAGTGCACAGAGAAGAACAAGGCAAGATCGGAGGAGAATTTAAACGTGGTCTTTATTTAGGATAAATTTTCTCGTCATACGAATAAAAGTGTCACATTCATTACATTTGGAAGAGCAGCTAAATTGTTATTCTTAACTTAATTCTACTTAGTTGCGGGAAAAGGGAGAGAGAGGCAGACCAGTCGCTATCAACTCTTTTAGGAATCAAATTTCATGATAAATTTCTTAAAAGATGCTTTAAAAGAATATGAACTTTTTTTATCTATCCGCTCTGCACAACGTTACCCATATTCAAAAACAAGAGACCAGTAAATAAAAAAAGAATAACAGCATCGTCCCATTTCCATTCTGACGGAAAACTACCAACAGGTACTGCTACTACTTCTACAAAATCTCTCATCTTGACAAAGCTAGGTTTCTAGCGAAATGATCGCAAAACGAAAAAATAAATGCATGAAAGTTAAAATGAAAAAAAGTCTGTGATGAATTTCATTTTTATTATTATATTCTTCATCTTCTGTACTTGTATGTGTTTGCCTCAATTTTATGCCATATATATATATATATATATATATATATATATATATATATATATATATATATATATATATATATATATATATACATTAAGTATCTACTCAATATCAGTTTTCGTAACTCTTCCTATGAATTGTAGAGATACGTTTCCCTCCCAATATGTATTATCCATAAAATCTTAGCAACAAACAATGGCTTTTGTGACCAAAACAATTTTGCTAAGATAATTAAAAATAAAGAATTGAAAGGAATTCTTCACCCCGTGGAGCATTCCTATAGGCCAGACGGTCCTTAAAGGCACGCTTGAAATAAGTGATAGAGATAGGAAGGGAAGAAAAGAAAACAGGGTTGAGCGAGAACATTTTTCTTTTAAGAATATTATTTAAAAAGTAAAAAATTGTTTATTTGTGACTTAAGGTTAAGATTTTTTAATTATTAGCAACAAACATGGCTTTTGTGAGAAATGCACATTGATTATCAGGTCAAAATGACAAAATATTTTGGATACTGACGCCCAGCGCTGTCGTCATCATTATCGTAGTGTGTTGCATTTTTTCACCACCATCATCATTTTGATCATCTTAAGATAATCAAAAATGAAGAATTCAAAGGAAGATTGAGATATAACAAAGGTGTGTGTGTGTGTGTGTGTGTGTGTGTGTGTGTGTGTGTGTGTGTGTGTGTGTGTGTGTGTGTGTGTGTGTGTGTGTGATCATACATCAAATTTCAATGGTTTATCTCTTCGGAAAACCAAATATATGTAGTTATCAGTATCAATCAGATACCAGACCCAAAATTCCCCACACCAAACATGTTACCCACCGCGCTATAATGCAGGTACTTATGCTAGGGATCTTTTACTCACAATTAGCAAATAGTTATATGAGTTTTTTACAAAGGGTGTCAACACGTGACACAATACCTCTCAAAACATGAATGTCAACAAAAAAAAACAGCCTGGTATATAATATACTGTCGGAAATAAATTCCAACATTAGCGATATAACAAGTTTACCGTATTCACTTATGACGCATTTTCCTCTAGTGTTATATCTCAGCGTTGGCACACCGGTTCTCGTTAGACTACAGAAGTTAAGCGACGTTGAGCCTGGTCAGTAACAGATGGGCGACCATTTGGGAATACTATGCGCTTTATAGCATCTATCCTGACCAGGATATACATGCGGCTGGGGAAAGGAATGTGAATTTGATATTCTCTTGAAGCTTCTTCTTCAAAGAAAGGCGACTCAGTCAACACAGGCTAAAGACAACCAGGTTATATCTAAGCAGAACGACATTGATCATCATGAAACCAGTTTAATTACGAACTATTTACAATATAAAAAGAAAGCAACAGCCTTGAAAAGGCGAGTTAGAATGAATATTGATTCTAAAGCAGCAGACTTTACCAAAACTATTATAAAACAGAAGAAATGAGTGGATCAGAAATTTATCGGTTCAGCATTAACGGTAAGCGCCGCAAATGTTCCGGTTCGTAGGTGTCGGTGATGGGTAGACAAAATCAATAAGATGTAGAAGGAGGCAATAGACTTGTGAAAAGTCAAAGAATTGGGTAGTGACTATTAAATGAGATGCGGTTTGAAAAACAGATGGAATTGAAAAGGATGATGCGGTCAAATGAACAAGTATTACTGCCGGCTGTTAACGCCAAATTTATCGACAAAATAAAAATGACTTTTAAATATATAAATCAAGTTGTTCACCTGATATTAACGAAGAATGCTTTAAACTATAAAAATGGTATGGAATATCTAGCAGAACTTAATAATTATCAAACATATATATATATATATATATATATATATATATATATATATATATATATATATATATATATATATATATATATATATATATATGATAATTTTTATTTACACAGACATGTACAAAATCTGTGACACTGGCATGTCGATGTTATCGATCAACAGTTATTGTAAACTGAGATCTCATCAGGCAGAGTTAGAATCCGATCTTAATCTCAGATCATATTTGGAGAGAATGAAGTGGTGAGAAAAAGAAGAAGGAGAAAAGAAATTTAACATTTCAACATTTAAGGAGTCACGTGGTTTAGGACCGTTAAAAATGAAAAAATTAAAATCTAAAATCTAAATCAAACAAAACAAAACAAATAAATAAATAAATAAAATAAAACAAAGTGGAAAGAGGGGCATATAATGAAGAGAGTAGGGTGGAGATAGATAGATATACAGATAGAAAGATAGATAGGTAGACAGTTAGAGAAATGAAAACGTCTGTTAATTCAGACCGAGAGGGGAGAGGTGAGAGAGGGAAGATAAACATGCAGATTGAGGTGTCAAAGAAATCGACAGTTATTTTAAACTCGAGCGAACAAGCGTATTTTCAAGACAACTGTAATTTTGTGTATAAATGTGTATGCGTGCGTGCGTGCGTGCGTGCGTGCGTTCCCACAGATCAGCCGTAATGGGCGAGTAATGGGGGGGGGTAAGGGGTTGGTGATCAAATGTGTCGCTAATTCTAAATTTATACTGTTTTTATTTTGTCTGGAGTTTATCAACTTATCATTAATTAATTAATAAATCAAACAAATATATTAGTAAATTAGTTAAGTCTAACAGAATTATTAGTAGTAGTAGTAATAATAATAATAATAATAATAATAATAATAATAATAATAATAATAATAATAATAATAATAATAATAATAATAATAATAATAATAATAATAACGACAACAACAATAATAGCGGGCAATAATAATTAAGAATTAATAAAAATAAAAAAAGTAATAGTCGGGAAAAAATATAGAATAATTGAAGAAATATTAGAAATACTTGAAGGTAATAATAATAATAATAATAATGATAATGATAATGATAATAATAATAATAATAATAATAATAATAATAATAATAATAATAATAATAATAATAATAATAATAATAATAATAATAATAAAGATATAGAAGTAGGTAGCAATATAATGGTTGTAAATATGGTAATATGAATCAGTGGTTGCAATAATGCTAATCATATAAAAATGGTAATAATAGTAGTTATACCAACAGCGACAATTGCAATAGTAACCCCAATAATCGCATCAATAGTCATAATGATAGTAGAAAAATGAAAAATAATAAATAGTAATAAAACAATACAAATAGTTGTAGTAATAATAATAATAATAATAATAATAATAATAATAATAATAATAATAATAATAATAATAATAATAATAATAATAATAATAATAATAATCGAATTATAGATAATGGCATTATCATTAATGGTGGTATCAACAATGTTACTAAAACACATAATGACAATGGAAGTAAAAGTCAGGTAACGGTAACCATGGCAATATCAATATTATTAATAATAATTATAAAATGGTATCATTGTCAATGCCACTGCTACTAATAATAATAATTATGATAATAATAGCAAACAGAACATTAACATTAATAATAATAATAATCTCGATAATAGTACAGAAATGACAAATAATTAAATGTCAGATAACTAAGTTTAAAATATTAATAATGGTAATAATAATCGATAATAGTAATCTAAAATAGTAAGCAATAGATGGATAAAAAAAATATATGGGAATATTAGAGGGTAAAGAAAATACAGAAGATGACAATTAATATTAATCATAGTAGTTGTAAATATGATAATAAAGATAAAAATAAAAATAAAATATTTAATAATAGGGAAATTATATGTTGTGATAATACTAATTAATAATAATAGTAAAAATAATAGTGATAGCTATAATAATGATAATAATGATGGCCACGATAATTTGAATAATTGTTATAATGATGATAATGATAATAAAAATAATAGTAGTATTATAAGTAATAATAATAAAATTAATAATAAAATTGATTTATAAAACTGATAATAATAATAGTAGAGGTGGTTATTCAAATAATAGATATATTCAAATAATAGATATAATGATGGTTATAGGTAGTGATTGTAGTAAAAACTGTAAAAGTAATAATAATAATAATAATAATAATAATAATAATAATAATAATAATAATAATAATAATAATAATAATAATAATTACCGCAAGGTTATCAGCGGTGATGAACGAAAAGAGGTGGAGCATACTGGAGGCCTGAGGAGACTTGTTGTCACTCAGACTCCAGGTAATACCACAGGTTGTCGGCAGTGGGTGACCACTGACGATGACCAGTGTGATAACTCCTAGTGAGTAAATAATAATAATAATTAATAAGAATAGTGTAAGATGATAGTTATGTTGACAAAATTACCGTTAGTGGATAGCTAAAGTGTTTTTTTATGAGATAATATTAGCTTGAGGGGTTATAAGTGCATTACTAAGAAGGTGTAATATATTATGCCTACAGTTAATTGAAGTTTCTTGTTTTTGTTTAGAAGTTTGCCTCTATCACTAAATTTAATTATTTCAAGCTTTTCTCTTAGGCAAATGTAACAAGGTGAGTTTAGGGAACCGCAGGTGCTAGTTTTTCTGATTATGTTTCAGGTCACTGTTGGTGATTGGTTATTGTTGGATAGTTCCCAGTAATATATATAGAAAGTGAGGTTTTTTATATGTAGAGTTATTAAAAGAGCATTTATGGCCGGTATATCTTTCTTTGAAGGTATTACCAGCCATACCTATATAGAATTTTTTCAGGGTTGGAGTTTCTTTAGTAGAGATTGTTTCTTGATATACTGATTGAGTTATTTGGCAATTTTGTTGTAATGGGCATTCTTTTTTGTGTGCAGTTGCAGGCCTTGGTATCTGTTATTTTCATTGCAGTAGTTTTTTTCCATTTAGAATTTTATTGTTATGTTTTTTATTATTATTTTTTCTAAATTTTCGCCACAGCTATAGCTTAATTTGAGGGTGTTTTTATTAAAACATTTATGCAGTATATTGTTGGGAGGAAAGTGTAGATTAATTAAGTCTAAGAATTTTTTACCGAGTTTGGTTTTAACCATGTTATTATATGGAGGTGTGAACCAAATAATTTTTCTACCTCTATTTATGCGTCTGTTGTTGGGAAGTATATATATATATATATATATATATATATATATATATATATATATATATATATATATATATATATATATATATATATATATATACTAGACTGAAAAAGTACAAGACAAGTGGAATTAACTCTTAAAACATTGAAGCTAGAAATAGGATTTAAAGAATAAAATAATAAAATCACACTTAATCACACGGTTTCAAAAATGGCTGATATATGCAATGATTTTTCTCTTTCTTGGATTTTGATGAACACAACAATGACATAAACCACCCTAAATATTTATTTCTTTAATTATACAGTAGATTTCGTCTAAATAGTCACCTCAAGTAAACAGAAAATGTGATGACTTCAGCAAATTAACAAGTTAGGCTAACTGATTTTATGACTTGATTTAGTGACTCAAACATTTAGTGACTTGATCACTAAACTTTTATCACTTGATCACTTTATCACTAATTTTTCTTTTTGAAATAAAGATGGAATTTTTAAAAAGTTTTTTTAATCTTTTAAAATCTATTTGTCACGTGAAATAAATGCATAAATTAGTAGAATTAGGAAAAGGTAAAAAATAGAAGTTGGAAGAAAATGGTGCTGACAATTAGAGAGAGTTGAATGTAATGTCAAAAGTTGTTCTTTTTAATTAAAATAAAAAAACACATGTGATTTGCATTTAACACAAAAAATCAAAATTACCTGACATGTGTAGTATGGATCATTGTTAAATACAGGAAAATTCCATAGCACAACAGAATCAGCCACAGAATCCATTCGACTCGAGGAAATGTGGTAAAAATCAATTGCATTCTTCCAATTTTGAATGATGCTTTAAGAAAATTATACTTTATTTAATAAATCACCTAATTCATTTTTGTTTATTATTCTCATTACATTTCTAATCTCACTTATCCTTATATTTCCAGGTTTATATTGAAGAATATTAATACACATGCGTCCGTATTTTTCAGTCTAGTCCACTTTTTTGTAATGCATTGCAGTTTGAGAATGTACAATATATTTTTAATTATAATTTTAAAAAGAAATAAATAACAAGACCCAGAAGCATCATTGACTACGTTTACCTTGAGTCAGCTAGACTGTGAGTTAATGGAAATATTAGTTCATCTTGAGTCACCGAGACCTTGAGTTAGTGGAAATATTTGTATCTATTGCTAACTGAGTTGAACCAATAATCATTATGTCATCATAATAATGAATACATTTAATAAACTAGTAAACTAGCCTAGCATTTATTACTTCTTATCACTGAAAAAAGATAATTAATTCAAACTTACCTTTGTTGTCAGCTTAAAAGCAATAATGAGTAATTCTAACTAACATGATTCATAAAGACAAAGTCACAACAAATTATAGTGTAATTAATTTAAATTTTACTTTAAACATGAAGTTAGCAACAATAATTACTTTACTTGTATATTTTGAAACGAAACATTTTGCTGATAAAATATAATCTAATGAAATATTTGCTTTTTCTAGAGAGCTGTACTACATGATTTAGTACTGCCAATACAGACAAAGCACAATTAATTATATCCAAATCATTGAAAAATTTAATTTTACAAATCAAGTTATTATAAATTTCTTAATAAAGCTTGCAATTAAAAATAACTTCACTTTTTTTGTTTATAAAAATAAAAGTCACAAAAGACAATAGTCTATTAATTAATTTAGAGTTTTACTTAGATAAGTGAACTTATAAAAATAAGTTAACAAGCAAAATAAATAATGGGGTTGCTTAGAACTTATACCCTCCATTTTAACTCTCTAAAATTCCCCCAAATATTCTTCTTATTTAATTCTTCTTTTTGTGTTGTTTTTTTGTTATTTTAAATTTTAAAAATATTTTTCAATTGTTAGTAAGTTAAGAATTATCAAAAATAATATTACTTCTATTTAAACCTCATATTTTTTTAACAATAAAATACAATTTTTTAATAGTAAGATTTAATTATTTCCGTTTTTTTTAATAATATCTCCATATTCCAATTCGAATTCAATGATTTTCAAAATTTCCAAAATTTTCAGGATTGTAATTTTTACTTTAAAATAAAATAAGATAAATATATGTTTAATATTAAATACAAATGTTAACAATTTCAGAAAAACTTTGATTTTTAGAATAAGTCTCAGAATAATAAGAATACATTTCAATTTCTGAGTTTCAAAAAAGTTCAAATAATTTATAATTATTTCAGAATCGATAGAAATATCATAAATCAATTTTTAATTAGTTCTATTTTCAGAATTGAAATTTTCAGAATAAAGTAAAATAAGACAAAAATATGTTTAATATTTCAAATTCAAATAGTAATAAATTTAGAGAATCTCTTATTTTAAGAATAATATCAGAATAAAATTCAGAATAATAAGAAAAAATTTCAATTCCTGAGTTTCAAATAAGTTCAAAAGAGTTTAAATCATTTTAGAATAAATTCAAATGTTATGTCATTTAGTATGGCCTTCAGTATAAATTTTATTTTTAAATTGTAATTTTCAGAATAATGTAAAATAAGATGTTTTTAAAATGTTGAATATTTGAATTTGAAATATTCAATAAATTCAGAAAAACTATCATTTTCAGAATATTTTCAGAATAAGTACAGAATAAGTTTCAGAATAATAAGAATAAATTTAAATTTCTGAGTTTCAAGTAAATCATTTTAGAAAAAATTCAAAATAAGTTTCCAAATCAGTTAATTATTTCAAAATATATTATTAATTTCAAAATAAAATTTAATTTTCATTGTTACTATTTAAATATAAATAAATTCCATATTTCAAAAATCATTCTACAACTTTCAGAATAAATTATAATATTTTGATTTCAGTAAACGAATATTATTATTGACTTCAGTATAAATATTATTTTACAAAAAAAATTTTTAAATACATTTTCAGTTTCAAGTTTATTTTTTATATAAATAATTTAACCACAAGGTAATTTGGGATAAAATTTACTGTGTTTCTTCTTGATAACGTTGTCACTAATATCATCCCAATTTTCAGGTGCATTTTTGACTAGACAAGTATAATGACCTGCCATAGATGATGCTCCTTCACGAAGAATAGCAGCTTTTAATGTTAGATTAGTTCCATATATTTGCTGCTTTTTAGAACTGAAGTTTTGAATATCACAATTATTTATTTGTTCTCCTTCATCATTACTCAAAAATCTATGAATTGAGATAACTAGATATTTGAAATCATTAGTGAATTCAATTCTTGAAGTTAACTGAACAAGTATAAGAGTATTCAATCAAAGTAAGTGTTGTTAAAAATAAATAATTAAATTGATGTGGCCAATTAATAAGATATAATATATAATATTCTTTTATTTCAATAGTGTAAAAAAAATCGAAAATTTACAGACGCGGCTCTGGTGTAAAAAGGAATCGAAAGTTTAAGTACGCACTGCTGGTGTAGAAAATATTGAAAAGTTTACAGACCCACCTCGGGTCTACAAAATAATCGAAAGTTTACGACCGCGCCTCTGGTGTACAAAAGAATCGAAAGTTTAGTGACGTGGTACTGTTGTACGAAAGAATTGAAAGTTTAATCGAACGTTTACGACCGCACCTCTAATTCACAAAAGAATCGAAAGTTCAGAGACGTGCTTCTGTTGTACAAAAGAATCGAAAGTTAAATCGAAAGTTTCTGGACGCGCCTCTGGTGTAAAAAAATATCAAAAGTTTACGGACACGCCTCTGTTGTACAAAAGAGTTGAAATTTACTACAGCACTTTTAGTGTACAAAAGAATAGAAAGTTTACAGAGGCGTTTTTGGTGTATAAAAAATCGAAAGCTTCCGGACGCGTACAAAAGAATTAAAAAGTTATAGACGCGGGTCTGGTGTACAAAAGAATCGACAGTTTGTGGACGCGCGTCTGTTGTACAAAAGAGTCGAAAATTACTACTGCGCTTTTAGTGTACAAAAGAATCAAAAGTTTATGGAAGCGTCCTAGGTGTATAAAAGAATCGAAAAATCAGAGACGCGCCTCTTTTGTACAAAAGAATAAAAAATTTACAGACGCGCCTCTGAAATCGAAAGTTCAAAAACGCTCCTTCATTTGTAGAAAATAATTGAAAGTTTCCGGACGCGCCTCTGGTATAAAAGAGACACAAAAGTTTCCGGACGCGCCTCTGATGTAAAAAAAAATCGAAAGTTTACTATTGGCCTTCTGATGTTTTGTACATCAGAGGGCCAATAGTAATCGAAAGTTCAAAGACGCGCCTCATTTGTACAAAAGAATCGAAAGTTTATGAACGCGCCTCTGGGGTACCAAAGAATCGAAAGTTAACTTCTTCACCATAGCCAAGAGTTACTATTGAGTTATATTGAAGACAATATAGTCAATTTTATTTTATTTTCTTCATTAATAAAGTGACTTTTAAATTTGGCATTTTTTTTACTTTCTTTCTACTAAAAGTGTGGCTTCAGTTATTAATTTGGCGTTTTTTACAGAAAATTTTATTTCAAAAGTCAATTATCACTATTTTTATTTTTCTACTAAAAGTCACACAGCTCGTTTTCTATGGCTCGAATCTTTTTAATACTAACATATTTCGAATCAGCTCACCGAGTTCTGTCTTTTTACTTTAAAATCATTGAATTATATTCATAATTTAAAATGTTATGTCGAGTTAAAGGACATGAGGAGCGTTACTCAATAGGTATTTTTGTCATATCTTAAACTCTTTTCGATATATCTATATTTTTAGATTCCTTGTGCTGTTTACTACATTTTTGGTATAAACAAAATAAATATTTGTTTTAAGTAAAAAAAAAGTTATGATGATTCAAAGTCAATGGAAGGCGTTATCCTACATATCGATGATCACACATATTTTGAAAAACTTTTTTCTACTGGACCAAATTTTGATTACTTCATGTTCAAAAAAGCTTGGGACGAGTCAATTCTAGTGCAAAAAACACCGCCCCATCTTAATATTAAAGTATTATAATTGGCCACCTTGACCTCCCTAACTCAGTTATTTATCGTTCAAATTTTATATATTCGAATATAACTATGAAACCTTGATACGTTTGGAGGTGGAAAACAGTGTTCCAGTGATGTTACTTGTACGTATAAATAACCATCCATTTATGCCCTCAATCTTCAACTAACTGTGAAATCTATGAACTTCTTAAACCTTGAAATACAAAAAATGCCTGAATAGTTACCTCTTAGAGACGTAAGCTCCCAAATGTCTAACCGTTTGAACCCTAATCCCAATATGAGGCTTTTTTAAACCTTCTGAATTATATATAATTTTGTCTACCCATTAGACCTTCACTTTTAACGCGTTCCAACTCTTGAACCTATAATATCTATAACCCTAATTTTAAATTCCTCTCAATACGAATAATTATTTTCCCGAACTGTTAACTTAATGCTGGACATGTTACTGTATTAGTTCTATAGCATCCAACCCCCAACTCTTCACTGATATCCTACCCTGCTTGGCAAAATCAAGCAGCAGTTATTAACTCCTATTTTTACTTACTAACGATGAGTTGTATCTAAACAACCCCCATCCCACTTCAAACCAAGCGTTAGCCGAAGTCTTCCTCGCTCAACACCCTCCTCCCACATCCCCCACCACTATCCTATCCCCAACTCTCACTGGCCTCGAATCTAACCTAACAATCTCTTTCAGTCTCTAGAAGCCATCGAATAAACATTCAATCTTCAGCACACCTGCCTTCCACTTAGATTCTACTCGGAATCTTTACAATATTTTGAACTCAAATCCTTAGAAATATTTTACTAGTGTTCATGGAAGATTTTAAGATGGCCTCAAATCTCTAACCTGCACCTTAACCAGCTTTTTCTCTACGGCAGAATAACATATCATCTTACTTCTGGATTTACAATATTTTGACCACATTTGACGCAGTTTCCACGAACTTATTAGGTGAATTTTTGTCTTTCCATTCTTAACCTTTCCTCACTGGACATTTTTTCTATTTGGACATACTCTGACTTTTGACAACCTTCTCACACGCTTACATTTACTTTTTATTATCTTCTCAATTTTTTCAAATTTTGAATTTTGGCTACTTACCTGTCAACTTATCTATTTATTTTTTAACAATACACACTTTTTGGTAAATTACAAGAAAGTTTCTTTTAAATTTTCGGAAATATCAAAATCCCCAGATAATTTATGACCCGATTCAGGCCAAAACCAAAGCAGTTCCAAAAGAGAGGAGCGTTTATGAGTGATTAATATTTTGCACATAGTATCTAGGTGTGTGTGTATCATTGAACAGCGACACCAAATACACCATTATTGAAACTTAACATAAATAACTAAGATAATATGGTTTTATTGCAAAACGAATTGTGAACTTTATTAACAATTCTATGGGTTGTATTTTTAGGGGGCATCTTATACAATAAAGTTGCCATTATGAATGTCTTTGTTTTATCGTCGTTCAATTATATGCGGGGAGACTTTGGTGATAATCTCATCAGTGGAAAGTGTGATGTTGAATGGAGTTCACATTCATCAGACCATAACCCCCAGATTTTCAAAAATAATGTCTATCGAATCAATTCTTATGCTATTTCTGTATGGGGGCATTAGAACAAAAATCAGGGCAGTGCCAAGAGATGGAATTTGCACGTCGTATCTTGGTGTGCTTACCATTGAATGACTATAAAACAATGACTGTTAGATATTCATGACTAAAACTGGGCGTATATATATATATATATATATATATATATATATATATATATATATATATATATATATATATATTAACCAGCCCAAATATGACAACAGTACTCCATACAAGGTCTGATTGTTAATTGTATTAACGATTCAATAGAGGCCAACCTATATAATTGAGATGCCTGAACATATCTAAAATACGATGCGACGGTTAGTGATTTAAATGCGATTTCGAAGTGAAACTGGATCGGTCAACCAACGGGGAAATTAGTGATTCATAGATGTGAGGACGTGTCTAAAAACTGAATTAGTCAACGCCACTGACAAAAGCACTAAACGTGGTAATACAAGATGTTGAGTTGATGCTGTACGACAGATCAAAGCCCATCAAAGATGGTGGCATTAAGCGGAAACGAGTGATGAATTAGTCGACAGAGGCAATTCGTCATTTGGCAAATATAAGCATCTACTTGGATTGTCGTTTGTAGTTGGTCTTGTGTAAAGATTTACATAAAGAAAAGGAATTTGCTTTCTTTTACTTGGGAAAATCTAATTATTGCTCTGTAAGATAAACTTTTACAGCACACGTACGCAGTTATACACACGTGTACATACACAGACATATATATAATACATATACACACAGACAAATGCACACATGCACATATGTAAATTCATATTTACGCGTACAAAGTTACATATATACATATATCATATACATACATGTAGGTATATGTATGTATATATATATGTGTGTGTGTGTGTGTGTGTGTGTGTGTGTTCTCATATTTTTTCAGTTTTGCTAGGGGAGCTTTCATAAATCAATGGGGCATTTTCCTGGGGCTAACACTTCATTTCTTTATGCGATACATAGGTATCCGAGTGTTCATTTAAGTTTCTCTTCCACTTCTCAAGCAAGTTGCCAGATCAGATTAAGAGTGTTAAGTGTAGAACATTTTCAGATAAAATTTGATCAATTCAGAAATAAATATAAAAAAATAATAGAGCAATGCTGCTGTGTATAGCAAGACATAAGTTTGGTGGTCTATAGAAGGACGTATGTGTGACATCAAGTAGTGACTATGCCGGGTCAAAGGACAAGAATGTATCAAGTCTGGTGGAGCATCTAGCTTAGTGATGTTACTTGAGGTAGCATCACTTGGAGAAGGTGCCGCATTCCTCGTATGGGCCAGTGTGTTATCATGATGAAGGAATCTTATTTGGGCTTCTAATACTATGTTATTTTGAATATTCAGTCAGAGTTTACTTGTAAGGCAAAGTATCCTCGTGTCAAGTTGTCCTGCAAAAATAAACCGAAGACACTCGAGGATGGTGTCTAGTAGGCATTCAAACTCTCTCCTGTGTGTATATGTATGACTATATGTGCGGTCAACTTGGTGAAGACACTTGACTTCATATGTCACCTTTGCGTCAAGACATGTAAATCAGTTGCTAGTTTGAAGAGACATTTACGTAGTTATGGGAGAAGGATCGGGGAAGCTGACAGCAGAGATGTTTATGGGTAGGTAATTATCTGTGAAGATGCAGCAATCAACATGTGTGTATGTGGATGTACATATATGTATGTATTTTTTGCATAGATGTATATCCACATTTTTAATTATTTGTGAGTTTATACGTAGTTACATGTATAGGTGTGTGTGTTGAGTATGCTTTTAAGTGCGTGTGAGTTCTTTATGCTTTTTACGATTTGTTAGGATTTGTTGGGATATGTTTTATAGATGTTTTATGTTTTATTTAGATTTTTATGTTTTCATGTTTTTCTATCATGTTTACTCATAAAGTGAACACGAATATAAAAAAGAAAAAGAACGAAAAAATAAGTGTTATTTGCCTTACATGGTAAGAAGACGATCGCTAAGATGAAAGAGTGTTTTGCTATTATTAAGAGTTTTCTGGGATTTTATGTGTATGTTTTTAACGTGGTAAGAGTAAGAAAACACTAAGTAAGAAAGCGGACCCTCGGCCGAAAATTTAGCGAACTGGAATGTCAAGAGTCCATGTGATTTCTTTGTAACTTTGGACCCTGTCTCTATTTGTTTATTTTTCCATCTTAGGTCTTTTTGTTGTTTTGGTTTTGTTTTGATCCGTCTGCTAATCCCTTGAAAAATGTTAACATTCGAATTGTGTAACATTTTTACCTTCGAATTGTAACCGCATGATTATTAGACCACACATCATATATGTTCGAATATTCAAATAAACAGGTTAAGTTATATAGGAGGACGATCAGAAGAGTTCACCGGTTTCTTAAACAGAATATTGGAATAGCTTCAGTTGTAGGACAGGTTGGAGAGTCATAGATAAGTGCTGTAAATTAAGAAACTATTTCATATGACGTATTCTAAATGTAATTATCTTGCGTTTATGTAGAGCGTTGAATTTAACAAGTTCTGTTCGTATATGCATATGTGTGTGCCGGGGCACAGACCATCCGTTGCCCGTTGGGTCAATATTTATTATATATATTTTTAAATATGCAACATGAAATGCAAAGTAAATTATATGCTTTCACCAAAAGCGAGAAAAAAAATTTAGTGACTTCCGATAAATGGCGGTAGGTCAGAGTACCTTCTCCAAAACAGACACAACAGAATTACTTACACAAAATATATCAAAAGAATGTTTAACAAATGTTGCTCTCGTGTAAACTATGTGAAAATAAAAAATTTATTAAACTTATTGTTTAATAATGATTTTGTTTTGTTAAGTTAAGGCTCAATCGAATTTCTATTTTATTCTCTCTCTCTCCCTCTCTCTTCATTTATCTATCTATCTATCTATCTATCTATCTATCTATCTATCTATATATATATATATATATATATATATATATATATATATATATATATATATATATATATATATATATCGTAATTCAGGGTTTCTATTCGTTCTCAATCTCACTTTAACTTCTTACTTCTCCTTTTAATTATCATTCTATTTTCTCGTTTTCTCTTCCATTTCTTTCTCTGTCCTGTGTTTTTTGTCCCCCATTTCTGTGTCTCGTTTTCTTTCTTTTTCTCTGTCTCATTTACTTGTCCATTTTTCTTGTTTCTAGTTTTTTCTTCTTTTTTCTATGTCTCATCTACTTGTCCATTTTTCTTGTTTCTAGTTTTTTTCTTCCTTTCTTCTCTGTCTCATTAACTTGTCCATTTTTCTTGTTTCTAGTTTTTTTCTTCCTTTCTTCTCTGTCTCATTTACTTGTCCATTTTTCTTGTTTCTAGTTTTTTCTTTCTTTCTTCTATGTCTCATTTACTTGTCCATTTTTCTTGTTTCTAGTTTTTTTTTTCTTTCTTTCTTCTATGTCTCATTTACTTGTCCACTTTTCTTGTTTCTAGTTGTCTTCTTCCTTTCTTCTATGTCTCATTTACTTGTCCATTTTTTTTCTAGTTTTTTTTCCTTTCTTCTGTCTCATTAACTTGTCCATTTTTCTTGTTTCTAGTTTTTTTTCTTTCTTTCTTCTCTGTCTCATTTACTTGTCCATTTTTCTTGTTTCTAGTTTTTTCTTCCTTTCTTCTATGTCTCATTTACTTGTCCATTTTTCTTGCTTCTAGTTTTTTTTCTTTCTTCTATGTCTCATTTACTTGTCCATTTTTCTTGTTTCTAGTTTTTTTTTTCTTTCTTTCTTCTATGTCTCATTTACTTGTCCATTTTTCTTGTTTCTAGTTTTTTCTTCCTTTCTTCTATGTCTCATTTACTTGTCCATTTTTCTTGTTTCTAGTTTTTTTTTTCTTTCTTTCTTCTATGTCTCATTTACTTGTCCATTTTTCTTGTTTCTAGTTTTTTCTTCCTTTCTTCTATGTCTCATTTACTTGTCCATTTTTCTTGTTTCTAGTTTTTTTTTTCTTTCTTTCTTCTATGTCTCATTTACTTGTCCATTTTTCTTGTTTCTAGTTTTTTCTTCCTTTCTTCTATGTCTCATTTACTTGTCCATTTTTCTTGTTTCTAGTTTTTTTTTTTCTTTCTTTCTTCTCTGTCTCATTTACTTGTCCATTTTTCTTGTTTCTAGTTTTTTCTTCCTTTCTTCTATGTCTCATTTACTTGTCCATTTTTCTTGTTTCTAGTTTTTTTTTTCTTTCTTTCTTCTATGTCTCATTTACTTGTCCATTTTTCTTGTTTCTAGTTTTTTCTTCCTTTCTTCTATGTCTCATTTACTTGTCCATTTTTCTTGTTTCTAGTTTTTTTTTTCTTTCTTTCTTCTCTGTCTCATTTACTTGTCCATTTTTCTTGTTTCTAGTTTTTTCTTCCTTTCTTCTATGTCTCATTTACTTGTCCATTTTTCTTGTTTCTAGTTTTTTTTTTCTTTCTTTCTTCTATGTCTCATTTACTTGTCCATTTTTCTTGTTTCTAGTTGTCTTCTTCCTTTCTTCTATGTCTCATTTACTTGTCCATTTTTTTTTTCTAGTTTTTTTTCCTTTCTTCTGTCTCATTAACTTGTCCATTTTTCTTGTTTCTAGTTTTTTTCTTTCTTTCTTCTATGTCTCATTTACTTGTCCATTTTTCTTGTTTCTAGTTTTTTCTTCCTTTCTTCTATGTCTCATTTACTTGTCCATTTTTCTTGCTTCTAGTTTTTTTTCTTTCTTCTATGTCTCATTTACTTGTCCATTGTTCTTGTTTCTAGTTTTTTCTTCCTTTCTTCTATGTCTCATTTACTTGTCCATTTTTCTTGTTTCTAGTTTTTTTCTTCCTTTCTTCCTATGTCTCATTTACTTGTCCATTTTTCTTGTTTCTATTTTTTTTTTCTTTCTTCTATGTCTCATTTACTTGTCCATTTTTCTTGTTTCTAGTTTTTTCTTCCTTTCTTCTATGTCTCATTTACTTGTCCATTTTTCGTGTTTCTAGTTTTTTTTTTCCTTTCTTCTATGTCTCATTTACTTGTCCATTTTTCTTGTTTCTAGTTTTTTCTTTCTTTCTTCTCTGTCTCATTTATTTGTCCATTTTTCTTGTTTCTAGTTTTTTTCTTTCTGTCTCAGATGTATAATTTATTTGTCTATTTTTCTTGTTTCTAGTTTTTTTTTCTTTCTTTCTTTCATTGTCTCATTTACTTGTCCATTTTTCTTGTTTCTAGTTTTTTCTTCTTTCTTTCTTCTCTGTCCCATTTACTTGTCCACTTTTCTTGTTTCTAGTTTTTTTTTTTCTTCTTTCTTTCTATGTCTCATTTACTTGTCCACTTTTCTTGTTTCTAGTTTTTTTCTTCCTTTCTTTCTTCTCTGTCCCATTTACTTGTCCACTTTTCTTGTTTCTAGTTTTTTTTTTCTTTCTTTCTTTCTATGTCTCATTTACTTGTCCATTTTTCTTGTTTCTAGTTTGTTTTCTTTCTTTCTTCTCTGTCCCATTTACTTGTCCACTTTTCTTGTTTCTAGTTTTTTTTTTTCTTCTTTCTTTCTATGTCTCATTTACTTGTCCATTTTTCTTGTTTCTAGTTTTTTTTTCTTTCTTTCTTCTCTGTCCCATTTACTTGTCCACTTTTCTTGTTTCTAGTTTGTTTTTTTTTCTTTCTTCTATGTCTCATTTACTTGTCCATTTTTCTTGTTTCTAGTTTTTTTTTCTTTCTTTCTTGTCTCATTTACTTATCCATTTTTCTTGTTTCTGGTTTGTTTTTTTTCTTCTATGTCTCATTTACTTGTCTATTTTTCTTGTTTCTAGTTGTTTTCTTCCTTTCTTCTATGTCTCTACTTGTCCATTTTTCTTGTTTCAAGTTTTTTCTTTCTTTCTTCTCTGTCTCATTTATTTGTCCATTTTTCTTGTTTCTAGTTTTTTCTTTCTTTCTTCTCTGTCTCATTTACTTGTCCATTTTTCTTATTTCTAGTTTTTTTTTTCCTTTCTGCCTATGTCTCATTTACTTGTCCATTTTTCTTGTTTCTAGTTTTTTTTCTTTCTTTTTTCTCTGTCTCATTTACTTGTCCACTTTTCTTGTTTCTAGTTTTTTTCTTTCTTTCTTCTATGTCTCATTTACTGTTCCATTTTTCATGTTTCTAGCTTTTTCTTCCTTTCTTCTATGTCTCATTTACTTGTCCACTTTTCTTGTTTCTAGTTTTTGTTTCTTTCTTTCTTTCTATGTCTCATTTACTAGTCCATTTTTCTTGTTTCTAGTTGTTTTCTTCATTTCTTCTATGTCTCATTTACTTGTCCATTTTTCTTGTTTCTAGTTTTTTTTCTTTCTTTCTTCTCTGTCCCATTTACTTGTCCACTTTTCTTGTTTCTAGTTTTTTTTTTCTTCTTTCTTTCTATGTCTCATTTACTTGTCCATTGTTCTTGTTTCTAGTTTTTTCTTCCTTTCTTCCTATGTCTCATTTACTTGTCCACTTTTCTTGTTTCTAGTTTTTTTCTTCCTTTCTTCCTATGTCTCATTTACTTGTCCATTTTTCTTGTTTCTAGCTTTTTTTCTTTTTTTGTATGTCTCATTTACTTGTCCATTTTTCTTGTTTGTATTTTTTTTTCTTTCTTCTATGTCTCATTTACTTGTCCACTTTTCTTGTTTCTAGCTTTTTTCTTTTTTTCTTCTATGTCTCATTTACTTGTCTATTTTTCTTGTTTCTAGTTATTTTCTTTCTTTCGTCTATGTCTCATTTACTTGTCTATTTTCCTTGTCTCTAGTTTTTTTCTTTCTTCTATGTCTCATTTACTTGTCTATTTTTCTTGTTTCTAGTTTTTTTCTTTCTTTCTTCTATGTCTCATTTACTTGTCCATTTTTCTTGTTTGTAGTTTTTTTCTTTCTTTTTCTCTGTCTCATTTACTTGTCCATTTTTCTTGTTTCTAGTTTTTTTTTACTTTCTTCTATGTCCTATATCTTCTTGCCTTCCTTTCGATGTCTTGTTTGTTTTTCTTTCTATCGCTGTTTCTACTTCTCTGCCTCATTTTTATCGATCTTCTGTTCGCTTTCATTTTACCGATCTCGTTTCGTCTTGCCTTTCTTTCGATGTCGCGTTTGTCTCTGTCGCAATTTTATTTTATCATTTCTGTTTCGTTTTCCTTCCTCTTTTTTATCGCTCTTGTTTTATTTCCTGTTCGATGTGTCTCGTTATTTTTCTTTTATTTTTCTCTCTCCTTTTTCCCTGCCTCAGTTTTTCTGTCTCGTATTATCCACCTCATTTTTTTTCTTTTTCTCGTTTGTTCTATTCCTCGTTTTCCCTGCTATGTTTACTCTAAAAAGCCCTCAAATATATCCGTTGCTAATCACCGCCAATCGAAGCAAGAAAAACTCGAAAGCTTACTTTCCGCTCTACACTCTCATAATTTTCTCTGGATTTACATTACGGTGTGAAGGGGGACGATTCTTATCGAGAAAGGGCTATAAATGCGTGTTACTATTCACCATGTGCACAAAACGCCTATTAGGAACTCTGTTTGTAGTTGTTGTGAATGGGTTCACGCTGTGGTGATCGATTCGCTTCAAGTCACAAGGTTTTATTTGTAAAGTAAATTTCTAAACGAAAAACAGAAGAAAAGAAGATAAATGAAAGTAATGTGGATGAACATTCGTTATTGTTTTTTTTACTTTACAAAGCTTCGGGGTCTCGAATCTATTACTGCCTTTAACAGAGCGATTATCTCACCTTTTGCAATTCAAATAAACACTGTTTACCTCCCTTGATTAGTATTGTTTTTTTAGCAAACTATTTCAGCAAAATCTCATATAAAAATGTTTGATGAAGAAGAATGTGATATTTCTTTGATTTGCTATTCTGAAAGAGTTCTGTGTATAAAACTTCATGTCTATACATAAAGAGAAAAACAAAAGTTAAAGTAAAATGATGGAGGGGAAAGAGAAAATATTAAAATATGCTTGGGGTGAACTAAGCTTTTTTTAAGTGTGTCTTTTGACTTGTGTAGCGTATTGACAATGATCGTGTCTTTGGAATCTACACTGATATAAAGTAGCGAATGAGAAAAATGGACAAATCTGCATGTTATTAATGATTGAATAAAAGGGTCGTCATTTTGTTTGAAAAAGTTCATTAAGCTAAACATATCGGGATTGTGTTTAATTATCAATTAACGTGGACACAACAGGTTCACTTACTAATTGTAATGGCATATGGAAAATTAAAGTATGCATTTAAATTACAAAATATATTTAATGAATCATCAAAATGTAAATTGATTCAAACATTCATCCTATCGCAATTCAATTACGGGGTCTCATTATTATTTCAATCTTTTCTTGAAACACTAATTTTATCTGCTACTAGAATCTGCTATTAGAATTAATTCCCAACATAATTTTGGTGACGATTTCTATTCTTGATATTAAAAAACTCTAGCTGATATAAAATATCACAATGAAATTGTTGCAGTTGCATGATGGACCTATTTTGTTTAAAAGTACGCGCAGTTTCTTGTGTTATTCATCTTTGGATTATCATATTGAGTAATATTTCACGATGTTTCTTTTATCACCCTCTCAAACTTATTCATCTTTGGATCATCGTATTGAGTAATATTTCACGATGTTTCTTTTATCACCCTCTCAAACTTATTCATCTTTAGATTATCATATTGAGTAATATTTCACGATGTTTCCTTTATCACCCTCTCCAACTTATTCATCTTTGGATTATCATATTGAGTAATATTTCACGATGTTTCCTTTATCACCCTCTCAAACTTATTCACCTTCGGATTATCATATTGAGTAATATTTCACGATGTTTCTTTTTTCACCCTCTCAAACTTATTCACCTTCGGATAATCATATTGAGTAATGTTTCACGATGTTTCTTTTATCACCCTCTCAAACTTATTCATGTTTGGATTATCATATTGAGTAATATTTCACGATGTTTCTTTTATCACCCTCTCAAACTTATTCATCTTTGGATAAACGTATTGAGTAATATTTCACGATGTTTCCTTTATCACCCTCTCAAACTTATTCATCTTTGGATTATCATATTGAGTAATATTTCACGATGTTTCTTTTATCACCCTCTCAAACTTATTCACCTTCGGATTATCATATTGAGTAATATTTCACGATGTTTCCTTTATCACCTTCTCAAACTTATTCATCTTTGGATTATCATATTGAGTAATATTTCACGATGTTTCTTTTATCACCCTCTCAAACTTATTCACCTTCAGATTATCATATTGAGTAATATTTCACGATGTTTCTTTTATCACCCTCTCAAACTTATTCATCTTTGGATTATCATATTGAGTAATATTTCACGATGTTTCCTTTATCACCCTCTCCAACTTATTCACCTTCGGATTATCATATTGAGTAATAGTTCACAATGTTTCTTTTTTCACCCTCTCAAACTTATTCACCTTCGGATAATCATATTGAGTAATATTTCACGATGTTTCTTTTATCCCCCTCTCAAACTTATTCATGTTTGGATTATCATATTGAGTAATATTTCACGATGTTTCTTTTATCACCCTCTCAAACTTATTCATCTTTGGATAAACGTATTGAGTAATATTTCACGATGTTTCCTTTATCACCCTCTGAAACTTATTCATCTTTGGATTATCATATTGAGTAATATTTCACGATGTTTCTTTTATCACCCTCTCAAACTTATTCAACTTCGGATTATCGTATTGAGTAATATTTCACGATGTTTCCTTTATCACCTTCTCAAACTTATTCATCTTTGGATTATCATATTGAGTAATATTTCACGATGTTTCTTTTATCACCCTCTCAAACTTATTTACCTTCGGATTATCATATTGAGTAATATTTCACGATGTTTCTTTTATCACCCTCTCAAACTTATTCATATTTGGATTATCATATTGAGTAATATTTCACGATGTTTTTTTATCACCTTCTCAAACTTATTCACCTTCGGATTATCATATTGAGTAATATTTCACGATGTTTCTTTTATCACCCTCTCAAACTTATTCATCTTCGGATAATCATATTGAGTAATATTTCACGATGTTTCCTTTATCACCTTCTCAAACTTATTCACCGTCGGATTATCATATTGAGTAATATTTCACGATGTTTCTTTTATCATCCTCTCAAACTTATTCACCTTCGGATCATAATATTGAGTAATATTTCACGATGTTTCCTTTATCACCCTCTCAAACTGATTCATGTTTGGATTATCATATTGAGTAATATTTCACGATGTTTCTTTTATCACCCTCTCAAACTTATTCATGTTTGGATTATGATATTGAGTAATATTTCACGATGTTTCTTTTATCACCCTCTCAAACTTATTCATCTTTGGGTAAACGTATTGAGTAATATTTCACGATGTTTCTTTTATCACCCTCTCAAACTTATTAACTTTCGGATTATCATATTGAGTAATATTTTACGATGTTTCTTTTTTCACCCTCTCAAACTTATTCACCTTCGGATAATCATATTGAGTAATGTTTCACGATGTTTCTTTTATCACCCTCTCAAACTTATTGATGTTTGGATTATCATATTGAGTAATATTTCACGATGTTTCTTTTATCACCCTCTCAAACTTATTCATCTTTGGATAAACGTATTGAGTAATATTTCACGATGTTTCTTTTATCACCCTCTCAAACTTATTCACCTTCGGATTATCATATTGAGTAATATTTCACGATGTTTCCTTTATCACCCTCTCCAACTTATTCACCTTCGGATTATCATATTGAGTAATAGTTCACAATGTTTCCTTTATCACCCTCTCAAACTTATTCACCTTCGGATAATCATATTGAGTAATATTTCACGATGTTTCTTTTATCCCCCTCTCAAACTTATTCATGTTTGGATTATCATATTGAGTAATATTTCACGATGTTTCTTTTATCACCCTCTCAAACTTATTCATCTTTGGATAAACGTATTGAGTAATATTTCACGATGTTTCCTTTATCACCCTCTGAAACTTATTCATCTTTGGATTATCATATTGAGTAATATTTCACGATGTTTCTTTTATCACCCTCTCAAACTTATTCACCTTCGGATTATCATATTGAGTAATATTTCACGATGTTTCCTTTATCACCTTCTCAAACTTATTCATCTTTGGATTATCATATTGAGTAATATTTCACGATGTTTCTTTTATCACCCTCTCAAACTTATTTACCTTCGGATTATCATATTGAGTAATATTTCACGATGTTTCTTTTATCACCCTCTCAAACTTATTCATGTTTGGATTATCATATTGAGTAATATTTCACGATGTTTTTTTATCACCTTCTCAAACTTATTCACCTTCGGATTATCATATTGAGTAATATTTCACGATGTTTCTTTTATCACCCTCTCAAACTTATTCATCTTCGGATAATCATATTGAGTAATATTTCACGATGTTTCCTTTATCACCTTCTCAAACTTATTCACCGTCGGATTATCATATTGAGTAATATTTCACGATGTTTCTTTTATCATCCTCTCAAACTTATTCATCTTCGGATCATAATATTGAGTAATATTTCACGATGTTTCCTTTATCATTCTCTCAAACTGATTCATGTTTGGATTATCATATTGAGTAATATTTCACGATGTTTCTTTTATCACCCTCTCAAACTTATTCATGTTTGGATTATGATATTGAGTAATATTTCACGATGTTTCTTTTATCACCCTCTCAAACTTATTCATCTTTGGATAAACGTATTGAGTAATATTTCACGATGTTTCTTTTATCACCCTCTGAAACTTATTCACCTTCGGATTATCATATTGAGTAATATTTTACGATGTTTCTTTTTTCACCCTCTCAAACTTATTCACCTTCGGATAATCATATTGAGTAATGTTTCACGATGTTTCTTTTATCACCCTCTCAAACTTATTCATGTTTGGATTATCATATTGAGTAATATTTCACGATGTTTCTTTTTTCACCCTCTCAAACTTATTCACCTTCGGATTATCATATTGAGTAATATTTTACGATGTTTCTTTTTTCACCCTCTCAAACTTATTCACCTTCGGATTATCATATTGAGTAATATTTTACGATGTTTCTTTTTTCACCCTCTCAAACTTATTCACCTTCGGATAATCATATTGAGTAATGTTTCACGATGTTTCTTTTATCACCCTCTCAAACTTATTCATGTTTGGATTATCATATTGAGTAATATTTCACGATGTTTCTTTTATCACCCTCTCAAACTTATTCATCTTTGGATTATCATATTGAGTAATATTTCACGATGTTTCTTTTATCACCCTCTCAAACTTATTCATGTTTGGATTATCATATTGAGTAATATTTCACGATGTTTTTTTATCACCTTCTCAAACTTATTCACCTTCGGATTATCATATTGAGTAATATTTCACGATGTTTCTTTTATCACCCTCTCAAACTTATTCATCTTCGGATTATCATATTGAGTAATATTTTACGATGTTTCTTTTTTCACCCTCTCAAACTTATTCACCTTCGGATAATCATATTGAGTAATGTTTCACGATGTTTCTTTTATCACCCTCTCAAACTTATTCATGTTTGGATTATCATATTGAGTAATATTTCACGATGTTTCTTTTATCACCCTCTCAAACTTATTCATCTTTGGATTATCATATTGAGTAATATTTCACGATGTTTCTTTTATCACCCTCTCAAACTTATTCATGTTTGGATTATCATATTGAGTAATATTTCACGATGTTTTTTTATCACCTTCTCAAACTTATTCACCTTCGGATTATCATATTGAGTAATATTTCACGATGTTTCTTTTATCACCCTCTCAAACTTATTCATCTTCGGATAATCATATTGAGTAATATTTCACGATGTTTCCTTTATCACCTTCTCAAACTTATTCACCGTCGGATTATCATATTGAGTAATATTTCACGATGTTTCTTTTATCATCCTCTCAAACTTATTCATCTTCGGATCATAATATTGAGTAATATTTCACGATGTTTCCTTTATCATTCTCTCAAACTGATTCATGTTTGGATTATCATATTGAGTAATATTTCACGATGTTTCTTTTATCACCCTCTCAAACTTATTCATGTTTGGATTATGATATTGAGTAATATTTCACGATGTTTCTTTTATCACCCTCTCAAACTTATTCATCTTTGGATAAACGTATTGAGTAATATTTCACGATGTTTCTTTTATCACCCTCTGAAACTTATTCACCTTCGGATTATCATATTGAGTAATATTTTACGATGTTTCTTTTTTCACCCTCTCAAACTTATTCACCTTCGGATAATCATATTGAGTAATGTTTCACGATGTTTCTTTTATCACCCTCTCAAACTTATTCATGTTTGGATTATCATATTGAGTAATATTTCACGATGTTTCTTTTTTCACCCTCTCAAACTTATTCACCTTCGGATTATCATATTGAGTAATATTTTACGATGTTTCTTTTTTCACCCTCTCAAACTTATTCACCTTCGGATTATCATATTGAGTAATATTTTACGATGTTTCTTTTTTCACCCTCTCAAACTTATTCACCTTCGGATAATCATATTGAGTAATGTTTCACGATGTTTCTTTTATCACCCTCTCAAACTTATTCATGTTTGGATTATCATATTGAGTAATATTTCACGATGTTTCTTTTATCACCCTCTCAAACTTATTCATCTTTGGATAAACGTATTGAGTAATATTTCACGATGTTTCCTTTATCACCTTCTCAAACTTATTCATCTTTGGATTATCATATTGAGTAATATTTCACGATGTTTCTTTTATCACCCTCTCAAACTTATTCACCTTCGGATTATCATATTAAGTAATATTTCACGATGTTTCCTTTATCACCTTCTCAAACTTATTAATCTTTAGATTTACATATTGAGTAATATTTCACGATGTTTCTTTTATCACCCTCTCAAACTTATTCATCTTTGGATCATCATATTGAGTAATGTTTCACGATGTTTCCTTTATCACCCTCTGAAACTTATTCATGTTTGGATTATCATATTGAGTAATATTTCACGATGTTTCCTTTATCACCCTCTCAAACTTATTCATCTTTGGATTATCATATTGAGTAATATTTCACGATGTTTCTTTTATCACCCTCTCAAACTTATTCACCTTCGGATTATCATATTGAGTAATATTTCACGATGTTTCTTTTATCACCCTCTCAAACTTATTCATCTTTGGATTATCATATTGAGTAATATTTCACGATGTTTCCTTTATCACCCTCTCCAACGTATTCATCTTCGGATTATCATATTGAGTAATAGTTTACAATGTTTCTTTTTTCACCCTCTCAAACTTATTCACTTTCGGATCATCATATTGAGTAATATTTCACGATATTTCCTTTATCACCCTCTCAAACTTATTCATGTTTGGATTATCATATTGAGTAATATTTCACGATGTTTCCTTTATCACCCTCTCAAACTTATTCATCTTTGGATTATCATATTGAGTAATATTTCACGATGTTTCTTTTATCACCCTCTCAAACTTATTTATCTTTGGATCATCATATTGAGTAATGTTTCACGATGTTTCCTTTATCACCCTCTGAAACTTATTCATCTTTGGATTATCATATTGAGTAATATTTCACGATGTTTCCTTTCTCACCCTCCTAAACTTATTCATCTTTGGATTATCATATTGAGTAATATTTCATGATGTTTCTTTTATCACCCTCTCAAACTTATTCACCTTCGGATTATCATATTGAGTAATATTTCACGATGTTTCTTTTATCACCCTCTCAAACTTATTCATCTTTGGATTATCATATTGAGTAATATTTCACGATGTTTCCTTTATCACCCTCTCCAACTTATTCATCTTCGGATTATCATATTGAGTAATAGTTTACAATGTTTCTTTTTTCACCCTCTCAAACTTATTCACTTTCGGATCATCATATTGAGTAATATTTCACGATGTTTCCTTTATCACCCTCTCAAACTTATTCATGTTTGGATTATCATATTGAGTAATATTTCACGATGTTTCTTTTATCACCCTCTCAAACTTATACACCTTCGGATTATCATATTGAGTAATATTTCACGATGTTTCCTTTATCACCTTCTCAAACTTATTCATCTTTGGATTATCATATTGAGTAATATTTCACGATGTTTCTTTTATCACCCTCTCAAACTTATTCACCTTCGGATTATGATATTGAGTAATATTTCACGATGTTTCTTTTATCACCTTCTCAAACTTATTCACCTTCGGAATATCATATTGAGTAATATTTCACGATGTTTCTTTTATCACCCTCTCAAACTTATTCATCTTCGGATAATCATATTGAGTACTATTTCACGATGTTTCCTTTATCACCTTCTCAAACTTATTCATCTTCGGATTATCATATTGAGTAATATTTCACGATATTTCTTTTTTCACCCTCTCAAACTTATTCACCTTCGGATCATCATATTGAGTAATATTTCACGATGTTACCTTTATCACCCTCTCAAACTGATTCATGTTTGGATTATCATATTGAGTAATATTTCACGATGTTTCTTTTATCACCCTCTCAAACTTATTCATGTTTGGATTATGATATTGAGTAATATTTCACGATGTTTCCTTTATCACTCTCTCAAACTTATTCATGTTTGGATTATCATATTGAGTAATGTTTCACGATGTTTCTTTTATCACCCTCTCAAACTTATTCATGTTTGGATTATCATATTGAGTAATATTGCACGATGTTTCTTTTATCACCTTCTCAAACTTATTCATGTTTGGATTATCATATTGAGTAATATTTCACGATGTTTCTTTTATCACCTTCTCAAACTTATTCATCTTCGGATTATCATATTGAGTAATAGATTAAGACCTGTCCAGGAACGGGTAAAATTAATTCTCCGAACAGAACAGTTGTATGTCCCCTTACGGAGATTAAAATCAAAAAATAATGATAATAAACTTCAAATCTAGAATCCTTAGCTCAGTTTTGATCAAAGTCGATTATATGATTTTGATGGTAAAAAATGTCTAAAATCTTGTTAAAGCGTGAAAGCTCTTTAGAAAAAACTAAAATTCAGGTAATATTGCTTAATTGGTGTCCAATGACTATTAATGCAAATCTGAAATATTTTAATTTTCAAATGAGAGAACGTTCCCATATTATGCCATATTAAAAACTTTCAAATATCCCAAAAAAGTTTAAATGTGGGGAATATTTATTACTCTATGTGTAATACCTTTTGTTAGAAGTTCACAATAAACGAGGGTATCTGAGTATTTCCACTCTCTTTTTACCCCCTTTGTATAAAACTAAATTAAACTACATATAATCCACATTACAACCCATTATGCCTATCATCTGTATTCCAAAATTAATAATGATCGGTTTATAGGTTTAGGAGTGAATGGTGTAATACAAATATATAAACATATACACTTACCTAACTTCATATAAATAGATGGATACATTTGAGAGAAAAGGGGTACTTGAGTAATCAATTGAATACCAGTACAGAATATTGAATATGCTGAAGTTCCAAATTACAATACTATTGAATCTATTGGGTTAACTTGCGTTCAATGAATCGGTTGCAATATTTTTTATTAAATAACAAAAGAAAAAGTTGGCATAGAAGAAACATCAAACAAACAAAATTTGATTGAACTTATACAAAAATAGACAATCGGAAGTAGTGCTTAAATAATATTTGTTGTTTCATTAAAAATGTTAAGATTCGTTGTTTTTACATTTTTATATCCTGTTTCTTGAGTTGTTGTCGATCCTAAAATTAATATTCTAAGTTCTATCTTGAGTCGACAGCTCAAATTCAATAATCATTCATTTTGATGGATGAACGGAATTGGTTTCTTACATTAGTTTTTTGCTGGAAAAATCAGAATTATGACACTTAGTTTGATAACATTTATTTTATTACGATGTTTTAAATTATAAACTAATAGTTCAAAGTTACAGATTTCATATGATGATATATTGTTGTAAACATGCACCGTGATGCATTTTTGATATAATGCTTGTAATTAACGGCCGGATGGTGAGAGACATAGTTTGCCTAAGAGATTGGTTACTCAGAATTTTGTTTCCTGTTTTGGAAACAAGGCCACATGCTGTGAAAGCGACCCACTTCAGATTCCATGGAATGTATGTCTACTTCAGGTAATGAATCTTCTGGATCAATAAATTTTTTATATCCTGAGATTAACATATGATTTGGAGTCAAGTGGTCTTCCTGTGTGGTAGATGGCATGATAGCTGATGTCTTCGGGCTCTCTAATGAGAAGTAATGCAAGCTGTCAAAATAAAAGTTTTAAATGCTAATTCCTTCCTGTTGAACACTGTCATGACGTCTGACTATCATTGCCTGCCTACTCAGCATAATAGGAGTTATTTATCATCATTTCGTATCGTTATTCAGATTAACTTAATTGGTTAGGGTGTCGGGATTCGGAGTTATAGGTGACTCTTGTTCCGGGGTCCGAATCGTGCGACTAGTTTAAATAGTCACAGTGATGATTCAAATAACACTTATACGTCTGTAGATAATTTAAAAGAAATGTAATTTAGTTTATTGCTGTTCATCCTTTTCCGCATTCAAACAACCTATCTCGACCACAGTATAAACAATGCTTTCTAAACCAAGAACCACATTTCTTATTAAATTTGCACCGCCACGTGCCGTTCTTGACCCTTTGGTCAAGAACGGTACGTGGCGGTGCAAACTCGCATCCCACATTTGTTTCAACAACACACGGATTGAATACACACCAAAAAATGAGATGAAGAAACAAAAGGTATTTTAATATATATTCATTTTAAAATCTGATGATGAAGTATTTCTTCCAAAATTAAATTGGGAAAAATAAAAGTTAATAAATAAAACTAAAATGCATTGTATGGCGTTCTAATTGCTCATTATTATTTTTAATAATTCATATTACCATATAAACAATGCTTTCTAAACCACGAACAACATTTGTTATTCGATTTGCACTGCCACGTGCCGTTCTTGACTAAAGAGACTCTCATCCCAGATTCGTTTCAACAACATACGGATTGAATACACACCAACAAATAAGATGAAGAAAAAACAAATAAATATAGTATTTTAATATATTTTCTTTTTTTAATTCTGATGATGAAGTATATTTTCGAAAATTAAATTGGAAAAAATAAAAGTTAATAAATAAAACTAAAATAGTTTGAATAAAAATGTCATGCAAGTACATAGAAGTTTGGGGTTGACATAGTGTTTAGATGAAGGGATATAGCAGCCGTAGTTATAATGAAACTCAGAGAGTCCAGGATGTGAGAGAAAGATTACAAGAAAGATTAGAAGAAAGATTAAAATTAATATGAAAAACTTTAAGTGGACAAGATTGAGACAGCTATGAAATGGGGAGGGGTGAGAATATAATTGAAATGGCCTTAGGGTGGGAAAGGTGAAAGAGGGGGCTGCGATTTTTGTTGTAGTGAGGCGTGGCATTGATTTGTAGAGGCTAAAGAAAGAGGAGGGGGCAAACTGCGTGTTCAAAATGTGGGTAGTATTATGGTTGATGAGAAAAAGATTCGAAAAGATGAAGACAACTTTTAGAATTGGGGGGGGAGAATATAATTGAAATGACCAAAGAGTGGGAGAGGTGAAAGGGGGGTGATATTTTTGTTGTGGTAAAATGTAAACATATTTTGAGAACCTAGGAAGGGAGGGGGACTGACCAGGTGCCTACATCAGGAATGTGTGTGCGTATATGTGTTTGAAAGAATGTGTGGAAGTGTGCTAGAGACGAGGGGGGTAGGCTTGAGAGGAAGGAAAATAATTTTCATTATAGGGGAGAGATAAGTAAAATGTGGTTTCGTTAAGGATTGTGTTGACGGTAAATTGGAAGAAAGGGGGTTGAAATGTCTATACTTTGTGTCGATGTGTAAATTATGTTTATTTGTTAAAATATATATTTGTGGTAATGGGTGTTAATTTATAGTAGGCAATTCGTAAGTACGTGAGTAAGTATATATGTGGAGATGAAGTCAGCACATAAGTGTATATGCGAGGAGTTGCATATATGCGCAACGATAAAAGGAAGGTTAGCTGTGGTCTAGGTTTAATTTTTGTTCGGCCAGGATAAGTTTGCTTATTAGGGGGGATAGGTTGTAGAATCCATTTCGTTGTTTGATGATGTTAGAGTCTGTGATGAGTGCTGTTTCTAGAAGTCTTCACCGAGCTTTGTTAGAAATATGTTTAATAATGTTGGCTTGTTCAAATTTGGAAGCATGATCGTGTTGTAATGCGTGGGAAAAAGCACACTGAGAGAGTTCTTGTTTTTTATATCCCTTTTGTGTTCGCTCAGTCTTTTTTTGTATTCCCGCTGAGTTTCCCACATGAAAATTTGATGACAATTGTTACATGGGACGGTATATATGCCGGCATGGGATATGTTGGGGTTTTTTCAGAAATGTCTTGCTGTGTGTAATGCTTGTTTTATGGTTTGTGATGTGGTTTGTACTGTCGGAATTCCTAGTTTATTAAGTGTGTTGCAAATGGTTGTATTATTGGAATACGTAGGTAAAAGAAGTCTGGTGTTTGAGACTTTTGTGTATTGTTTTTTTAGAATATTTGAAGGGTTTTCCTCTTTGCATTTAGTATGTAATGTATGGGGTATTGCAATGTTTTTAAGGAATTAATAGTATATTTTATTTCTTCATTTATATAGATTCTGAGAGCACGTAGAAAAAAGCCTATTATCATACCTGTTTTTATTTTGTTGTTATGGTGCGAATAGAAGTGTATATAGTCGTTTTTGTGGGTGTTTTTACGGTGTACTTTAAATGCTAGTTTGTTGTTGGATTTTATTATGAGTGTGTCTAAAAAGGTATCGAGTTTTCTATCTCATTTTATGGAGGGTTCTACTGTGTTTAGTTTGTCTTTGAGGTTATTAATGTGTATGTCTTCAGGAATAGAAATTAAGAATATCATCAATGTATCTAAAGTACTAAATATTAGGGGGTAGTCTTAATTTGAAATGACCGGATTCTAAGAATTCTAAGAAGAAGCAGGCCATTACACCGCTTAAAGGGTTGCCCGTATTGTCCGAATTTTTGTTTATAGAATTCATTGCTGAATTAGAAGAATGTTATGTCAGTAATGAGTCTAATTATTTCTAATAAAGTGTTTGGAGGAAATGGTAAGTCGGTTTTGATGTACTTGGAGTTAGTTTAGGCATTTTAAACGGGGGCATTGGTGTATAGCGCTGTTACGTCTAAGCTGTGTATGTTTTTCTTTTCTACGTTAATGTTATTTATTTTGTTAAGAAGGTCGCCCGAGTTTTTGATGTGGAGGGGCTGATGGTGCCCATTAGTGGGGTGAGAATGTTGGCTATGGCTCGTGCGATTTTGTGTGTGGTACAACCTATGATTCATACTATAGGACGCATGGGGATGTCCAGTTTGTAGGTTTGTCGGAACCCGTGTAATGTAGGAATAATATATGTGTATATATATATATATATATATATATATATATATATATATATATATATATATATTTGTTTTGTTTGTTATCTATGTTTCGTCCATGTTAATCGGGACTCGTCAGCATAAAGATAGAACTATCCACTACTGGTCGTACGATTCGAAAACCCGCGCTTCAATATTTTACAACTAAAATTCCGACATCTAGAACCACGCGGCCGCCGCTAAATAGCCAGATAAACAGTGATTATTTTAACACTTATTTCGGCGGCTTAACGTCATAAGAGCGTTCAATGATGCATTTATAGCTAGGGGCTACAAATAATAAATAAATAAATATATATATATATATATATATATATATATATATATATATATATATCAGACTTTGGTACTTGTTGCTGTATTTTTTTTTCTTCAATTACCCGCCCTGATGAAACCTTCTAATAAAGGTGAAACGTTGATTGATATTTAATTAATATTTTGGTTTTCCTTATTTCATTTTACATTATGTCGGAACACTTTTCCATTCTCTATCATATCATATCATATATATATATATATATATATATATATATATATATATATATATATATATATATATATATATATATATATATATATATATTCCGAGCTAACGCGAGAATGGGGAGTTGGTGTCTGAGCTTTTCCTGGCAAGTGGGTAGTTGCTCTTTTGGGTCTGTTGAAAGGCGATTGTGTTGGTCTCATTACCAGCCTGTCGTTGGTCGATAAATCAAGTATCATTTTCATTTCTCTAAATAAAACATTGTTATATGTAGCAAGTTTCGAGTGGTGATTTTAAATTGGAAGTAAAATCTCTTTGTTACAGTCTTAACGATACCACATCATTGACACAACGGTCAATGTCAAAATCAAGTAGCACGGAATTCGTTCGAGAACCACTACCGGAGGATTACGATCAGTGCAGTGAACGCACAACCACAAGTTCACATAGAAATACAGGATTATAGAGAATGATAAAAAATACACACTGCTATTCAATTTTATTTTTTTATTAATGAGCCATCACTTATCAGGGCTAAAAGCCACTCGAGAATAATCACGTTTGTGTGTCCAGTAATAATCTATAGACTATTAGACCTAAAAAGGTACAATTTTGTAGCAGTTATTCCCAGCTTATGCAAATTTACCTATCTATTTCTTATAAAGGATTCCCCGTGACGAGTATAAAATCCTCACTACAAATGCGTTTATTGAGATGTAAAGCCTTATTGAGTTATGTCGCGTAATCTCCTTCAAATATAATTATTTGATGTTCCATTCCAGCTCAAGATGTCCTTTCATTGGTTTGCAGTGTAGATCATAGATGCATATGTTTACAATTTCTGATGAAGATGACTAGAGTTAGTTGAAAGCTCGAGAAATGAATGAAAAATAAAGAACTGCAATTCAAAATTACTTTTAGAATATATTGGAGTGTATAGACTGCATAAAAGAACTCTGAGTAGAATGATTTTACATGTGCTGATAGTAGTAGTAGTAGTAGTAGTAGTAGTAGTAGTAGTAGTAGTAGTAGTAGTAGTAGTAGTAGTAGTAGTAGTAGCGTTAAGTTCTATATCTTTGATATTGAGTACTATTCCAATTATATTAATTGGTTTGATTTATTATTGATCTTTATCATTTTTACTAACTGATAAAAACTGGTGGTGTTCTCTGGAGTCTGAGTGACAAAACTTTCCCTAGATTTACATTGTTCTACTTTTAATCACTATTGCAACTCATATTGGGTTATCGCACCAGCCGTTTACTGTGGCAGCTGACCATCTGGTTAGCCAAACTGCAATATGCGTCCTGTTGACAGACAGAAAAATGAATCGGGCCAGTAATTTAATGCAGTCCCGAGGCACGGGAATAAGATACGAGTCGATATTTGAAATGCGACCAGCGGATTTTCTAGGGACATATACTATAATTTTGACGTTCGGCCAAGTAGCCGTCTTAAAGCATGGTTTACGGGCTTCCAACTTAAGACCAATGTGACACAAGGCCGTTAAACGATGGTAAAGTCAGCTTTCCAATATGGCTGGGTGCAAAAACAGTCGAGAACGGACCCATCTACTCGCTAACTGTTGAATTCATGTTAAACAATCTGGTGACATTCGATGGGCTCACAAACGAATTTAACATCTGTTTTTGTTCAACCAGGGAGGAATGGTAAGTGCTGGTTTACCTGGTGCTTCGAATGGACGTGATCAAAACAGAATGTATGTCTTTTGTTGTTAATTATGATGGTGCTGCTAATTTGGATACTAGCAGTTGAGATTCTGTCGCTAATTGTTTTGAAACATTGAGAACAACGGAAACAAGTTAGAATTCCTGCATTTGTGAAACTGGCCGTCGTGCGGTCTATCGGTTTGCAGACTTTCGTTTAAAATAGCTTCTCCTGTTGGTCTGCCACACATAGGTTTGAAATAGCATGTCCTCAATCTGTCACTTTTCAGTTTGAAATAGAATTTTAGTTGGTCTGTCACGCTTATGTTTCAAATACCTTTGTCGTTGGTCTGTCGCCCTTAAGTTTGAAATAGCATTTGCATTGCTAAACGCGCAGATTGAATGGACGCATCTTAAACCTAGTCATCCATGTTTGCTTTCTCCTGAATCGTGTGTTAAATCATGTTCTTCAAATAACTCATAAAGGTCGCCGTTTTCGAACCAATAAACATTCTCTTCGCATTACCCAGCATGAAATCCGACTTTGATATTCTACCGATTTCCTGACAAATTTATAATTCCTTAATTAAATTTCCCCATTTCAGATGTTACCCGGATATTATCTACAACCGGACAATTGAAGGAGGCGCCTAAACTGCGTACATCTCGCCTCTCTCGCCGCTTCCGTTCCAGCCACTCTACAGTTCCATTATCTTCGCTTTTCCTCCTATTCTCTCGACACTTTTTATGCTCTATTTTCATCATTTGTTTCAACATCAAAGATCCCCTTGAGGAAAAATCTAAATACATATAAAAGGCTGTTTACACTAATTTGTATGCGTGTGGATATATGTATTTCTATACGATTTTTAAACGGAGACTCTATGTCTGTATTTACTTGCTCCCCACGGAAGCCATGTTAGACACAAGGTGAATTTTTAATATAGAGGAAATCCATTTCTCCAAAACGACGAACTCTGGATGGTACCAAAATACCAACTTTCCCAGTCGTGAACGGATTCTTCCTCCTCTGACTGAGAACCGTACATATACTACACTTTCTTTTTCATTAATGGGTCACCGCTTATGAAGGTCCGGAGATCACTCGGGGATAAGGTTAAAAAGATAGTCAGTTGAACGATGAACAACACCATGAACAGATTGAAAACGATGGATGGAATGGGTAGAATTATATTCTAACTGTAGTCTCGACCAGTTGTGGTATCGACCGAGGTTCGTCATTGGAATCATTCTGGCAACCTAGACGCGGACTTGAACCACCAGACCCTTCTTTGTCGGAATGAGATATGGTCTGGCTTAGTTCTAAGAGTTACACCTTCCCATACACCTTCCCAAGGATTACCTCCACTTTCAGGAGTGTGTGGGTTTATTGCTGATCGCCGGAGGCGCCCCTGCATGGAAATGCCGACGAATCCGTTCTTGGTTATTTTTGTACTCAACCAGAGTGCCCCCTCGTTGAAACTGGTGCTCCCCACCTTCTGGCCTTGTGCCACATTTTGTTGCAGTGGGCGGCAAGTAAATGCCAACTGTATGTTTATTATCTAAAAACCAAAATGAAACGTCTGCTCAATGGAAAATGTCCGTGTTAATGCCACGACGCAATTTTTTTTTTATAAATAAGTCACTATTTATCAAGACCAAAAGCCACTAGAGGTTATGGATTAACGAAATTGTTGGATTATCTGGCGAATGATAAAGAATATTATGAGAAGATTGAAAATCATGAATGGAATGAACAAAATTTGACTACTTATGACAAGTATTTGACTACTTAGGACAAGTATTTCTTAACATTGGATTTGAAGAGAGTCATGTTGTGGCCTGCAGAGAAGCAGTCACGTGGTTTCATAGATGTGAAATTCTTGTAAAGAAACTGTTTATAGAAATCCCGTTTGGTGGGAGAAAGGAAATTTGTTTCCGTTATGGTAATTTTATGAGTTTTAGCTGTGAATGTCTTACAAGCATTGTAAATGATTTCTTGCATATGATTACATTTATTATAAGTTGCTATGTTACACCCACCCCAAAAAAAAGAAGAAAAGAAGAAGAAATATAAATGAAAATATTTTTATTTAATTAATAAATAAAAAGAAATATCAAAGAAGGATATTATTAAAACGGTAAGGTTTATGAAAAATAAATGATATAAACAGACTAATAATGTTCACATTAAGAAATGCATATGGCGTCAATTTTTTTCATAATTACAAATTTGAAAGTAAAATGAAAAATTGCAGAAAGGAAAATATATGGATTAATCCAAACATGACAACGATGAAAAGAAAATATGCAATTAGAAATTAAGACAAAAAATGAAAGAGAGAAAAGAAAAGGAAATAACAATAAAAAACGATCAACGTAAATGAAAATCTCTCTATATATAAGATTAGGTATCTATATATATATATATATATATATATATATATATATATATATATTTATATATATATATATATATATATAAATATTGAATGCTTTCTAATGGGAGACCAACATATCTTCTTATCTTTAATGCGTGTCCGCGCATCTTTCCCTAAAAGACTTCGACATTCGAACTATTACTGAATCAACATCTTACGGATTCTACCTTCTACTAGCGATAAACATCTCGCTATGAAAAAAAAAATGTCTTGTACCCCTGACGAGGACGTATTACGTCGAAAATTTGGGACTACTTTTAAATAAATTACTATTTATTTAAAAAAAATGCATTCTTAGGCTTCAAACAATTTTCTTACATTTAAATATTGAATGCTTTCTAATGGGAGACCAACATATCTTCTTATCTTTAATGCGTGTCCGCGCATCTTTCCCTAAAAGACTTCGGCATTTGAACTATTACCGAATCAACATCTTACGGATTCTACCTTCTACTAGCGATAAACATGTCGCTATGAAAAAAAAAATGTCTTGTACCCCTGACGAAGACGTATAACGTCGAAAATTTGGGACTACTTTTAAATAAATGAAACAATTTTCTTACATATATATATATATGTGTGTGGGTGTGTGTGTGCGTTTTTTCTTTATTACATTTTAGTTAATTCGAAGTTCTCAGAAATTAAAGGAGCACCTGGAGCTAACACTTGATCTTTATATGAGATACATAGGTATTCGAGTGTTCCATTAACGTTCTCCTTTACCTCTCAAACGTTGACTCAGTAAAGAAGTGAATAACATTAATTTTCCTCTCCTCAATTGACCAGTTAATTACGTTATCTTTCTTGTGATGTCTTGGTCTTACTTGATTTCAGGACAAAAATTCAGATAGTCTGATGGCGTATCCAGCTTAGTGCTCTTACTAGAGGCAACATTACTTGGAGAAGGTGCACCATTCCTCATAGAGGTCATTGTGATGTAGCCATACTAAGGGAATCTTGTTTATACTTCGAATATTATTTTGAATATTTGGTCAGAGTATACTTGTAGTGGGAACAGGGCTTTACGGAGCCCTCCAAAAAGGAGCGCGCTCCAGGAGCATGCTCTTTTTTGCTGGCGCGAAGGAGAGGAGGGCTCATTTTATATTCAGCGCGAGTGGAGCGGGAGCAACTCCATTTTGGACTAAAGAGCTCTTAAATTATTTGATTTTTTTAAAAACATTAGTTTTTAATTCAGCAATAAAAATGAAAAGAAAAGATAGTTTCAGCTAACATCTTTGAGTTATTTTTTTATGTATATTGTAAATGTATATGAAATAGGGAGAGAGAGAGGGGGAGGAAGGGAGAGAGGCAGGGAGAGAGAGGGAGAAAGAACGAGAGAGTTGTACAAGAAAACATTTTAAGTTCTTTGTAAATTTTCACGTGGACATGTTACATTTTTGATAGGGCAGTATTCTTACGGCAGCAGACAATTTGGCGACAAATGTCTTCAAATGCGACGCCACGTAGTCTATAGATGTCTTTGAAGTTATTTTCTTAAAGATTTGAACTTTTTTTGTATTCATGATGAGGATGGTTTATTGATGATTGAATAAATAAGCTATTTTTTCTTTTAATTTGCGGACAATTTATTTTTGTACTAAATCTTACTGCTATTCTTCTTCAAATAAAGGTATTAAAAAAATCTTTAAGGGTAATAATAACTAAAGAAATTTTTATTTTCGTAACAATTAAATACATTTGTTTTTAAGCCATTTGACTCCTACCCATTATATATTTTTCCCCACCCAACGAAATAATACCACATATCGCTTTAACTCTTGAAAATAGAACTGTGTTTTTGTTTGTTGTTCAAAGTGTAGTATCTTCGCAAGTGTCGCCTCTCCTGCTACACCGACGAAAATATTTTTTCGCCCCGAAACTGTAAGTTAACTAAAATGTTACAATACATCTATCAACATCTTTTAAATGCCTATCTGTATATTGGTAAAGTTTATACTTTCGACGCCGTAAGATATTTTCAACTGATTTTTTATAAATTCATTATTTTGTGATGTGTTCTTCTTTACGATAAAACCAAGACTTTCTAAAAAATGTATTTCTTTTATTTGTTCTAACATTGTTTTTAATAAGAAAACTTGGTATTACTGGATCATTTAGTTTAATCCTTCGTATTTTTATTTTAGCGAAAACTAAAAATGAGATTCTACATTTTTAGGCGATTACATGTAATCAGTCTGGTAAAATATCCGAAAAAAAGGAATTAAAAAAACAATATTTTAGACTTTAGTGTGGAGGATCACTTTCCTATATAAATTTAACATAAAATGATCAACCACTTCCCGACCAGATAGCGTAGGAAATAACGTGTAACCAATTTTTAATAATGAGAGTGCATTAAGATTAAAGTTTTATATTATAAATCTTATCTTCTTTAAATATAAACTTTTCGGAAATATTTTACTATAATCAACAGAACGAGAAAAGGATTAAAAAACAAATGTGCGACAAATAAAAGTTACCAAAGGCAAGTTAAGTTACTCATCTACCTGCCTGGATAATTTTATTTGTGTTTTACCTTATTTTAAAGGGTGGTTTTCTTGTTCAAAACAGTCGGTGTTGACTGCTCGAAAAGAAATTCAAAATGGAGGCTCTTCCATGGCCAGGACTTGAAAATCGATAAAAAATCGAAAACTACACAATATACTGATAGAAACTGATAGAACATTACATTTTCGCATGATTGTCGACATTTATTGCATAATGCATTTGTTTTTTAATCCTTTTTTCGTCATGTTGATTATAGTAAAAGATTCCCAACTTTCCAAATAGTATTCTTTAAAGTCCTCCTTCATGTAAATAAAAAAATAACATTCATTTTTCTAGTTATGTTAAAATGATATTTTACATTCATTACAAGATTAACTTAACTTGTTTAAATATTCTTCTTTTTAAATAAATAAAAATTTTAAATAATTAATAAATTTTAAATATTTAATTTTAATAAATGTATTTAGCATTTTGTCTCACTTCATAAATAAAGAAAAGCATACCAAAAGAGCGATCGGTTAAAGTCTGCCGAAACGATTTAAAAATTAAATGTAAACTATGAATTTAGGAAAATTCGGTCATGGAAAATTCGGTAAATTTTAAAGGTTGGAAAATTCGGTAACTATTAAATAAATATCGATTGAAAATAAATTTTAGGACCGTTCTGGAGGGGTGATTTAGGGGCTAGGCCCACTCCCCTATATTTTAAATATTTGTTTGCTTCAAAACAATAGAGTAAATACTTATTTTAAAAAATATTTATTTAAAAATATTGAAAGCCCCCCT